>SJXQ01011029.1:0-94791 GCA_006408695.1 Aepyceros melampus | reverse complement strand
ACAGAGTCCAAAAGGCCGTTCTATACAACTGTGTCTCTTTTGCTGTCTTGCGTACAGGTTTATCATTACCATCATTCTAAATTCCATATATATGTATGAATATACTGTATTGGTGTTTTTCTTTCTGGCTTACTTCACTCTGTATAATCGGCTCCAGCGTCATCCACCTCATTAGAACTGATTCAAATGTATTCTTTTTAATAGCTGAGTAATACTCCATTGTGTATATGTACCACAGCTTTCTTATCCATTCATCTGCTGATGGGCATCTAGGTTGCTTCCATGTCCTGGCTATTATAAACAATAGAATCTTTGCTCTGACCTGGGACAAGGGGACAAGAAAGTACTGCTTTCTTTCTGAAATTTATGAAACAAAAAAGGACGCTATTTTTTTTTAAGAAACTTTTCCAAAACAGTAAGCTCTGTGTGTATGTATGCATGTGTACAAGTTGCGATGTAAACTGAAAGGTACGAGGAGCATTGGAAGAAGCAGATGATCATTTCCTTGCTAGATTTATTCATCAATATTTTTGAGCTATATAGCTCTATAGCTAACCCTATGCCAGGCACTGAAAATGGGATACTGAACATGACAGATAAGTTGTCCATACTCCCATGGAATTTGCATTCCAGACAGGTGGCTGACGCGACCAAATAATTTCAAGATTAAGAGGTTTGTAAAAGAGAAAAAGGAGACTTCCACTACAACATTCTGAGCATATTACAATGCCTTGAATTGTTACTTATAAAAATTAAGAAGCTAGTATGACATTCTAAAGAGCTCAAATTGATTTCCAGCAATGAAAAACTTGCATTTCTTAAATTGTAACTATTCTGAAAAGAAGCTGGAATGGCTAATCTTAGCACTCAGTCTCTCTAAAGCCAGTATAATGGAAATGAGAGCTGTACAACATTATCTTGACCTCAATGACCACCAGATAGCCCAAGAAACAGTGCATGCAGTATGGTGGAAAGAAGGATCAAAGAATGTGTTTTATAAGGATAATGAATTCTGCTGACTTTCCCTCTTCTGGGCTATAATAATT
This sequence comes from Aepyceros melampus, assembly GCA_006408695.1. Classification (NCBI taxonomy): domain Eukaryota; kingdom Metazoa; phylum Chordata; class Mammalia; order Artiodactyla; family Bovidae; genus Aepyceros; species Aepyceros melampus. The sequence continues at coordinate 93,745 of SJXQ01011029.1, read as the reverse complement.
TTGGCTTCTTTTGTAATCATACCCTATTGGAAAGCCACATGTCTTGGACTGATTTTTGCCCACTACAGATTTTGGTTTCCAAAAGTACATCTCCATGACTAAGGAAATGGGCAATCCCAGGTTGGCTGGCTCCATCAAGAACACTTAAAACTTGATTGCACAATTGTATGACCAACAAGAGTCTTAGCATCAACTTGAATTTTCTCATTGGCATCCAATTTTAAGGATATCGTGTTGCTTGGGGAAAAAAGGAGTAGTCAGTTATTATGATTTTCATGGACTTATAGAGTTTTAATATTGGAAAGAGGAACTGGAAGGTCATCCACTTTAATCTTCTGCCCAATGTAAGAATCTTCTGTACTCGATTCATGACATTCATCCTTTGAATATATGTGGTAAAGAGAATTTACTACCTTCTTTTTGAAGAATTCTGTTACACTTTCCTACACTGGAGAAAATCATGTCCTAGAGAATCCCATGGACAGAGGAGCCTGGCGGGCTACAGTCTGCAGAGTCACAAAGAGTCAGGTATGACTAAAGTGACTTAGCACACACATGCATAGGACTGACATGAGGGTGAAGAGTCAGGTTTTATTGTTCCCACTTTACAGATGAGGAAACTGAGTTTATTGAGGTTCAGGAACTCAGGCAAGGTCATACAGTTAGAAAGGAGTGGCCAAGAGAGGCCACCTCCACCCTCCTCAAGGGAAAATCCACTGGGGTCTCACAGATCAAATCAGAGATAAACTCTCCTATTTAATGACTTTCCTCCTCCTACCTACTAAATCTTTTCTAGGCTATACATTTTTTTCTCTCCATTTTCTACACAACATGATCCTCCAAACTGCTATCATTTTGGATAATACATTGAGAAGATGGAAGAGAAGCAAAGTATTTGTGTGTCTTCCGTGCATGCATGCTAAGTCATTTCAGTCATGTCCAACTTTTTGCAATCCCAGGCTCCTCTGTCCATAGGGATTCTCCAGGCAAGAATACTTGAGTGGGTTGCCATGCCCTCCTCCAGGGGATCTTCCCAACCCAGGGATTGAACCCGAGTCTTACATTGGTTTCTTACCACTAACATCACCTGGGAAGCTTACCTAACACATTGGCTATTTCTCTCACTTTTGCAACATCAGCAGATTAGATCAACATACCACCTGTGCTCCCATTCATATTGATAATTAAACTGCACAGAGCTACTTCAATTATAAAGATAAAGCAGAATTTCTCCATTAATATTGCCAGATGGGATGGTTTGCCAACTCATCCTCTGTGGTTCTAGAAAATGCCCAATAAAATAATACTGACTCTAAAATTAAGCTTTGGGTTTGAAGATGTTGCCATGCTGTTGAGTCACAAGAATATGTTATTTTTAATTTCTGTTATGCTACTAATTTTAGTAACCTTGGCAAAGGGAGTATAAAAACGGTCAGTCCTCAATGTATAGGACTGTGTTCCAGAAGTCAGTTGTTTGGAATGTATCTCACACATGTATTAAATTTTCTGGCCAGCTTACTGAAGGCTTTTTAACCATTAAGATGCCAGACATTGTAATAGCATACCAGAAATCAGCCATAAGCCGGAATGCAGTCTCGGGATTTTTTGCTTCATATCTACCTCAAGCACCTCCAGAAATATTCTGGTTCCGATAGAGTGCTCAATGATGTTTTTATGGATTAAAATGTCAAATGTCCAGGTGACAACCTGGATCACTAAGAACATTTTCAGGCTTTCCCTTCCGTTTCCAGCTGAGTTGCCCCTGCCCCAGTTAGCTGAACAAGGAGACGTGAGGCTCCTTGGACCTGAGCCTGCTGGCGGCCTGGGAGGTGACAGATGCTAAGGACCTTCTGGGAAAAAGCATGCTGTTCAGGTTTACCCTGCAGTCTTCACTGGTTCTACTCAGACTCCCATTCTTTCCTTCCCTGTCAGCCTGGTTTGTGTGTGTGTTCTCAGTTTTATCCAGCTCTTTGCAATCCCATGCACTGTGGCCCACCAGGCTCCTCTGACCATGAAATCTTCCAGGTAAGAACACTGGAGTGCATTGCCATTTCCTGCTCCAGTGTATCTTCCCAGTCCAGGGATCGAACACGCGTCTCTCGCATCTGCCCTGGCAAGTGGATTCTTGGCCGCCAGCGCCACCTGGGAAGCCCTGATTCACAGTCTCTTCATAACTCATCTTCAGTCTCTCTTTCTCTCTCTGTCGTCCTGGAGGCAGGGAGGGGGGCGTTGGTTGTCCTGATGAAGTCTTTCAATTTTGCCTCTCTTGTCCCTTAAGCATTCTTCCAAGTTTTAAATAGTTTTCTAAAGTGTCTCCCCCCACCCCCAATGCATAACAAAATAATGAATGAATGAATATTGCTAGGGAAATCGGAGCTAGAAGGAATCTCTCTAATAGTGTCCTCTGCCCTTTCAATGTCTTTCTCCATTTTCTTAGTAACACCTGAAGGAAGAGGCAGAATCACGTGCAGGATCACCTTGACCCTCTGGTGGATTAAGTCAAATACAGGAAAAGCAAGGACAGGCCATGCTAGACCTTAAAGGGAAGAAGGTGATTCTGTGTGGCGTCTTTCTGACCTTGGATAAGGAAGTAGCACAGAACTGCTGGTGGGAGTTGGGAGTGAAGAGCTGGGACCTGGCTTTGTCGGTATACCTTTCCCCTCCTCTCCGTCACAAAGGAACAGGTATTCCCAGCCCTTCCAAAGCCGTACCCCGCCCCCAACAGTCACCTCTCCCCTTCCTTTCCTGGCATGCTCAGCTATTGTGGGAACACAGTTCTTTATCAATGAATCCAAAATTCAGACACTCTGCACAGGGACAATTTTTTTGTAACTCATAGAAGCAGAACTGCTGAGAAGGCAACGGCACCCCACTCCAGTGCTCTTGCCTGGAAAATCCCATGGACAGAGGAGCCTGGTGGGCTGCGGTCTATGGGGTCGCTAGGAGTAGGACACCACTGAGCGACTTAACTTTTACCTTTCATTTTCATGCATTGGAGAAGGCAATGGCAACCCACTCCAGTGTTCTTGCCTGGAGAATCCCAGGGACGGGGGAGCCTGGTGGGCTGCAGTCTAAGTGGTCGCACAGAGTCGGACACGACTGAAGCGACTTAGCAGCCACAGAGCAGCAGAAGCAGAACTTGGCCCAAACTGAAGCGAGTTATTTGTCATCTTAATTCACTCACATATTTGCATATGGCATATTCATTAGGGCTCTATTTTCCTACACCTCCCCGTTTTCAGCAAAGTGTAGAAGTTAAGAGCACAGACTATAGTGTCCCTGGCTGGATTTAAATCCTACCGCTGACACCAGTTGTGTGGGACCTGGTTGAATGAATCTACCTAACTTCCCTGTGCGGCAGTTTCCTGGGTTATAGAATGGAGATAATAGTAGTACCTACCTCAGTGTAGTGAGAAATAGCATTAAATCTGTGTAAAGTGCTTAGAATAATTCCTGGCAAATAGTAAACACTTTACATTTACTGTTACTGCCATGCTCCGTCCTTCACCATGCTCTTCACCACTACCTACAAATATTATCTAATTTCCCCATTGTAAAAACCCATTCTCTCTCTTAAAGGGAAGACTATACCTTTGCAATTCCCCCTTAGGTTCAATCGGCTAAAATCCTGTCCATTACCCCTTTAATCAACTCTGTGATTACTGCTGCCCTAAACCTCTCTTCTCACTCTTACTGCCAGTTTGAAATGTCGCAGTCTAATTTTTATTCTAGTTGATATTTCCATAGACTATGATATTTCTGTAACAAATAGATCTCCTCCCATCTCGTCTCCTGAGTCTTGCTCATGAAAGGTTGACCTTCACCGAGATACTGACCTTTGTTCTTTTTGCAGACCCAGGCTCCTTAGAAAATCTTACCCAGTGTTTATTTGTCTTTCTGTGACTTGCTTATGTCACTTAGCTTAATGTTCTCAAGGTTCTGCATGACTTCACTTATTCAGGGCATTTTAAGTAGTCAAATTCACAGAATCAAAGAGTGGAGTGGTGATTGCCAGGGCTAGAGGGAGTTGGAAATGAGCAGTTACTAATCAAGGAGCATAAAGTTTCAACGAATCAAGATGAATAAGCTCTAGAAATCTGCACAGCATTGCACACGCAGTCAACAATAATGTGTTGCCCACTTAATGTATTATACACTTAAAAAAATCCAAGAGGATAGGTCACTAGTGTCCTTACTAAAATAAAACAAAATTTTTAGAAATGAATATAAAATAGCCCCTAAAACTTAAATCAGAAAAAGCTGGCAGCTGTGCAATAGACAGCTAGTACATTTTCCTTCAATTTTTCGGCAAGGAAACACAGTTCATGTGGCAGTAGCATATTATGGCTTATGTGAAAGATATTTTCTTTTGAGCAATATTAAAGCAAACAAATTATTATGCAGTTCAGTAACATAATGAGCACACAATAGAGTTAGCCAAAAATCACAGTAAGGTAACAGACAATTAGCTACTTCTTGCCACCTTGTAAAACTTCCTGCTCATCTTACATTGTTCTCTAAATGTTCTTCAGTGAATTACTGCATTTTATAAAAATTTCAAAGTCTCATCATAAGATGTACCTCTATTGATTGGTTTATTTTAGTTCCATTTACTTTCATTGTATCACCAATGAACCACAGTTAAAAGACATGTTAAAATGTTATCTTTTATTCTTGGGCTAAATGAATCATTCTTTTACAGAGTCATAAGAAGTGATTTAAGTACCCTTCTAAAGGAATATAATTTCAATAAACCAAAAAGGAAAAAAGAAAGTCTCATCAAATTTAACATGTCGGCTATCATCTGGATGATAATGACTGCTTGGGTTTATCATTAACCCTGAACTCTTCCTGGTACTTTACACTTTCCTGTTGTCTCCTAGACATCCCCACCTGGATGACCTGCAGTGACCTCAAGTTCAGTTCATCTCGGCCAGAACTCGTCCTCTTATCAACCTCCTGACCATCATCCCTACTCCCTACCCCAGAAGAACTGCACAACATTTGTACTTCTTCATTCTTAATCTCAGTTTCGACCACATTGTACTACACCTACTAGCTTTAGCCAGAAATTCCAAACCACCACCTTATTTTACTTTCCACATTCAGTTAGTCACTGCTGCTGCTGCTGCTGCTAAGTCACTTCAAATCCCACCAATTCGTTTTCAGCATTGTCACCAGAATCTACCTACTGCTTTAGTTGGTAGCTCAGATGATAAAGCGTCTACCTACAATGCAGGAGACCCAGGTTCGATCCCTGGGTCGGGAAGATCCCCTGGAGAAGGAAATGGCAATCCACTCCAGTACTATTGCCTGGAAAATCCCACGGACCGAGGAGTCTGGTAGGCTACAGTCCATGGGGTCACAAAGAGTTGGACACGGCTGAGCAACTTCACTTCACTTCCGTCAACAATCATGTAGACCAGTGACTTCACACTTTTAACTATAACTTCTTTACAAAAGGCAGCTCCATGGCAGGGGCACTGAGCCGACTCTTTGTGCCTCTCCAGTTACTCTTTCCTGGCGAGCATGGTCCCAGCGACAGCTCACGCGCTTCCTAGTGGCTCACTCCATAGCACTCAGGTGCAGTGGCCTGCACCTCATTTTTTCTGATGTGTTCTGTCTCAGCGATTCTGAAAGTCAGGTTGAAGTTTTACTGAAGAACAAGGAGAAGGCTGAAGCTGACAGTGTGGTCTGCAGGTTTTGCAATGCCTTGGCTTTTAGATTAAGCAAGTGCCATCCTGATTGAAACCAGGGTTTTCTCCTCATCCCTCCCCTATGTGGAGATATTTCATTGCCCAAAAAGTTCATTTGGGTTTTTCCTATAACAGCGTATGGCAAAACCTGAATGAACATTTTGGCTAACCCTGTGCAACATGAGGTTGTACTGTTGTGAAATGAAAGTCGCTCAGTCGTGTCCAACTCTTTGCGACTCCAAGGACTGTAGCCTGCCAGGCTCCTCTGTCCATGGAATTCTCCAGGCAAGAACTGGAATGGGTAGCTATTCCCTTCTCCAAAGGATCTTCCCGACCTAGGGATGGAACCTGGGTCTCCTGCATTACAGGGGAGTTCTTTACCATCTGAATGTTATGATTCCCATTTAAAGGATGAGGGAGCCAGGGCAGAAAGAGATAATAATTTGTGCAACACACATACTCGGTAAGTGGCAAAGCCTATAGTTTGAAAACATCCTTAAAGATGAAAAAGTATTACTTGTCTCTGCTATTGTATTAAGAGGGAGAAAATCCTAAGATTCTAGTTTGCATTCGCTTACCCAGTGGTTCAGTTATTCCTGCCTACTAATGATATGGTCTCCAAACATTTTTGTGAACATGGTCTCAATCAGCACTTTAAAATATATGTGTTTGTGTGCATGTTTCATAGACACATACTACTATATTAACACACCATGTAAATTATAAGACAAACACACAGAAACAGAAATCCAGAAGTTTTGCAATTATAAGTAAAGGTTCTATTTTTTTGTGTACCCCAGAATATTGTCTTGGACACTGAACTTCAGAAACCAACTATAAAGTATTATTGTTTTTCAGTCGTTAAGTTGTATCCAACTCTTTGCCACTCCATGGATTATAACCCATCAGGCATCTCTGTCCATGAATTTCTCAGGCAAGAATACTTGAGTGGATTGCCATTTCCTTCTCCAGGGGATATTTCCAACCCAGGGATCGAACTTGCATCTCCTCCATTGGCAGGCAGATTCTTTACCACTGAGCCACCAGGGAAGCCCATCAATATTATGCTTAATAGAAAAACATGCTTTCCTGCATATACAAAAATACTTACAATCAATATTTATTCACAGAATTGCTTTTCAAGGTGTGTTGGTCTGATTGCCACATCCCACAGTGCAACATTAAAGACAAGCATTGGCAGTTTTGAGATGGCAGCCCTAATTAGGAAAACAAATTATAACTGCCACAGATTATAATCTGACTAATGTGCCCTGGAAACTGCTGGGTTACAGAAGTTTTCGAATTTGGGATCAGGTAGGAGTGATGGGAAGAGGGCTAGATGATTAAGAGTAGATAAGAGTTCTAAATAATTCGAGCTACCTCTGCCTATAACAGCTATGGGACTTGGGTGAAACACTTAATAACATGTCCTTTGATTAAATTGCTTTTGCATGTATTAATTCAACTGATGTCATAATAACACTGGGAAATAAGTAGGGCAGATACTACCACCTCCATTTTCCAAATGAGCAAAGGCTTAAAGAGGGAAAATAATCTGCCCACACAGCATGAGGTGTAACCAGGCTTCACCACAGCATTTTTTTTGACTTAAGTACTGCCTTGCTTAGCTTCTTTGGGGTTCACATTTTTTAAGGTTTGTTTTTTTTAATATGGACAATTTTTAAAGCCTTTATTGAATTTCTTATAACATTGCTTCTGTTTTACATTTGGCTTCCTGGCCAGGTGGCATGCAGATCCTAACTCCTTGGGCAGGTTCATACTTTGGTCATATTTCCCTAATTTCTACCTAACGACTTTTTGCTATTCCAGGATGCCATTTGAGACACCACATTAGGGACTTCCCTGGTGGTCCAGTGGCTAAGACGTAGCCTTCCAATGCGGGGTGCATGGGTTCAATCCCTGGTCAGGGAGCCAAGATCCCAGATACCTCTAGCCGTAAAAAACAAAGCATAAAACAGGAGCAATATTGTAAACAGTTCAGTAAAGACTTTTAAAACGGCTCGCATTAAAAAACTTCTACAAAAGGCACCACATGACGTTTTGTCATTATTATGGACTGCATTTGTCTCCCTCCCCAATCCAAATTCTTATATTGAAGCCTTAACTCCCAGTGTGATAGTGTTTGGAGGTGGGGTCTTTGCAAGGTAACTGGGTTTAATTGTGGACACTAAGGTGGGGCCCTGTGGTGGGATTAGTGCTCTTATAGCAAGTGGGAGAGAGAGCAGAGTGCCCTCACTTTGGATAAAGCAAGAAAGCTGCCTTCTGCAGGCCGGGAGCTGAATCTTCAGCCCTGCAATCTTGTGCTTCCCAATCTCCAAAACTGTGAGCAATAGTCTGTTTCAGCCACCCAGCCTATAGTATTTTGTTATGCCAGGCCAAGCAGACAAACACACGCCATCGTGTCTCCCTAGGCTCCGCTTGAGTCTTACATTCTCTGTTTTCTTGTTTTTGATGACCCTGAAAGTTTTGAAGAGTAGCAGTCAGGTATTTTGAAGAATTTTCAAATGGAATTTGATGTTTTTCTTACAACTAGACTGGAATTACAGGTGTTTGGAAGGAAGACCCCAGAGGCAAAAGGCTATTCTTCTCTTATCATATCAGTATGATCTACCACTATTGGTATTAACCTTTTTCAGGGTTTTCAGATTTCTCCACTATAAAGTTACTTTTTTTCTCCCCTTCAATGCTGTGCTCTTTGGAGGGAAGTCACTATGTGCAACCTACACTTCAGGAATGAGGAGCGATGGATTTTCACATTTTTCATCTGTAAGCAAGCAGGGCTGGATTATTTGATTTCTAAATCACCTTTAGTTTTTTCCCCCTAATAATCAATGAGAAGTGTTCTGATTTAAAAATAAGTCTATAAATACAGAACAGGGTAGGAATATAGGATCACTTAGGTTCAAACCTATGACTTTCACTTACTTAGCATTCACTGCAAACTGTGTGATCACACACACACACACAAAATCATTGCAAATGCAAGGTGATTTAATAGATAACTTCCTTGGAGACTGGTGCAGACTTGGGCAGGTCACTTGCCTCTGGTGCTCAGACTCGGTTCTGACAGCTTGCAGGGGTCTTTCTTTCCTGTGACAGAGATTTGGGTGCAGTGCACTGTTTGCAGTAACAAGTGCTCAGAAATTATGTTGCTTGCTGGTTAGTTGAGTCTGACAAGCAAGAAACTCAGCACCACTTTCTATAACTAAAGCATAAAATTTAGTAGAAATTTTACCTTGAATACAAGCTTTATGTAGTTTTCACTTTTCATCCTAGCATAGAATGCATGCATTGAAATTGAACCAACATGAATATATAAAATAAAGCAAATAAGTAAGTGTTAAATGGAAACTGTCTTTAATTTTTATGAGATGAATTATTCCTAAAATATGGAGAATTGCTAATTTTTCATATCAATTTTCTATTTCCTGCATCAGCTTAAAAGTATTCACTTTAATAGATTCTTGGAAGCTCCAATTATTCTAGGAATAATAGGTATTTTTCCTCTTTAAATATTAGAACACTATTTAGTTGTTCTTTAAAATTTCCTTTTTTAATGATTATAGAAGCACATCTGTTCCAGATAGCAAGAGCATTGTACCCAAGTGACATGGAATTGTATTTTACTCATAAACAGTCCCAGATGACAAATAATTTTTTTGTTTACAACCAATTAAATTCAAGTTTAAGCCCCATTAAATATGACTGCATGGGCAAAATATCCACATTTTTAAAGGCAGGTTCTACAATGTTAGTTTAGAGGAGTAATTGTAATTAATAGCTTCCACATTTTCAGATTTTTTAAAACAATGTTGGTGTAACCATATTTCTATCTCTTTATAATTTATAAGAGGGAACAAATAATCTTGTCTCAAATATAGGAAAAAACTTTTAATGAAGTTTCTGGAGTTATCAAGTTTGCAAAATGTTTTTCAATGGCATCATTTGTTGTATAGGCCACTGTTGTTCATATACAGACTGGCTATACTCTGCATATTAATTGTAGGTTATTTATTATAGAACATTTAAAATCCATAAATATATACAGTGTACTATAACAAATACCCTTCCTCAAGAAAATTGTTAACAACTGTGGTTTTATCACTATGCTATATACATAAACACCATAGGATTGTGTTTTGTATTTTAGCATTTTATTTAATGGTACCATATTTTGAGAATCATTCTATAGTTTACCTCCTTGACTCCATATATATGTACAAGAGAAATTACTATTGATATATGTAGTCTAGTTTATTTTAATGGCTATATAGTATTTTATCATGTCACTTAATCAAAGCTTATTTATCCACTTCCTTATTGATGACTTTTGTTTTCAAAAGTTGACTCTTGTGAAAAATATTGCAATGAACACCCTTGGGTTGTTGCCTTGTACCAGATTCTTTGGGGTATGTGCCTAGGAAAGGGGATTTTTTGAGTTGTTCAGTTCAGTTGCTCAGTCATGTCTGACTCTTTGTGACCCCATGAATCACAGTACGCCAGGCCTCCCTGTCCATCACCATCTCCCGGATTTCACTCAGACTCACGTCCATCGAGTCTGTGATGCCATCCAGCCATCTCATCCTCGGTCGTCCCCTTCTCCTCCTGCCCCCAATCCCTCCCAGCATCAGAGTCTTTTCCAATGAGTCAACTCTTCACATGAGGTGGCCAAAGTACTGGAGCTTCAGCTTTAGCATCATTTCTTCCAAAGAAATCCCAGGGTTGATCTCCTTCAGAATGGACTGGTTGGATCTCCTTGCAGTCCAAGGGACTCTCAAGAGTCTTCTCCAACACCACAGTTCAAAAGCATCAATTCTTCAGCGCTCAGCCTTCTTCACAGTCCAACTCTCACATCCATACATGACCACAGGAAAAACCATAGCCTTGACTAGACGGACCTTAGTTGGCAAAGTAATGTCTCTGCTTTTGAATATACTGTCTAGGTTGGTCATAACTTTTCTTCCAAGGAGTAAGCGTCTTTTAGTTTCATGGCTGCAGTCACCATCTGCAGTGATTTTGGAGCCCCCCAAAATAAAGTCTGACACTATTTCCACTGTTTCCCCATCTATTTCCCATGGAGTGATGGGACCAGATGCCATGATCTTCATTTTCTGAATGTTGAGCTTTAAGCCAACTATTCCACTCTCCTCTTTCACTTTCAACAAGAGGCTTTTTAGCTCCTCCTCACTTTCTGCCATAAGGGTGGTGTCATCTGCATATCTGAGGTGATTGATATTTCTCCCAGCAATCTTGATTCCAGCTTGTGTTTCTTCCAGTCCAGCNTTGAGCTTTAAGCCAACTTTTCCACTCTCCTCTTTCACTTTCAACAAGAGGCTTTTTAGCTCCTCCTCACTTTCTGCCATAAGGGTGGTGTCATCTGCATATCTGAGGTGATTGATATTTCTCCCAGCAATCTTGATTCCAGCTTGTGCTTCTTCCAGCCCAGTGTTTCTCATGATGTACTCTGCATATAAGTTAAATAAGCAGGGTGACAATATACAGCCTTGACATACTCCTCTTCCTATTTGGAACCAGTCTGTTGTTCCACGTCCAGTTCTAACTATTGCTTCCTGACCTGCATACAGATTTCTCAAGAGGCAGGTTAGGTGGTCTGGTATTCCCATCTCTTTCAGAGTTTTCCACAGTTTATTGAGATCCACACAGTCAAAGGCTTTGGCATTGTCAATAAAGCAGAAATAGATGTTTTTCTGGAATTCTCTTGCTTTTTCCATGATCCAGCGGATGTTGGCAATTTGATCTCTGGTTCCTCTGCCTTTTCTAAAACCAGCTTGAACATCAGGGAGTTCACAGTTCATGTATTGCTGAAGTTGGCTTGGAGAATTTTGAGCATTCCTTTACTAGCATGTGAGATGAGTGCAATTGTGCAGTAGTTTGAGCATTCTTTGGCATTGCCTTTCTTTGGAATTGGAATGAAAACTGACCTTTTCCAGTCCTGTGACCACTGCTGACTTTTCCAAATTTGCTGGCATATTGAGTGCAGCACTTTCACAGCATCATCTTTCAGGATTTTAAATAGCTCAACTGGAATTCCATCACCTCCACTAGCTTTGTTCGTAGTGATGCTTTCTAAGGCCCACTTGACTTCATGTTCCAAGATGTCTGGCTCTAGATTAGTGATCACATCATCATGATTATCTGGGTCGTGAAGATCTTTTTTGTACAGTACTTCCATGTATTCTTGCCACCTCTATCTTCTGCTTCTGTTAGGTCCAGACTATTTCGGTCCTTTATTGAGCCTATCTTTGCATGAAATGTTCCCTTGGTATCCCTAATTTTCTTGAAGAGATCTCTAGTCTTTCCCATTCTGTTGTTTTCCTAAGATGTCATAAACTTCAGCATTATCAGATATTGTTAAATTTCTTTTTGTAATGATTGTAGCAAAGTTCACTTCTAAGAGTAATACATGAAAATTCTTTCCAAAATCCTCACTACATCCTCAGACATTAAATATTTACCAACCTGATGAATATTCTTCTTGTTCTCATTTCCCTGATAACTACTGAGGAAGAGCATTTTTTATACTTATTCAACTTTTTCTTCTATAAATTGTTCATTGTCCTGTCTTTTTATTGCCTCAAGGACTCCTTTATATATCTTGGGTATTAATACTTTGGTATATAGTTTGTATACCAAAGGCTACAGTCCATGAGGTCACAAAGAGTCGGACATGACCAAGCGACTAATACTTTCACTTTCATACAGTTAGTAAATATCTTTTCCCAGTCCATCACTTGCCTTTTGATTTAATTCTTAAAATACGTATTGACTAGGAAGTTATAGCCTAGTCATTTAATTTTATTTTTGCAATCCTTTATTATAGAGGTGACTTAAATTTTGGTGTACCCAAATATATCTCTAATTTCCTTTCAATCAAATCTAGTGATGTTCTCCATTGAGGTCTTGCATATCTTCCATTTTTAACTATCTTGTAGTTTTCTTTTTATTTTTCAATGAGATCTTTTAGTTATTATATTTTCTAAGTGAGTTTTTTTCTGGTGTTTAATAATACTATCGATGATTGTATGTTAATTTTATTTGCACCAACTTTGCTGAATTCTTGACTTTCCATATAGAAGAATATATAAATATGATCATTTTGTTTCTTCCATCTAATTAATTCCCAATTTTTTCTAGTCTTAATGCATTGATTAGGAACTCTATTACAATGTTCAACACTAGCATCCTATCTTCTTGACTTTAAAGAGGATGCTTCTAAAGTTTCACCATTACATATGATATTTGCTATATCTTTTAGTACGTGCCCATTGTAAGGTATTTCAGTCAAGATATAGGGTTAGATGTAACAGGAACTTACCCCGATTAATTTAAGCTGAAATCAGACAAATCCATTACCAAGGACACTGTTACAGGCATTGCTGACTCATGGAACTAAGTGCTGGTTCTCCTGTCCTCTCACTATCATGTACAGGACCTCCCTGGTGGCTCAGATGGTAAAGCGTCTGCCTTCAATGCGGGAGACCCAGGTTTGACCCCTGGGTCAGGAAGATCTCCTGGAGAAGGAAATGGCAACCCACTCCAGTATTCTTGCATATGTGTGCTAAGTTGCTTCAGTTGTGTCTGACTCTCTGAGACCCTCTGGTCTGTTGCCCACCAGGCTCCTCTGTCCAAGGGATGCTCCAGACAAGAATACTGGAGTGGGTTGCATTTCCTTCTCCAGGGGATCTTCCTGACCCAGGAATGGAACTCAGGTCTCCACTGCAGGCAGAGTCTTTAATGACTGAGCCACCCAGGGAACCCCTCGCTGCCATAGCTACTAGAAAACTTATCAGCTCCCTGATGGCTTGCTGTCATTCTCTCAGGATTCAGAGGCCCAAGTGTAAGCAGCCAATCGCTAAAGATAGGGAGTAAGCATGACTGCATGGGCTTTCCCTTTCTTGTTCTGTAGAGAGTATGTGGACTTCACGACTTGGTACACCCTCCCTCCCCCCTTCTACTCGTCTTCTCTTTTCCTCCCTCGCTCCCTTCCTTCTTTTCCTTCCTTTCCTTTTTTTTCTTCTAGAGTGATTTGTACAAGAAAGGGAGTATCAGTTTCTTGAAGGTTTGGTAAACCCATTCAGGCTGGTAACTTTGTGGGGATAGAGATAAATAACAAGATAAATAGATGGAATTTAATCATTGTCTGTTTATGTTTTTCTATTTATGTGTTTGGTCATTCATTTTTCTTTCTAGAGACATCAGTTTCATGTTAAAAATTTATGAGGATAAAGCTATTCATAGTATTCAAGTCATTTTTATAAACCTGTACAGCATTTGTAGTTGTGGCCTCTTTTTCATTCCTAATACAGTTATGTATTGTGCTGTCTCCCTTCTTTTTCTTGATTAATTTTGTCAGATAGTTGTCTATTTTATTTTTTCAGGGAACCAGCATTTATGTTAGTTTATCTAATTTTTATAATTATGGTACAGTATTTATGGCCTAAATGAAATGATAATTAGAACTTTTAGCCATATGTAGTAATTTCTAGAAAAAAGTTTGTTTCAATGACTCTGAAAAATTCCCTGGAAAATATTATTTTCTTCTATGTTGTTCTTGCAAGGAGGATCTTAATAGATATACATGAGTATAAAGATATTTATGTGGATTTTTTTTTGATGAACATGTCTATATAGGATTTGTTAGATAAATGCCATTGTGATACATGAACATACATGCCCTGTCCTCTAGGACTTTCCAAGCTAATGAAAATTTAGAGCCACTCTTTATAGTCCACTATACTGTTATGAGTCAAGGGCTTTGTTAATCAATTCTCGTTGACACTGGGCACTGCCTTCCTGGGAGAGTGGCTGGCCTGGATTTCACAGCAAGTGAGCTTCTATTCCATCCTGCAAAGCTCTCTCTTCATACCAGACCAACATATGGCTCAAGGAGGGCTATTTATTCTGTCCTTTTAGAGTCTGAAAAATCATTGTTTAGTGGTCTGGCATTATCTATATTTACTTGGCTTGATCCGGGGATAGAGTATAATCCTAGGTCTTGATGAAAAGATTTTCATATGTTAACCTTTTGGGTCATGATATTTGTGGGATTTTCCTCACTCATAAAGTGATTTGTGGAAAAAATGTGTACTGATCTTTAGTTTAGGATTAAAACAGATATACCCAAGAGAGATGGGTCTATAAAATTCATCTTCACTTGAGAAATGCAATAAATAAACACTTCTAAAATATCTTGTTGATTCAGTTATTTCAGTCCAAAAGCCAATTGGAGATCTGTTCTATATCAAGGTTCTCCAGCCCTCTTGTGAAAAGGGGCTGATTTTCACTGCCTTGCAGGCTTGAAGGGGAGTGGAAACAGTGTCAGGGATGGTTCTCCTCACAGCCCTACAGGGTCTGCCCATTCAGGAGTGTTTGTATCCCCAGGAGGAAACTGGATGATGTGAGCTCAAGGGTAAGAGCAGAGACAATGGTCAGGTTTACTGTGAGCAGCCAGTCCAAGATTTTAGAGGTGTCCTGGCTGATCTGCGTGATGCCAGATAACAACTATCTTCCTGCTGGGCGTCAGGGTCCAGAATGGCGGGCAGTTGCGTCCAGGGGATGTTGTCGTTGTTCAGTTGCTAAGTCGTGTCTGACGCTTTGTGACCCTATAGACTGAAGTCTGCCAGGCTCCTCCGTCTATGGGGTTTTCCAGACAAGAGCACTGGAGTGGGTTGTCATTTTCTTCTCCAGGGGATCTTCCCAACCCAGGGATCGAACCTGCACCTCCTGCATTGCAGACAGATTGTTTACCGCTGAGCCAGCCTGGGGAAGCCCCATCCAAGGGACATAAAGGGTGATAAATGAGATCCTACATATGAAGAACCAGCCAGAGTGGCACTCCCTCCTCCTCCTCTTCCTCTCATGCTGAGCACCTCCTGGACTTGTCTGTGTAAGCCCCAACGTTTGCTTGCACCTGGGCACCAAACCGCTAACGCTACTAGACGCTAACACACTCTGATTGCTACAGTTGCATCAGCTAGGATCTGGGTTGGCAGCCAAACTAAGCTAATGGACTGTGTCATCGCAGACTTCTCACACCAAGTGGAAGGCACAGAAGGACTTGGAGGCCTGGTCGTAGTTCCTGCCGCTATTAGTCATGGTGTGTTACTGGAATGCAAGCTCAAAAAACTATTTCCTAAGTACTTTCCAAGGACCTGGTTCCTCACACAGATAGTTTTCACCAACTGTAATGACAGGGAGAAACTAGAGTGTCAGAGAGAACAGAATTTATGCTTTAAGTTTATTTTGGATCAGATGTTCCTTAAAAATAAATCTCCACCTGATCCTAATTTTGATTTCAGTTCCATAGACTGGTGATTTGAGTGTTGAGGACAGAGATCTTAGAATCTGTTTATATGGTATAAATACAGAAAGGACTGGTACTGAGTCAAAGGATCAGATCAATGTTTGAATATAAACTTAAAACCTCTCTAAGTCACATGTTATTTTTTGAAGCATTGAAATCGGTCTTTGCAAACGCCCTAAATCCCTTTGTTTGAGAAACTTTAAAGAAGCACGGAGTTTTCTTGCCATAAAGTTCTGCACTTCATCTAGAAAGCCTCTTTTAGAAAAATAGCTCTGAAAACCTGAAGCTGGCAAAGAAGCTGGATAAGTTGAAAGGGAAATGATAGAAAATTCTGGTTTGTGGTAAAGGGGAACAAAGGATGGGGAAGAAGTAATTATGTCAATTTAAAACTCTGTATTAAATTTCTGTTGTACAACGTCCAAGACTGGCAAAAATTTCAATTTGTTTTATCCAGACAGTTACAGGGCTGGAGCTGAAGTTCCAATACTTTGGCCAACCTGATGCAAAGAGCCAACTTGTTGGAAAAGACCCTGATGCTGGGAAAGATTGAAAGCAAAAGGAGAAGAGGGCAGCAGAGGATGAGATGGTTAGATAGTATCACCGACTCGGTGGACCAAACTTGAGCAAACTCCAGGAGATAGTGGAGGACAGGGAAGCCTGCCCTGCTCTAGTCCATGGGGTCGCAAAGAGTCAGACATGACTTAGTGGCTGAACAACAACAGATGCAGTGTTATATGTGTTAGAAATCCAGCATGTGGATGTCACTCCTTAATTTTAATAGCACAAGAGATGGGAACAGCAAGGGATGAAGGAGAGAAACATAACACAGGCTTTCACAGTCCACCGAATGCCAAATGCACTTGGGGGTTTCAGAGGTAAATGAGGGAAGGAAATGAATTTGGGCAATGCCTCACTTTGATCCAGGTTACAAGTTTCCAGCAGCTCCAATGTTCTGCTAACATTTGGTAATTCTATGGATGGTAAGTTTGGATGGTGGAGGAAAGGAGCTGGCATCAGGGTAAGGACCCGAGGGACCCCAGAGTAAACTGGAGTCAGTTTGAGGGTCCCAGGACGGCGTAAGAAGGAGGAGAGGGAAAGCACAGACAGAAACTTGCCCCATTTACAACCGAGGTCAGCCATGCCTGACACCCCAGAGTGGTACTTCTCCAAGTGTGGCCCCCAGGATAGCTTGCATCCAGATTACCTGGGAGCCTGTTAAAAATCCAAGTTCCCAGATGACACTCCACATCAGTGAAACCAGAACAGTGGGAATGGGGCCCAAGACCATGCATCTCAAACAAATATCCTTGGTAATTTCAAGGCATGCAAACTCCTTTGTGAGCCAAAGGATAAGTCAAAAGTAAGAAAGAAAGTGCAAGTTGGAAAGGAACCTACAAATACCAAAAAATAACCTCTGCTTAGGCTTCCATAACCCTTAGGTCAGGATCTCCTCTTTAATTGCCTTCAGGGTCACTAGGAAATTTTCAAACTTTCATGAATTTTTGGAGAATCTCTAGTGTAAGAAAGGAAAGAACTGCAAAATGAAAAATAAGTGGATAACACTGGGACAGACTGGCCAGGATCACTTTCATATCCATCCTTTTTCCATCTTGAAATGTAGAGTCCAGCCATAGTGGCTGATTGCATTTCCTCAAATGCGCTATGCTTTCCCTTAGCTCCATGCCTTTGCACTTGGTTGTTCCTTCTGTCTAGGATGTCTTTATCTTGAGGGCAGATTTCTATTTGTTTTTAATGTCTTAGATAAGTGTCACTTCCTCTGGGGAACCTGACCACCTCAGATTCCATATTGCACAATGCTCTGTAGTAGTTTAATCACTCAATTGTATCTGACTCTTTGCAATCCCGTGGACTATGGCCCACTAGGCTCCTCTGTCCATGGAATTCTCCAGGAAGAATACTGGAGTGGAATTCCCTTCGCCGGGGATCTTCTCGACTCAGGGATCAAACCTGGGTCTCCCACACTGCAGGCAGATCCTTTACTGTCTGAGCCACCAGGGAAGCCCAGCAATGCTCTATAATAACACTTAATAACCTCTACTGAATTACTGATTTGTCTTTGCCATTTGCCCATGTATTTTTCAGAGTCATTTACTTGTCTCCTCTATTTAGTACAGAGGTTAGTACATGAAAGCTGCCTAGCAAATGTTCTTTAATAAATGACTTAATGTCAGTTCAGCTCAGTTCAGTTGCTCAGTTGTGTTCAACTCTTTGTGACCCCATGGACTGCAGCACGCCAGGCCTCCCTGTCTATCACCAACTCCTGGAGCTTACTCAAACTCATGTCCGTTGAGTCGGTGATGCCATCCAACCATCTCACCCTCTGTCATCCCCTTCTCCTCCTGCCTTCAATCTTTCCCAGCATCAAGGTCTTTTCTAGTGAGTCAGTTCTTTGCATCAGGTGGCTAAAGTACTGGAGCTTCAGCTTCAGCATCAGTCCTTCCAATGAATATTCAGGACTGTTCTCCTTTAGGATGGACTGGTTGGATCTCTTTGCAGTCCAAGGGACTTTCAAGAGTCTTCTCCAATACCACAGTTCAAAAGCATCAATGTCTTAATGACTTAATGTCATGATCATACTGCTTAACTTGTGTATTTCAGTAATGAGAATATTTTTACTTCACCTTGTGTAAGATTCCATTAGAGTAACTGAGAATTTTAGTTGAATAAATGTAACAGTCATCCAGTAGCATGAATTATTTCAACCTTTGGTTTTCCAAGGGCGGGAAGGAAACTACACACAGAATAAGAAAGAGTAATTTTGACACAGATTTTAGGTTAAACTGGTTCTGAGTGCAGCCATGCAATGAATAGGTAGGTTTGTATGTGGGCACTGAGCGGGAAGGAGTTGACAGGTGGGCTACAGACAGGTGGGAAAGCGTGGGGTGGAGGGGGATAGAGGGAGGAGGGTATAAACTGCTTATTTAACATCTTATCTAGTCATGGCCCTGCCGAGTGGAGGGAGAAAACTCTTTTTCCTGTGATGGCCATGGCCTCCTCATGGCTCCTAAACACAAAGCTCAACTGGGTCCCAGTTCCAAGCACCTGAGCAAATGAAACAGGCTTTGGGGACCTGGCCTGAGAAGGTGACCACCCAGAGGAAAAAATGCATTCGAAGTTCCATAAGACAGACTTTCAGACACAGTTTTGGAATCTAACCAACGCAGAAATTGAACAAGACCTAGATTAGCTTTCTCTTAGAAAGCAATTTAGTAATGAAAGCAGATTATATTTGTGCAAAGATCAGGACTTAGGGGCTTCCCAGATGGCTCAATGGTAAAGAATCCACCTGCCAAAGCAGGAGACGTGGGTTCAGACCCTGGGTCAGGAAGATCCCCTGGAGAAGGAAATGGCAGCCCACCCCAGTATTTTTGCCTGGGAAATCTCATGGACAGAGAAGCCTGGTGGACTACAGTCCATGGGGTCGCAAAGAGTCAGACATGACTGAAGCCACTGAGCACGCACTCACAGGACTCTAGAGATACAAGATATTTCAAGAGAGGGAAACTAGTTGCAGTTTGAGGGTTGTGTTGCTGCTGCTGCTGCTGCTGCTAAGTTGCTTCAGTTGTGTCTGACTCTGTGCGACCCCACAGATGGCAGCCGACCAGGCTCTCCCATCTCTGGGATTCTCCAGGTAAGAACACTGGAGTGGGAGGGTTAGGGATATTACAAGAAAAAAAGCACATTCCTTAAAGAGTAACACAATGACCAAACTTTCTGAACTCAAAAGCAGACATGATCCTATAGGTCATATAACACAAGAATTGTCCCACTCTGAAGAATGTGTAGTGTGATCAGTGTATAAAAAAGAAGACTCAACTATGCCAAAAGACAAGCAAGAAAATCTGAGTAGTTTAATGCGGGCCAGTCTCCACTTCTAAAACACGTTCATTGATGTTCAGTCACTAAGTCATATGCAACTCTTCCCTCCCCGATGAACTGGAGCACGGCAGCCCCTCTGTCCTCCACCATCTCCCGGAGTTTGCTCACATTCATGTCCATCGGTCACATGCTCCCTGACCATCTCACCCTGTGCCACCCCTTCTCCATTTGCACTGAATCTTTCCCAGCATCAGGTCCTTTTCAAATGAGTTGGCTCTTCACATCAGGCAGCCAAAGTATTTGTACTTCAGCAAATTCATTAACAAATATTTATTAAGCCCAAGCATGTGTGTGTGTGTGTGTGATACTTAGGCACATAAGAGGTGTTTAATAAATATTTTTGAATGAATGGATGAGTGAACATCTACTGTGTGTCGGGTACAGTCCTGGAGCTGGAGTGTAGTCCTAAGACACACATGGTATTGGTTCTCATGGGCCTTGTAGTCTAGTGGGATAACAAACAAAAGTACTATGTTTAGAAAAGAAAGTACCAGTTTTTGTTGGGGCAACATGTAGCAATTAACTTAAGCCAGAGGGTCAGATAAAAATATCTCCATGGGAAGCATAAAATAAATAAGATACAAGGATGTGCCATTCAACACAAGGAATACAGCCAATATTTTATAATAACTGTATAGGGAATATAATCTGAAAATATTGAATCACTGTAGCATCTGAAATGTTGCAAGTCAGCTATACTTCAATAATACATACATAGACACATAGATCAGAGAAGGCAATGGCACTCCACTCCAGTACTCTTGCCTGGAAAATCCATAGACAGGGGCGCCTGGTGGGCTGCGTCCATGGGGTCGCTAAGGGTTGGGCACGACTGAGCGACTTCACTTTTACTTTTCACTTTCATGCATTGGAGAAGGAAATGGCAACCCACTCCAGTGTTCTTGCCTGGAGAATCCCAGGGACGGGGGAGCCTGGTGGGCTGCCGTCTCTGGGGTCACACAGAGTCGGACATGACTGAAGCGACTTAGCAGCAGCAGACACATAGATGTATAGGTATCTCTATGGAGGAGTGAAACGGAAAAGGGAACAGGGCTACAGCATAAGGCTGAACAGGTAGTGCCCTGCGCCAGCCCTAGGGGGCGCCATCCACATACAAGTTGGTATGGAGGAACGCCAGGGACAGAATGGTGTTCGCAATGGCCTGAATGCAGGAGCGCAGCAAATGCATCACAGCTGTGGTCTAGAGAGGCAAGGGGAAAAGTCAAGGAGGATGAGGCTGAGAGAATTAGACAGGCCTGTCCAGAGAAGTTTAAGGATCTGGTTCACTTTATTCTAAGGCAGAGGGAAGCCATATTCTGTTTTGAGATGGTTATTTTGGGAAAAAAATCCAACACCCCTGGTTGCAGGGTGGAAAATGTTTTGGAGGTGGCAAGAGTGAATACTGGGCTGAAAAATACAGTAGCCTGAGCCTCAGTGATGGGAGAGACAGTCCAACTCAGAGTCAACGAGATGGGCCAGTTGATTGGCTTTGAGGATTAAGAAAAGGAAGAGAGTCAAATGTGTATAGTGGGAATGGTGTGTGTGTGTGTGTGTGTGTGTGTATGTAAAACCTAGATGTGCAAAAATTCTTTATCTTTAAAATAAATTGAACTCTGATCCTTTCTCCTGCTCTTTTGTGGTTCTCTCTCCACACCTTTATAACCTGAGAATGTACAATATGAAGGGGTCCAATACCTACCCATAGAAGACACTCTGGGAGATCCTTCAAATCTCTAGTCCATACCCCTAAAATACCTGTTGTCCAAGCGCATGGTTAATGGACCGCAGAGGTCTTTTACTGAAGCCGGGAGCCCCCTTGCTTAGACAGAGCCCCCTAAGCTGTTCCCAACAGCAATTTCTTCCTGGCCCTTACCCAAGGTAGTAACAGATGGTCAGGTGACATTTCTTCAGGACCAAAACCTTGCAGACTTTCTCTTGCATGAGGAATTCCTCTTCTCCCTTTCTGTACTGAAAGGAACTTGCTCTGTGGTTTCCCCTTTGGGACACCAGATCTCTTCAAGTATTGTTTTTAGGTTTCATTATTGGGATCCATGAACTTGGGTGGGAAAAGTATCACATTTTAATTTTCATAGGTATCTAACTACTGTTCATCATGTCCTTCAATTATGAATATAGGCGCAAGCCACAGTTGTGTCAGAAGTGTTTGCAACATTGTCATCAATAGGAATCACAGAGGTTTTCATATTCTGTTGTTGTAGATATCTGGAAACATAGTTTATCACATTAGTTCTTAGATATTGTATTTACCATGTTAATAAATGTACATGCTAAAAAATCATAAATCTGTGTTAATATTTTGGTAATTGTATTTCAATATATTTCCTTTAGACTACTATGCATTTTAGACATGCAAAAGCATTGTTAGTCTGCCAGAGGTGTCTTCCAAGCTTTTGACTTAAACATCTGGGGATATTTACTGAGTTGAGAAAAACTGGAGAAAAGGCAGGTTTGAGGTTGGAATGGATGGACAGAGATGATATCAGGAGTCAGATCATATGAAGTATAGTTAAGCTCAGTTAGCCTGTGAACTTCAGAGAAGGCAATGGCACCCCACTCCAGTACTCTTGCCTGGAAAATCCCATGGATGGAGGAGCCTGGTAGGCTGCAGTCCATGGGGTCGCTAAGAGTCAGGCACGACTGAGCGACTTCACTTTCACTTTTCACTTTCATGCATTGGAGAAGGAAATGGCAACCCACTCCATTATTCTTGCCTGGAGAATCCCAGGGACAAGGGAGCCTGATGGGCTGCCATCTCTGGGGTTGCACAGAGTCGGACATGACTGAAGCGACTTAGCAGCAGCAGCAGCAGCCTGTGAACTCATTATTTATAGTGAAATACAGAAAACTTAGCTGTAATCCAAAAATCGAACCGAAACCTTTAAACCAAAGCTAAAGTTCTGCTTAAAAATATGAAGCGCTAGCAGGGAAAGCCTTTCTATTCAGGCTACGTTATTCTAAAAGCCTCTTATGCAGTAAATCTATTCTTTGAAATGGAATCAATTGCCCAGAAGGGCTACTTTTCTTCCTGTCAACTTTATGCTAACTAAAAGAACACAAGAGTATATATATTGCTTAGAAGTAGTCATTATATTTCAGAGAAAGCCTGCATAATAACTCAACTGAGTACCCTTAACTAATAATCGTAACTATGTAAATCTTGTAAAAATACACTTAGGGTCAAAACAACTTGATATATTCTATAGGTGAACACACACATACACAGCTTTTCAATCTTTTTATTAGGCTGAAATATAAGAAATTGCTGGCTTTGGGTGAAAAATAATTGTTGAAATATAAGTTGTTTTGTGTGGGTTTCATATCGTATGACCAAAAGTTCTGGACCAGTACCTTGGGATCTCTGATGAATTAAAAGGAAATCTGTGATATTCACGTCAAAACAACTCAAAATCAATTCAGACTAGATAGTCAGATGGTTAAATAGATGTTTTCCTTATATTTTACTGAAAGATAAATGTTGAATCTGAGGGCAATATATATTCATTTCTATCTTTAATCATTTCAAATTTCTTGGAAACATGGACTGTTAAACCTGGTAACAACCTAGATAACTACTCAGGGAATTTAGGTAGTTAATCAAGTAAATGACTGTTTCAATTTATTCATTTTTGTTTATGCAAATCAAGATTTTATTAAGCTGTCCACGTCTCAGTCCTAGGAGCACTATGGTTGACTGTTTTGCTATTTTTTTTAAGTTGAAGTGTAATTGATTTATAGTACTCTACTAAGTTCAGTGTACAACATAACGCTTTGATATTTTTACACATTACAAAATATTCACCATGATAAGTCTAGTTGCCATCTGTCACCATACAAAGATTACCGTATCTTGACCATATTCCTCAGGCTGTGTATTATATCCTGTGACTCACTTGTTACTGGAAGTTTCTACATCTTAATCTCCCTCACTTATTTCACTCATTCCCAGCCCACCTCCATTCCCTCTGGTGACCACTAGGTTGTTCTCTGCATCTGAGTCTGTTTCCTGTTGTGCTACATTTATTTGTTTATTTTTTAAGTTTCCTGGTAGCTCAGAGGTTAAAGTGTCTACCTGCAATGCAGGAGACCTGGGTTCGATCCCTGGGTTGGGAAGATTCCCTGGAGAAGGAAATGACAACCCACTCCAGTATTCTTGCCTGGAGAATCCCATGGACGGAGGAGCCTGGTGGGCTACAGTCCACAGGGTCACAAAGAGTTGGATATGACTTGAGCGACTTCACTTTCACTTTCATATATAAGCAAAATCATACAGTATTTGTCTTTCTCTGTCTGACTTATTTCACTTAGCTAATACTCTCTTAGTCCATTCGTGTTGTCACAAATGGCAAAATTTCATTCTATAATGAAAGTGAAAGTGAAGTCACTCAGTCGTGTCCGACTCTTTGCGACCCCATGGACTGTAGCCTACCAGCCTCCTCTGTCCATGGGATTTTCCAGGCAACAGTACTGGAGTGGATTGCCATTTCCTGTCTCCATTTATTTCCACTGGTTACAGGGCAGTCTTGAGGTCAGAAAGATCTTGATTTATCTATTTATTTGACAACCCCCCTTTGCTATCTCCTCATTAAGCCAGATACTGATAGAAGCAAACTTCAAATGATGAACAAAATTCATCCTAACTACCTTACACAGGATTGATTTTGTGGGTCTCAGTTTTCTCTGTTATTGGGGTCAGATAAGGATAAAAGCATACGCCTCAAAGAGTTATTATGAGTATTAAATGAAATTCATGCATGGAAAGTGTTTAGCAAAGTGTCCAGCATACGGTAGTTTCAGGGTACCTAGCTATGGACATTACTGTGGACCAACCCTCATTTCAAAGCTGAAAAAAACCTGTTATCACCCAAACTTCTCATTCTGCTCACACCACCAACTTCTCTTACCTCTGCACAGGTTTTATTCTCAGAGAGCCTTGTAATATGGTGGCAAAAATGGACACTGGGAGCTCTAGACTTACACTGTTCTTATGCTAATGATGCCAATGAGAAGACTGTGCCTTTGCCCAGAGATTGGTGGGTGGTGAGCAGAGTGAGGGATTAGCCCCTCTTGGACCACACAGAAAGTATTTATGAGAAAGTATTTCCAGGACTAGAAACCAAGGATCAAGGAGAGGCAGGCCAGACAGGTGAGCTGTAGCGACCACAGTTCACTGTAGTGAGATTGGAAAATGGGTGGAGGAAGTGCTGGGGGGTGTGTTTGCATGCACACACGTGGGTTTGTGTACTGTGACTCTGACTTAGGTGAAGTCTAGAGCAATGGACTAGAAACCACAAAACTGATCAGTTCCTAAAGAGAAAGGAGGCTGAATGTACACTCAGCAAAGGTCATGTTTCATATTTGCATTCAACTTCTTTTATTTTACACTCGTTTGCACAATTTCTTATTATTTAATATGAGAAGGTCCACTACAGCACTATGGATTAGAGCCACTGAATTAGGACTCCTGTGATTGAATGATTCACAAAAGGAAAGTGAAAAGGAAAGTGAAGTCGCTCAGTCATGTCCAACTCTTTGTGAACCCATGGACACCAGGCTCCTCCGTTCATGGGATTTTCTAGGCAAGAGTACTGGAGTGGGTTGCCATTTCCTTCTCCAGGGAATCTTCCCAATCCAGGGATCAAACCCAGGTCTCCCACATTGTAGACAGACGCTTTACTGTCTGAGCCACCAGGGAAGTCTATAATTCAGAAACCCATCTCAAATGACTATTTCATGAAGATAAAGATAAGAGTTGAAGGTAGGCATAGACCTACCTAGAGATGACAAAGCCAAACCAGATTTCTGTACCAGGTAGATGCAAGTGACGTATTTGCAAAGCAGCTTGTATTTGCAAAGATAGACAGTTACACCTATGAGATTATATCCCGTAGTATGAAGAACAGGAAAGGTAGAACTCCCTGAAGAAGATTCCATAAGGATCCGAAACTTCAGAATACGTGGGCAACAGCAGGCACTTTTTAAGTGAGTTATGAGTAAAGATGTTTTCTAGATAATAATATCCGTATTTGACTGCACTTTCAATTACCACCTACTTTGACTCTTTTCTAAGTTTACAACCTCAGTTCTCAATGACTGATGCTACTCAATAGCTTCATTCTCCAATCTAAATGTGGGCTTTAAAACTGCAGTTATTAGTATGGATAGGATGGTTAAATTCATGTGTTAACTTGACTGAGCAATGACTTGCCCAGGTATTCGGCCGAACATTATTCTAGGTGTTTTTAGATGACACTAACATTTGGCTAGGTTTACTGAGGAAAGCAGATTGACCTCTCGAATGTGGATGCCTTCAACTGAAGTTGAAGGCCTGAATAGAACAAAAAACTGACCTTCTTGTGGTTAGAGGAGACTCCTGCTGCCAGACTGCTGACCTGGGTCACTGGTCTTTTCCAGTCTCTAGACTTCACTGAAATACGGCTCTTCCTGGATCTCGAGCTAATGGCTTTTGGACTGGAAATTGTAGCATCGCCTTTCTTGGTTCTCAGGCCTTCAGATTCATGTTGGAAATGCACCATCAGCTCTCCTGTGTCTCCAGCTTGCCAACTGCAACTCTTGGGACTATCAGTTCCACAATCACATGAAAGCCAATTCCTTATAATAAATCTCTGTTGGTCTGTTTCTCTGGAGAGCTCTGACTAATACAATAGCTAAATCAGTAGAAATACATACTTGTTTTTTAATGTGAGAAGAGGTGGAAAGTTAGGTTTAGACAAGTCTGAAGCTGTTTTTATGAATTTGTAATGTTGATTTTTTTTAACTTAATACTTATCTTTCACAAAAATAAATTACAGTGGGAAGGACAGTGAACTGGGAGTTCAGATACCTGAGTTCTGGAGTGGATTCTCTATTATAAACTATATGTGAAACTTGACCAAATTACCGAGTCTTTCTAGGCCAGATTCCCTCACTTTCAAAGTGAAAAATTGGAATATTTTAAAATTTCAGTAAAGACATCTAGATCCTATACTAGTCTCTGGAAGCCAGCTAAAACCAATAAGCAAAATTAGCAACAGACACCTGCATTGTGATTATGAGATTCTCAGGTAGCACAGTGGCTAAGAATCCACCTGTCGATACAGGAGTCATACGAGAGGCAGGTTCAGTCCTTGGGTTGGGAAGATCCCCTGGAGTAGGAAATGGCAATGCACTCCGATATTCTTGCCTGGAAATTTTCCATGGATAGAGGAACATGGTGGGCTACAGGCCCTAGGGTCGCAAAGAGTCAGACGCAACTGAGCAGACACACAACAACTTCACTTGAACCATGATGTGCATGAGAAACAGCTGGTCAAGTGCAGTAAAACTGGGCCAGGAGGGAACGAACCAACGGAAGAGGGCTCCCAAGGCTCACAGCCTGAGAGGTCAGCGCTCTCCTAAGCAGAAGTACTGTCATCACCAATGACCAGGACATGCATAAAACAAGATGGGTGGGCTCCAGGAGTTCTGGAAACTGCACGGATACCCGGCAATGGCAGGGGATGTTATGATTAATGGAGGCATTTGCAGACAAGCTGACTCTTCAAGAAGTTTTTCTGTTTGGCAGACCAGGTGAGAAACTGAATGATAAGCACAATCGGTTCTCAGTCTTCATCCTCTGCAGAACGTAAACTCCATGGAGGCAGGATTGTGTTCTGTTTTACTGCTGTATTCCCCAAATCTAGCACTGCGCCTGAAAAAGGGAAAGTGCAAAATCTAACCATCTGCAGGGTGGTTGGATGGATGGGTGAAGAGAGGTTATGGCTAAATCAACCCATTAACATACTTATATGTGACACACAGACACACATCTTTTTGTATTATTTGGGACCTTAAAGATGGGAAACCTTGGGGCTTCCCTGGGAGCTCAGCTGGTAAAGAATCCTCCTGTAACACAGGAGACCCCAATTTGATTCCTGGGTTGGGAAGATCCCTTGGAGAGGGAATGGCTACCCACTCCAGTATTCTGGCCTGGAGAATTCCATGGACAGAGGAGCCTGGCGGGCTACAGTCCATGGGATTGGAAACAGCTGGACATGACTGTGCAACTTTCACTGCCATGTTCACATGAATTGCAAAATTTTCCTGCTATCCCAGAGCACCTCTCTGTTCTTTCACATATTCTCATAAATACTGCCACATTCAGAGAAAACTCCTGCATTATCAAGAAAGAATTTGATAGGATTTATCCAAAAGCATAAGATTCACGCAGAAAACAAAAACCTATTCAAGTAACAAAGAAAAAGAATAGAACAAATAAAAATAAGAGTTATCTGTGAGCTCATACTACTTAATGGGATACAGAGTCTCAAGGAAAAAAGAATAAGACAACATTAAAATGTTTTAAAAATTAATTGGCAGATCTTGGGACAGAAGTGAAAAAGAAAAATAAAGTGTTCATAAATACAAAAGCCTTAATGAGAACAGCAATGCTTCCAATGTTAAAAATGCATTCAAGACATCTTGAGAAAACTAAGCAAAATGAACTGGAGAAGAAAACCGACTACAGCAGATGGGGAAAATGTAGCTTAAGAACACAGAAGGAAATTCAACAGGTGCAACACATGTTTTAAAAGACAAGAACAGATCAAAGGGAGCACAAAAATATTCCAATGTGTGTCCAAAAAAAAACCCTCCTAAAATAAAAGAAGGCCTGAATCTATAGAATTAAAGACACAGTATTCCAGCAGAGAACATAAATATTTACAATTACCCATGGAAAATCTAGTACAGTTAATGGATTTCAAAGGAAAAAACAACAACACAAGAATATCCAGAGAGAGGAAACATAAAGATCTCATCTTAAAAGCAAAAGAATTGGGCTTCCCTGCTAGCTCAGTGGTAAAGAATTGCCTGCCAATGCATGAAACACAGGTTAGATCCCTGAAATAAATAAAATTATATTTTTTTAAAAAGTGAAAGAATTAAAGTGGCTTCAAACTTTCCATGTTCAGTGCTAGGAAAACAAAGTCATGTCTTAAAAGTTCTCAGGGAAATAGTGTGAACCACCAAATTATATACTGAGACACACGAAGTACTTTATCTGACTGTTCGTGTATGCAGTAACTTTCTAAAGGCTGCTAAGAACTGAGGAAAATACAAAATACATGAGCTTTTAAAAAGTGATTATCAAACTTAAGTCAGTCAAGACATGAATGTAATTACATATAATAAAGGAACCAGCTGTAAGCATTGATGCTTTTGAACTGTGGTGCTGGAGAAGACTCTTGAGAGTCCCTTGGACTGCAAGGAGATCCAACCAGTCCATTCTGAGGGAGATCAGCCCTGGGTGTTCTTTGGAAGGAATGATGCTTAAGCTGAAGCTCCAGTACTTTGGCCACCTCATGCGAAGAGTTGACTCATTGGAAAAGACCCTGATGCTGGGAGGGATTGGGGGCAGGAGGAGAAGGGGACGACAGAGGATGAGATGGCTGGATGGCATCACGGACTCAATGGATGTGAGTCTGAGTGAACTCTGGAGTTGGTGCTGGACAGGGAGGCCTGGTGTGCTGTGATTCATGGGGTCACAAAGAGTCGGACACGATTGAGTGACTGAACTGAACTCAACTGTAGCATAGAGACACTTTATATGAAGAACTCAGGTTAAAATAACTTGGAGGGATTAAATGATTATAGAACAGACTGTAAATGTAATATATTATTATTTTGTAGAAAAAATATAACTAATGAACATTAGGATCCAGAGAGAAAAGAGAATGGAGATTGAGTAAGTGTACTGGTTTCCTGGTCTTCAAGGTGGATGTTTACTGCTGATCTAAGATCAAGCATGTAACTAAACAAAGTAAGTGTAGCAGAAAAGAAAAGCAAGAAGGTGAAAGAAACAAAGTATTCTACAAACAAAATCATTCAGCTGCTGTTGTTGCTAAGTCGCTTCAGTCGTGTCCAACTCTGTGCAACCCCATAGACGGAAGCCCACCAGGCTCTCCCGTCCCTGGGATTCTCCAGGCAAGAACACTGGAGTGGGTGCCATTTCCTTCTCCAATGCATGAAAGTGAAAAGTGAAAGTGAAGTTGCTCAGTCATGTCATTCAGAGTGGGGCATTAATAGATACTGGTTAAAGAAAGAAAAAAAATATATACCATATATATGAAGGTATGTGTTAGAAAGTGACAAAAATTACTAGTACCAAAATTGGACCGTCAATCTTCCACATTATTAAAAAAAAATACACACTGGCAAAATGAACTAAGAAATCACGAACCAATGGTAAAATATTAGAAACAAATCATAAAAGGCTTCTATTTTTTTCTGAATGTTCCAGGAATATTCACAGCAACATGCACATAATATAAATCACTCCTGCTGAGAAGTATTCACAAAGCAGGACAAACAATTCTTTTAAATCTCACAGCCACCAAGGTAATAAAGAATTTAGACAAAGAAGAGGAAAAGGAAACCTAGAGAGGTGAATCCCAGGAGTGAGTGATGATTCTAGAAGAGTTGATTAAGGAAGAAGGTGAACAAAGATTTTGGCAGCCCCATAGGGGTAGATGGTTAAAAAAAATCCAATCAAGTTTTGTCAAGTAAGGATCCCTGACAAAGCTCCACACATGGAGTTAGGATTCCCAAGGGCTTCATCTTAATGTGAAGAGTAGCTGGAAGAACGTGGGCCTAAAGTATAGTTTCAAATCATCTCAGTCTCTACAACTGGATTAAGGTGAGATAAGAAGAGGTGGCAAGAATACACAGGACTGTACAAAAAAGATCTTCATGACTAAGATAATCACGATGGTGTGATCACTCA
Source organism: Aepyceros melampus (assembly GCA_006408695.1). Classification (NCBI taxonomy): domain Eukaryota; kingdom Metazoa; phylum Chordata; class Mammalia; order Artiodactyla; family Bovidae; genus Aepyceros; species Aepyceros melampus. The sequence goes on along the minus strand of SJXQ01011029.1, from coordinate 63,024 downwards.
GCTCAAGCCAGACATCCTGGAATGTGAAGTCAAGTGGGCCTTAGAAAACATCACTATGAACAAAGCTAGTGGAGGTGATGGAGTTCCAGTTGAGCTATTTCAAATCCTGGAAGATGATGCTGTGAAGGTGCTGCACTCAATATGCCAGCAAATTTGGAAAAGTCAGCAGTGGCCATAGGACTGGAAAAGGTCACTTTTCATTCCAATTCCAAAGAAAGGCAATGCCAAAGAATGCTCAAACTACTGCACAATTGCACTCATCTCACATGCTAGTAAAGGAATGCTCAAAATTCTCCAAGCCAGGCTTCAGCAATATGTGAACCATGAACTCCCCGATGTTCAAGCTGGTTTTGGAAAAAACAGAGGAACCAGAGATCAAATTGCCAACATCCACTGGATCATGGAAAAAGCAAAAGAGTTCCAGAAAAACATCTATTTCTGCTTGATTGACTATGCCAAAGCCTTTGACTGTGTGGATCACAATAAACTGTGGAAAATTCTGAAAGAGATGGGAATACCAGACCACCTGACCTGCCTCTTGAGAAATCTGTATGCAGGTCAGGAAGCAACAGTTAGAACTGGACATGGAACAACAGACTGGTTCCAAATAGGAAAAGGAGTACATCAAGGCTGTATATTGTCACCCTGCTTATTTAACTTCTATGCAGAGTACATCATGAGAAACGCTGGACTGGAAGAAACACAAGCTGGAATCAAGATTGCTGGGAGAAATATCAATAATCTCAGATATGCAGATGACACCACCCTTATGGCAGAAAGTGAAGAGGAACTAAAAAGCCTCTTGTTGAAAGTGAAAGAGAAGAGTGAAAAAGCTGGCTTAAAGCTCAACAGTCAGAAAACGAAGATCATGGCATCTAGTCCCATCACTTCATGGGAAATAGATGGGGAAACAGTGGAAACAGTGTCAAACTTTATTTTGGGGGGCTCCAAAATCACTGCAGATGGTGATTGCAGCTATAAAATGAAAAGACGCTTGCTCCTTGGAAGGAAAGTTATGATCAACGTAGATAGCATATTGAAAAGCAGAGACATTACTTTGCCAACAAAGGTCCGTCTAGTCAAGGCTATGGTTTTTCCAGTAGTCCTGTATGGATGTGAGAGTTGGACTGTGAAGAAAGCTGAGCACCGAAGAATTGATGCTTTTGAACTATGGTGTTGGAGAAGACTCTTCAGAGTTCCCTGGACTTCAAGGAGATCCAACCAGTCCATTCTAAAGGAGATCAGCCCTGGGTGTTCATTGGAAGGACTGATGCTGAAGCTGAAACTCCAATACTTTGGCCACCTCATGCAAAGTGTTGATTCATTGGAAAAGACTCTGATGCTGGGAGGGATTGGGGGCAGGAGGAGAAGGGAACGACAGAGGATGAGATGGCTAGATGGCATCACCAACTTAATAGACATGAGTTTGAGTAAACTCCAGGAGTTGGTGATGGACAGGGAGGTCTGGCGTGCTGCGATTCATGAGGTCGCAAGGAGTCGGACACGACTGAGCAACTGAACTGAACTGAACTGAGGATTGCGAGTGCCCTAAATACATGCCAAAGGCAAATGTTAATCTTCCCCGGAGGAAGATAATCCTAGACCTTCAATTATTTCAACATTATTTTCATATACAATATCTTGCACACAATTAAAAGTAACCGGCCAAATAAAAAGGAAAGATAAATAAAAATCAAGAGAAATAACAGTAATGGAAATGGATGCACAGGAGATTCAGATACTGAGCTATCAGACAACAACTTTAAAACTTTTAATAGAAGAGATTTTTTTAAAAACCCAAAGTTGATTCTTTAAAAAGTTGGGAAACATTGATAAATCCTGGGTGAAGCTTATTAAGAACAAAGAGTCAGAAATGAAAAGGGATATATCACTACAAAGCTTACAGATATTTTTATTTTTTAACAGATATTTTTAAATTATCATATCACTCAAAGATATTAACTTTATATTCCCAAATATTTGAATTTAGATAAAATAGACAAGTTTCTAGAAAAAAATACAACTTATCAAAATAGACACCAGAAGAAATAGAAAGTCTGAATTATCCAATAAGCTTAAAGAAATTAAAAACCATAACAAAGGCACATTGTAATTTTTCCAGACTTAACCTACTCACTTTTTCTCCTTTAAATTTTATTTCCAGATTTTTGAGAAAGTACTCATTTTTCCAGGAATGTTTGGGGGAGTTTTTTAGTTCATGTTTCCTCTTCACCTTATTTCATTCAACTTTCTCAGAAATTTAAGGGTTATATGTTATACTACATAGCTCTCAATTATATTTCAAACCACAGGAGGACAGACCAGCTGGCAGGAAGAAGAAAAGGAGAGAATATGGAAGAAGGAAGAAGACAAGGAGCCATTCTGATTTGAAGCCACACCCTTTGTTGCCTATTTATAGCCTCCCGACATGCAATAGTCATGAACAGTCATAGATGATATTAAATATGAAATATATTCAGAGAAGCAATATAGAAAGTAGTTAAGGTGTGTGTGGGGAGGTGAGTGTGTAGTCTTGTAGTCCTACATCAGGGTCCTTGGACATATTACTTAACCCCTCTAATTTTCAATTTCCTAATCTATGAGATAAACATCATCATGGTACACCTACCATATCATTGTAAAAATTAAACAAGAAAATACATGTCACTATATTAGCACAGAACCTAGGACATAGAAGATCTCTATGAATAGTAGCTATTGTTTATAATTATGATGGAGAAAAAAATTAAAATATATGTGATTTTATTTTAGGTTTTAAAATGTGTTAACGAGGAAACATCCAAAGTCTCTTTATGCTTCTTTAGTGGAAATACAAACTTTCTATACCTAAGTGGGAGAAATGAGTATGGCCATTCCTGGAAGCTGTTCTAAGTTAGCCTACCTGATCTGATGGCCTATGAGTTGATCAAAACATTTGACATTTTTCTAAAGAAAAGAAAGTGAAACAATAACTTGGCCTTTCTTTTAAAAAAATATACCAGGGACTCTGCATCCTTGCCAGTTATCTGTAACATGGTCTGTTGAGACTGCCCAGCGTTGTCTGGAATTTCCAAATCTCAGCACTAAAATAATTCACTAAAACCATCCTCCAAATAATTTTCTGTTATGTACTTAACACTGCACTTTGGACTACAGTATGGGATGGATATGCTGGGAATTATGTTGGGTTCAGTGAGTTAGTCACCTCTGACTCTTTGCAACCCCATGGTTGAGAGTCCATATAAAGCCTGTTTTGTCATAAAGAGCAGCCCCTGACGTTTGAGGAATGTTGTTTATTGGTTCTTGAAACTTATTACCTATAATTACTGGACCATACTGATTGCAGCAAAGAGGGCAGTTAAGAATGGCTAAGCAAATTCTGCAAAACAAGTTTACTGACGTTCCTGTTTAAACCTTCAAGAGCCCTTGAGGGACAAAAAAGTTACTTTCACAGGGAACTTTCAATTGCCAGCTCTCTGATGTCTAAACATAATAGGCTAAGTTCATTTTTTTTCCCCTTGTCTGTTGGCCAAAAGACCACAGAAAACTGATCCTTCACTTAAAATCAAGAAAAAAAATTTACAAATTACATTGCTTTTGGTTAAATTCATTTTTCACCTCAAGGATTGAGCTCCAGGTCATCACATCAAAATATATATATTTTTAAAGTCTGAAATTCTTTCTCTGAATTTTATTAAAACTCAATTCTGCTTTAATTATCATATGGGATGAATATTTTGGTATTAGTCTTTTTCTCTTTCAATGAATTAAAACACATAGAAGCACTATTTAAAAATCATGCCAGGAGACAATAAATGTTGAATCCTTTTCTCCAGTGATCTTTTGTTTTGTGAAACCAGCTTTTCCATATTTGAAGTTATCACTCAAAAAAGGACTTTACTGAAGTGTTTTTAATCATTCTGAATGCAGCCATCTGAATATGAGCTCCCAGATACCAGTGCATTTGGACTTCCCATCCAGTTAGACTATTTTGATTCATACTAGAAAATCATGCAGTTTCATTTTTATTGTTGTCTCAATTAAGAAGATTGTCAGGAGGGAATCTTTATTGTCCTTTTTTGTTTTAATCAAGAGAATTGTCCATAGGAGATGATTTCTGTGTAAAATATACACGGAGCAAATATGACCTCTTGCTCATGACATTTTTCCATGATCACATTGGAGGTTTTTTCAGGGGTACACATTATGTTCTGCTGCCCTTTTCGCATCATTAGACTTTAGACCTGTCTGTGAAAGCTGAAGTGTATTTGGGAACCAGGAAGCACTGACTCGTTGGCCATGATGAATAAAACCATCAGGAAATCCCTAGATTTTTTCTTCCATAGATTTGAGTATTCAGGTTTGCCCTGCATAAACCCTCAATTTTAGAAAATTGTCCATACTTTTCTAACTAAGGACAGGGGAGATGGAAAGGTGGCCTACTGATGACATACACAGAACTTTACTTGGAAGAGCAGGGGTTCCCTTCACCCTGCCAGTCTGCTCTTGGCCTCAAGTCACCTGCGTAAGTCCCTACAGTCATGCCTTTGGAGGAAGTACAACCATAGGAAGCAAAGTGGGCATGGCTGTAACTACATTAATATTTTGATGAATCATATTTACCAAAACAACTTATTTTTAACTGAACAATAATTTAACTTATGGTAAAAATCAGTATATGTTTAAGAAAAACATTAAGCTTCAATTTTAAGAAATAGATAAATTTTAAGGGCAATCCTGTCTACATTTGTTTCTTATTTATTTACATCTTGCTACTATAGGACACCAATAGGCTATCTTGTTTCAGATTTTAGAAATTATTTTTTAAATCTGCATTTGTTTTATTCTCTTTCAATTATGTTTTAGTATCTTACGCATTTCAATCAATTTCCAAAAACTCCTTTGTGGTTCAGAAAGAAACATAGAATGTTAAGGCTGAGCTTACTCCAAGAGAAATTATCATGCAGATCACACACATAATTTAAAATTTTCTAGTTGTCACATTAAACTAAGTGAAGAGAAACGGGTGAAATTAATGTCAGTCACGTGTGCATGCATGTTCAGTCATGTCTGACTCTTTGTGACCCCATGGACTATGGCCCACCAGGCTCCTCTCTCATTGGAATTCGCCAGGCAAGAATACTGGAGTGGGTTGCCATTTCCTTCTCCAGGAGATCTTCCCAACCCAGGGATCAAACCCGAGTCTCTTGAGTCTCTTCCATTGTCAGGCAGATTCTTAACCACCGTGCCACCTAGGAAGCCTATGTTTGATTACATTAGTATATCCAAAATGTGTAATTTTAACATGTAACCAAAATAAGTTTTATAAATATTTTACTCTTATTAAGTCTTCAAAATCCAGTGTGCATTTTACACCTACAGCACATGTCAGTTCATACTAGCTGCATTTTAAGGGTAGGAGCCACACGCTACTATGACTGTTGTGTTGGTCATTGCAATTCTACTCTATGAAGGAACTTGCAGCTATCGTACTGGGTTGAAAGAACCACAACCCTCAACCGTGAAGCCTTTGACCTTTTAATGATAACATGACTCTTCTAGAACTACAGAGCATACTCATAGTTATGAAAGGTTGTTGTTGAATCACGACGCTGAGATTCTTGGCCCCCAGAGGAGAAGAATTCAATCTGGGGCCAGAGATGAGGCTTGATCACTCAGAGCATTTGTGTAATAAAGTTTTACTAAAGAATAATGGAGACAGAGAAAGCTTCTGACATAGGCATCAGAAGAGGGCATAAAGAGTACCCCCCTGCTAGTCTTCAGCTGGATGCTATATAGTCACAAGCAGCCTGTTAATGAAAGAAAGGAATGTCTCAAAACCCAGAATGGCACCAGGCCCCTCACCCATAAGATGTACTTTGGGATAATCTTGGCACCAAATGGTTTATCTTGGGCCATAAAATGATTAACTGGAATCTTGAAGAAGGGCAGTTCAGTTCAGTCGCTCAGTCGTGTCCGACTCTTTGCGACCGCTNAGATCAGCCCTGGGATTTCTTTGGAAAGTGATGCTAAAGCTGAAGCTCCAGTACTTTGGCCACCTCATGCGAAGAGTTGACTCATTGGAAAAACCCTGATGCTGGGAGGGATTGGGGGCAGGAGGAAAAGGGGACAACAGAGGATGAGATGGCTGGATGGCATCATGGACTCGATGGACATGAGTCTGAGTGAAGTCTGGGAGTTGGTGACGGACAGGGAGGCCTGGCGTGCTGCGATTCATGCGGTTGCAAAGAGTCGGACACGATTGAGCGACTGAACTGAAGTGAACTGAGGATTTGATTAGGCATGTTACAGATTTACTTCTTGATAGACAGACAGGACGTACTGGGTAAATGGCTATAAATAGGTCAGTACGGTGGTGTTGAGATGTCAGGGGAGGGAACCCATTCTGTGGTCCTGAGATTAGATCTTTTGCTAAGCCTGTGCCTCTGGACCATGTATTTCCCATTTCTCAATATTTTCTCTCCCCATTCGTAGGACAGAATAAGCCAGAGTGAGCTCAAGTTTATTTCCCTTCTACAGGCTGTAGATAACTAACTTCCCCTGAGGGCAGGCTTTGTTAAGAACAGAGTGCTCTGATATACAGTTGACTTTGAACAGCATGGCTCTGAACTGCCTAGGTCCACTCATTTGTGGGTTTTCTTCTGTAATAAATATGACAATTCTATATGATCCAGCAGCAGTTGGTTGAATCTGCAGGTATAGAACCACACATACTGAAGGCCAATGATAAAGTTATATGTGGATGTTTTAAAGTGTGGGGGTTGATGCCCCTAACCATTCCCTCCAGTGTGCAAGGGTTAACTGAATTTCCAAATGCTTCATTTTCCCCCTCCTCTGACAGAAGCACAAAGGGATTTTTCCCTTAATATCTGTTGGAACTCCTGGAGGTAAATCTCACAAATCGGTGGAGGCCTACCTATACCTAGGTTGTCCTGGAGTTTTCAGCTCTCAGAGCTGTGTGCACTGCGCTTCTGGCAATTTGTCAGTCACAGCTCAGGTTTTCGTGAATCTGTACCCTGGCACTGGTTCTGCGCCCCCCAACCCCCCACCGGCCCTATAGTTTTTGCTCATTAAGTCTCTGCTCTGAGAAGTGGGGATCCTGTCTGTCTCTCCTGTCCTGGGGACTGTGGTTTGTCCTATCTTCCCCTCCCCCACCGATCTAAAAAGAGTTATTGATTTTCCTGTCGTCTAGCTTTCTATTTATTGTTAGGAGGGAGGCAGGGGACTTCCAGGCTTCAGTCAGACAGAACCAGACACCAGAATTTCTAAATACATTTTAATCACTGCAAAAATTAGTAGTTCAAAGAGTACAGAGATCAAGGAAATCAAGTATTGAGAAATCACCCTGCAGCCTAGAAGGGAAAATACATGATTTCAGTCTAGTAGCTTTTAAAAAGCTTTCAGTTCAGTTCAGTTGCTCAGTCATATCCGACGCTTTGCGACCCTGTGAATTGCAGCACGCCAGCCCTCCCTGTCCATTACCATCTCCCGGAGTTCACTCAGACTTATGTCCACGGAGTCAGTGACCCCATCCAGCCATCTCATCCTCTGTTATCCCCTTCTCCTCCTGCCCCCAATCCCTCCCAGCATCAAAGTCTTTTCCAGTGAGTCAACTCTTCGCATGAGGTGGCCAAAGTACTGGAGCTTCAGCTTTAGCATCATTCCTTCCAAAGAAATCCCAGGGTTGACCTCCTTCAGAATGGACTGGTTGGATCTCCTTACAGTCCAAGGGACTCTCAAGAGTCTTCTCCAACACCACAGTTCAAAAGCATCAATTCTTCGGTGTTCAGCCTTCTTCACAGTCCAACTCTCACATCCATACATGACCACAGGAAAAACCATAGCCTTGACTAGACGGACCAACATGCAAATGGCAAAAACAAACCCATGAAGAAGATGATAAGCATATGCATTGGCTTTCTGAGTTAGGACAATAGGTACATCTTTTCCCATACAGAATTCAAGTGGTTGCTATAACAAAGAAAAAGTGAAATGAAAGTCGTTCAGTCATGCCCGACTCTTAGTGACCCCATGGACTGGACTATACAGTCCATGGAATTCTCCAGGCCAGATTACTGGAGTGGGTAGCCCTTCCCTTCTCCAGGGATCATCTCAACCCGGGATCGAACCCAGGTCTCCCGAATTGCAGGCAGATTCTTTACCAGCTGAGCCACTAGGGAAGCCCAAGAATACTGGTGTGGGTAACCCATCCCTTCTCCAGCAGATCTTCCTGACCCAGGAGTTGACTGGGGTTTCCTGCATTCCAGGCAGATTATTTACGAGCTAAGCTACCATGGAAGCCCCATAACAAAGAAAGAGATTAAACAATGGAGGATCCAGGTGGAGAGACATACTAGAATGCATCAGGATGTCTCATTGCATAGGAAAAACAGTCTCAATCTTCTGAAAAGTATCAAAAATCAAACAGGAAGAAAAGCCACAACCAGTAGTTTGCATATGCAACTAAGATGCCATGATGCTGTGAAGGATTAGCTCCTTGTTAGTCATTTATTTCCAAATTGCAGCAAGTTCAAAGATCAAGGTAATGATTGAATAAAGCTTTGCTTGGGCAAAAAGGTTATAACCATAGCACTATTTTTAATCCTCTTAATACACTCTTAATAATACTCTGGTGGCATTTCAAGATTTTTTATTGACAAAGAATTCAGTAGTCCTAATAAACTTATGAATATATTATGTTGCCCTTCTGTTAACAGATTGAATATGATGTTATACAAGGCATACCAGTTTACTGCAAATTCGAAGGCAATGTCTGAAGATTTATTTTCTGCATTTGAATCTCTTAATTCTTGTTTTGTTGGGGAGAAAATTGTTTGTTTTTTATCAAGTATTATTTTTGTTGATGATATATAATAAAATATATTTTGTAATGACTGTCGTGCTTCTAATAATGTGTTCTGTATAATTAGGGTGGGTTACTAGAAAAATCTAATGATTTGGAACTGTGTGACTTTTTTTTTTTTTATAGGAAGTTTATAGAGACTCATCTGAAAACCATTCCCAGTCGTGCGTTCTCAAATCTGCCCAATATTTCCAGGATGTAAGTCACGTTTTTCTAATATAAAAAGATGTCTGCAGTTGTGATATGTAGTTTTCTAACAGGGTTCTATCAAGAAACACCCTGTTAAATATTGCACTTACATAAGGCAATGTTATGTCTACATTTTCAGTATACATGAAGTTTATGTATGAGGTGTTTATTTGATTTTGCTGCACCTCCACCCCCTAATCCCTAGATGATTTTTTTAAACCTAAAGCAAATTTAAATACCTTTGGTGTTAAGAATTTACTAATTCTTAGTGTATGTCAATATATTTTGATACATGGCAAAACCTTAGCCAGAAATCTCTCCCCAAAACAAATATATATATCTATCTCTAATCTATCCATCCTCATTACCAAGTCTTGATTCTCTTTTCACCACCAGTACAAATGTTAACATTTTCTCATAAATGTAGTCAATGATTTCACACTTCTCACCTAAAAAAAAAGAACTAAAAATAATTCTTAATCATAGAAAACCAAACTACCATACACTCAAGAGTGAGGAGAAAAAGAGTTTCCATGTTGCATTGATGAATGTATCTGTGTATGAAATGAGCCAGGTTTTTATTTTAATTCATTGATTCGGACAAGCAGCGCAGATAATCCAGGCACACCAGAAACAACGCCACCAGGAGCAGCCTGTGTGGTCTCCGGCTAAAATTAGTCAGTTCGTGACCACTTACTGTCTCGTGTGTCATTTCAGGGAGTTGAAGTTTTTAGCTGTCACAGCTGGAGAGAAGGGTGCTACCAGTATCTAAGGGCTGAGTTGAAGGATCTGTTCAACATCCTATAAGGTGTAGGATACTCTCCACACACAACCAAGCATGATCTAGACCAAAATATCAGTAGTGCTGACGCTGAGGAGCCAGCCCAGCTGAACGTCTCTGCAGCTTTGTTGTCTTCCTACCAGCCCTTCCTTTTTTCCGAATTCTCGTCGTCTTTGGTTTCCCTGCTGTTGTTCCATGCCTCTTTTTAACATCTTACCCTGACTCCTCCCTCGTCTCCCTTCCTGGCTTCCTATTTCATTCAGATCCTTACATACCAGTTCTTTGTTTCAGTTCAGTTCAGTTCAGTCGCTCAGTCGTGTCTGACTCTTTCGACCCCATGAATCGCAGTACACCAGGCCTCCCTATCCATCACCAACTCCTGGAGTTCACTCAGACTCATGTCCATTGAGTCCGTGATGCCATCCAGCCATCTCATCCTCGGTCGTCCCCTTCTCCTCCTGCCCCCAATCCCTCCCAGCATCAGGGTCTTTTCCAAAGAGTCAACTCTTCGTATAAGGTGGCCAAAGTACTGGAGCTTCAGCTTTAGCATCATTCCTTCCAAAGAAATCCCAGGGTTGATCTCCTTCAGAATGGACTGATTGGATCTCCTTGCAGTCCAAGGGACTCTCAAGAGTCTTCTCCAACACCACAGTTCAAAAGCATCAATTCTTCAGCGCTCAGCCTTCTTCACAGTCCAACTCTCACATCCATACATGACCACAGGAAAAACCATAGCCTTGACTAGACGGACCTTAGTCAGCAAAGTAATGTCTCTGCTTTTGAATATACTATCTAGGTTGGTCATAACTTTTCTTCCAAGGAGTAAGCGTCTTTTAATTTCATGGCTGCAGTCACCATCTGCAGTGATTTTGGAGCCCCAAAAAACAAAGTCTGACACTGTTTCTACTGTTTCCCCATCTATTTCCCATGAAGTGATGGGGCCAGATGCCATGATCTTCGTTTTCTGAATGTTGAGCTTTAAGCCAACTTTTCCACTCTCCTCTTTCACTTTCAACAAGAGGCTTTTTAGCTCCTCTTCACTTTCTGCCATAAGGGTGGTGTCATCTGCATATCTGAGGTTATTGATATTTCTCCCAGCAATCTTGATTCCAGCTTGTGTTTCTTCCAGTCCAGCGTTTCTCATGATGTACTCTGCATATAAGTTAAATAAGCAGGGTGACAATATACAGCCTTGACGTACTCCTTTTCCTATTTGGAACCAGTCTGTTGTTCCATGTCCAGTTCTAACTGTTGCTTCCTGACCTGCATACAGATTTCTCAAGAGGCAGGTCAGGTGGTCTGGTATTCCCATCTCTTTCAGAATTTTCCACAGTTTACTGTGATCCACACAGTCAAAGGCTTTGGCATAGTCAATAAAGCAGAAATAGATGTTTTTCTGGAACTCTCTTGCTTTTTCCATGATCCAGCGGATGTTGGCAATTTGATCTCTGGTTCCTCTGCCTTTTCTAAAACCAGCTTGAACATCAGGGAGTTCACGGTTCACATATTGCTGAAGTCTGGCTTGGAGAATTTTGAGCATTACTTTACTAGCATGTGAGATGAGTGCAATTGTGCGGTAGTTTGAGCATTCTTTGGCATTGCCTTTCTTTGGAATTAGGATGAAAACTGACCTTTTCCAGTCCTGTGGCTACTGCTGAGTTTTTCAAATTTGCTGGCATATTGAGTGTAGCACTTTCACAGCATCATCTTTCAGGATTTGAAACAGCTCAACTGGAATTCCATCACCTCCACTAGCTTTGTTCTTTGTTTATTTTGTCCTAATTTCTCTATGCCTTCTGCCCCTTGAATGAATGCTCTCTTGCCTTTGGATTCACTGTTACCTAACACAACTAATTCTTAAAGGACTGTCTCTAGCTCTGATTGTTCCTACAGGTCAGGGCTATACTATATATAGATTTCTTTCCTTCTTTCTTTGTTTAAATACACTGTAGAGCAATTTTAAGTTTACAGCCAAACTGAGGGGAAGGTAACGAAAGTTGCCGCATACTCTCTGCCCGCTGCCGTGCGCACTCTCCCACACTATTAACTTCCCCCATTAGGCTGGTACAGTTGTTAAAACTGGCGAGTCTACACTGTCAGATGGATTTTTTTTTTTTTTTTTTTACCGTCTGAGCCACCAGGGAAGCCCAAGAATACTGGAGTGGGTAGACTATCCCTTCTCCTGCAGATCTTCCCAAGTCAGCAATTGGACCAGGGTCTCCTGCGTTGCAGGCAGATTCTCTACAGCTGAGCGAGCAGGGAAGGCCTTAGTGTCTCTCCTTGGCTATATTAATTCATTCACTCAGTGAACAGTTCTTGAGCCTACTTTGTGCCTTCCACTTTGCTAGATGTGTTACATACAATAGTTGACAGTACTCTTGGAACCTCCAGTTTCCTTCCTAAGAGAGTAGTAAGTGCCGTGATGGAGTCAGTTCTAGGGTGACCTAGGAACTCCTGTGAGAAGTCTGTTACCTGGATAGGGGGTGTGGTCAGGGTAGGCTTCCTGGAGGAAATGGTGCTTAATTTGCGTCTATATTGTCTGGGGGAAAAAAAAACAAGACAGATGAGGGAAAGATAAGTCGAAGCAGAAGAAAATATGGCTGTCCATGAAATTAAAAATAAGTTTGTGGAAGCTGGAGCTTAGTCTCAAAGTGGGAACAGTAGAGAAGAATAAAACTGGGAGGTAAGTGAGGACAGGGTTTTGTGAATCTTGAAGGAGTTTGAAATCTCCCCTAAGGACTAAGCCACAGGATGACTATATGCACGGAAGTGACAGATCAGATGTTTTAGAAATATGCTCTGTCTGTGCTGCAGAAAATGGCTGCAAGTGGAGCAAATTGGAGGCAGGAAGCTAGTGAGGAGGTTGACTCAGTGCCCAGGGAGAGGGGTGGCAGACTGAATGGGGATGGCTTGAGTGGTAATTTTAAAAAAGTGGCCAGGTTTGAAAAATAAGGGAGAAGAGAACAAAAGTTGGTTGACTTGGAGGTGGAGGGAGGTGGAGAATTTCATTGCTCTTTCTGATTAGGACCTCTGTGTGGTTGATGAGCACATTTGCCAAGGCAGAGAAGTTTTCTGTGCATCTGCTATGGAGGGGCAGGGGATAAATCAGGAGGTCAATTTGGGGCACAGGGCATTGGAGGTGCCTTGGAGGCATCAAGCAGCTACATCTAGTAGACATCAGCATATCACTTTTCATCAGTTCATTCAAGATATATTGATTCATTCCCTGGTATGTATCAATTGCTGGTCTGTCTGGGACACCTCAGGGAACAAATGGACAACGAACCATGCGCCTGTGGAGTTTACATTCAAATGAAAGGAAATAGACAAGGAAGCAAAAGCATAATAAATAAATATATTAATTCAGGAAGAAAAAATGTAATAAATAAATATATTAATTGAGGAAGGGATTTGGGTATCAAAGTAGACTAAGGACCTTAGAGCTGGAAATCCCAGGTATGCAGGGGCACTGAGGAGAGATTTGGGTAGAGATTGAGACTTGAGTCATAAACAGGTAGAAGTAACATGACCAGGGAAAGGCATCAGAGAGGCTAAAAAAAAAACTGAAGAAAGAACAATATTTCAAGAGTATGAGGTCCCTCAGGAGGCAGGAGGGAATGGCATCCGAACAGAGGGGTTGACCTGCAGGAAGATGGGCATCTTTGGAGCTGTAATAAGAGAGTAGTAGTATGAGGTGGGGCAGAGGCAGGTAAATTAATAGGCTTGTTGGAGGGGAATTCCAGAAATTCTCATCTCAAGGTTTCGATCTTTTCTACAAATTATTAAAAAGATTATCTACTCATACCGAGGGTAGAATGGCAAGGTTAGAAATTTAGGAAGGTTTAAAATAAAATGATGGACAATAAAAGAAGGAAAGTTAACTGAAATGTTCAGGATGTCCAGGCAGATCTGAAGGTCCTGAGGAAGATTTCCTCCAGGGAGTCTGTGCTGAGATTCTCCAGTCCAGATTAGCATGCCCAGAATCCCATCAGAGAATTTATCACTCCAAGAGTTAATCCCATTTACCAGTCTATATCTCTCACTACTGTGAGCTCCTGGAAGCTCGGGAGCAGGTCTGATTGGTCAGTGCCCATTTACTAACATATAAAGTAAGTGTTCAATATATATTTGTTGAATGAAAGCATACACACACACACATAAAAAATCCCATGGACAGAGGAGCCTGGCAGGCTACGGTCTATGGGGTCGCAAGAGTCCGACACGACTGAGTGACTAAGCACACAGCACAGAGAATAGTCAGGGAGTCGTCACATCTCGGGGGAGGAGAGAGATCAGCAGGAGGTTTGTCTGGGACAGTACACTGTCCCACCTATTATTCTGACATAAGTATTAATAGTACCCTGTTTTAACTCACAAAAATATCCTATTTGGGATGATAGATGATATGGTTACCCTAGTGATTACATGCAACTTACATGCTAAGAAGAAATTTGAGGAAGAAGTTGGATCTGAATTTTCCTGATTATAAAAATACGATAAGCAATAGGGAATCATTGATTTTATCGCGCTGAATAAATGGTTCCTATGTGTTGTCTTTGCAACCAAGCTATGGTAGCCCTTTAAGGAGGTATCATTCAGTTGAGAAATTGGAACTTCATTTATTATGACATGTGCTGAATGACTAAAACCTTAAGAAAGCTTTGCCCTTCTTAAACTAAGACATTTAGGAGAAATACTGGAGCAATGGATAGGATGCAAAGTTAGGAAAACAAGTTTGCCACCTTCATAATTAAGCTTGTCCCTCCGATTCCTCAGTTTCACCCACCTTAAATCCCCAGAATATCTACACAATAAATTCTTTTCAACATCCTCAGTGGTTTCCTCTCTGTTAGAGATATGATATTTGGATCAAAATAATTTATGTAATGTTAGCCACAAGTGGCAAGGGCTTGGGAGATCTGACAAATCAAAGGATTATTGGTTCGAGAGTAGATAATTTGAAACGGAAAGGACAGGACCCTTAGAATACTCATAACACCAGTGATAAAAACTCAGGTGGAACAGTCAGCACTCCTCTTATAAGCATTGCATTAATGAAAACATTTTACTGGCAGATTCAACTCAAACTATACACCAGGGGTTCTTAACCTTGCCTTGTACCTCAGAGGGGCTTCCCAGGTGGCATAGTGGTAAAGAAACCTCCTGCCAGTGCAGGAGACCTGGTTCGATCCCTGGGTCGGGACGATCCCCTGGAGGAGGGCACGGCTCCCCACCCGGTGTTCTTGCCTGGAGAACCATGGACAGAGGAGCCTGCTGGGCTATACAGTCCATAGTGTCGCAAAGACTCACACATGACTGAGCACGCACACACATACCTTAGAGTCATCTGGGAAGCTTTTTAAAAATAAAAGTATTTGACCATCCCTTATATACTCTGAATTAATTATTCTGGACCAAGTCTTAAGACATGTTTCAAAAGCCTCCCAGATAGTTCAGCTGTGTGGTCAAGGTTGAGAAGCTGGGCTCCGCATACAGGTGGGCACCATCTATTAATCATTAAATTTCCCAGATCTCATAGAAATGTCTCTCAGGAACACGCAGTCCTTGAATTTGGCTGCACTAGTCATTCTTATTACAGAATGGAATTTAAGGAGACTATTTGAACATCATCCCGTGTGTATTCTTCATGAGTTGTATTTAAGTTTTTAAGTACTTAGAACTTTGTGTTGCCTTTCATTTACAAAGTTCAAAACAAACCTTGAGTTTTCAGCCTCATCAAAATAAAAAAGCAAAGTCTTGAGAGAGTATACAGCCACCACTGCAGGAAATGCTCCAATAGAGAATGGTAGCTTTTTCTTCATCTTTGAAACTACATCTCTACTCTCCTGCTGTTAGATACTCCATTAAAGATGCTTCTTATTCATCTGTGTCTATTCTGCCATCTTTCACTTTCTGCTATTTTGAGTAACTCGCCTATTCATTCATTTACTCATTCATTCACTTAATTACATATTTATTGGAAGTCTACTACAAGACAAGCAATATGAAAGGTACTCAACATTCAGTGTCCATTTCAGAGAACTGGCTGTCTAATGAGACAAAATAAATCAAATATCATCCAGGCACTTGCAAAGTTTCACTGTGATAATTAGTGGAAGGAGAGGTTCGTGGTGTCATAAGGCTATCTTATGAGAAATTTGACCTAGTCAGGAAATTTGGGGAAAGCTTCTAAAGGAAGTATCAGTTCAATGAAACCTGAAAAATGAGTAAGAACAATGAATTGGGAAACTTTCAGATAAAACAGGATCTAAAAAAACTACTTTTAACATAATTCGGGAGAAATCATGAGGGTTGTACATGTTTCATGACCTGGGATGCCCCTGACAAAGCAGTTACATCAGAATTAACGGTATGTTTGCAGTTCACGACCTTACTAACTTTCTACTTCGTCTTTTATTTTGGTGACATTCAGCTACTTGTCAATAGATGCAACTCTGCAGCAACTGGAATCACATTCCTTCTACAATTTAAGTAAAGTGACTCACATGTAAGTACAATGAAAGTGCAGCAGAAATCCAGGCCACAGCCACTTTTTTTTTTTTCGGGGGGTTTGTCTTATTTTTTTAGTAGGAACTTTGTATTTCTATGTATCAGGCATTTGTCTCTGAAAAATCCAAATTGTTGTGTTTAGTCACAAAGTCATGTCCAACTCTGCAACCCCATGGACTGCAGCACGCCAGCCTTCCCTGTCCTTTACCATCTCCCGGAGCTTGCTCAAAGTCATGTCCATTGAGTCAGTGATGACATCTAACCATCTCATCCTCTGTCACCCCCTTCTCTTCCTGCCTTCAATCTTTCCCAGCATCAGGGTCTTTTCCAATGAGTCTGCTCTCATATCAGGAATTACATCTCACATCAACCTCAAAAGATTCCACTACCAATTCTCAAGTGTTTCTCTCCATTTAAGTATTTGCTGAAATACAAAAGATTTTGTTAAACTGAGGAGCAACATACATACACAGCCCTTTTTTGATTGATAATTTGGGGGATCCAGGTCTCAATAAGAGCTGGTTTCTAAAACATGGATCAGAATTTCTGTTAATGATTAAATTCTTAACTTGTTCTCACTCTCAGTTTATGTCAATTCATCCTAATTTTCACCTCCATGGCGGAAGTTAAAGACAAAATTAGAAGTCCTCTTCTTAAATTGTCATTTCTATTACTGCTGTGTTGTAGATTTTATTGGCAAGTCTAAATATTTACTGGCTACCTACTAGATTCCAGGTTCTATGCAAGTTTCTGGAAAATTAACATTTCCCCCCCTCAATTAGGAAAGAGAAATGTAGCCTTGTGAGATTAAAACAGGACTGAAGAACTCTAGGATTTGATTTAGTCAGAGTGGGGTTAAAACCCTGGTTTCTTTGCCTGTCATTATCTAACTTGATGTTCCCTGATTGCATAGTGGTTAGCTCTCTACAATCTTATTATCTAACCTTGGAAAAGTCATGCAATCCTTCTTAACCTCAGTTTCTTCATTTGTAAAATAATGGGAATAAGAGTTCCAACTTAATATGCTCATTATAAATATTGAATGACACGATGCACAAAAGCAATGAGCACAGTGCCTACTGCACAAAGGGCTTTCTGGGTGGTTCAGCAGCAAGGAACCCGCCTGCCAGGGCAGGAGACTCAGGTTGGATCCCTGGTCAGGAAGATCCCCTGGAGGAGGAAATGACAACCCACTCAGTATTCTTGCCTGGAAAACTCCATGGACGAGGACCCTGGCAGGCTACAGTCCATGGGGTCGCAAGAATCAGACAGGACTGAGCGACTGAGCATGCCCACACACTACCACACATCAATCAACACACTTCACATTCTGTTTTTATTTCTGTGGTACCTTCCAAGCTATAAAATGTTTTATATAAATAATCACATTATATTCTTTTAAGCAGTCCTGTATTGTGAAATATTAACTCTTTTCTTAATGACAAACAAAAATACTTATCATCTATAAAGTGTTCTAGACATTATGCTGAATACTTATGGACTTTATTTAACCTTCAAAAACCCTGTGAAGTGGAGATTACCATTTGTATCATTTAATTAAGAAAAACATAAATGTAGAGGAGATAAACATGTTATCCTAGGTCACACAGTTACTAAGGAAGAGGGCCAGAATTTTCACATTGTAAGTATCTGCCTCAAATATTCTTTCCCTGAACACGGCAGTGTGCTACCTTCAAGAACACTGAGGCTCAACTTCGTTCCTCTGTATGGCTGCGTAATATAGCTAGTGGGAAGCTTCCCAGGGAGCTCAGCTCGGTGCTCTGTGTTGACCTAGAGGGGTGAGATGGGATGTATGTATACACAGCCGATCCACCGTCTTGTATAGCAGAAACTAACATGACATTGTAAAGCAGCTATATCCCAATAAATATAAATAATGCAATCTAGGGGGGGAAAGAATATTGAGGCCCAGAAAGTTGTCTCCATCTATATTAGGCTAGTTCAGTTCAGTTCAGTTGCTCAGTCATGTCCGACTCTTTGCGACCCCATGAATCACAGCACGCCAGGCTCCCTGCATTAGATCAGCCATCAGTCTGAAAACAACTAGAGGAACCAGAAAAAAAAAAAAAAAAAAAACCTGTTTAAAGGGATTTGAATGTTATGAAGGGAGCAAGAACTTAAGGGGAGAGAAGGAGATCCCCAACACAGCATTCGATCGTTTCCTCCTGAAGAATTTTCTGAATTGTAAACAACAGCTGAGGGGTTGGGAAAATGACCAGAGGTTTAGGCAGTATCTTAGGGCTAGGGAAATATTAATAAATGCTTATCACAAAATAATTTTATTGAAATTAATTTACCTAATTCTTAGTCCCCATTTCGCATCAGTAGAGTACAGCGTTTAAAGTATTTTAAAAAATTCTGGCTTTGCCAATATATTCACATCTTGTTTTTAAAGCAGTTAATTAGTTACTACTTCCCTATACTTCTCAAGCACACGACAAAGTTGCCCTAATAGATGTTATCGTTTTCCTCCTGAAGAATTTTCTGAATTGTAAACAACAGCTGAGGGGTTGGGAAAATGACCAGAGGTTTAGGCAGTATCTTAGGGCTAGGGAAATATTAATAAATGCTTATCACAAAATAATTTTATTGAAATTAATTTACCTAATTCTTAGTCCCCATTTCGCATCAGTAGAGTACAGCGTTTAAAGTATTTTAAAAAATTCTGGCTTTGCCAGTATATTCACATCTTGTTTTTAAAGCAGTTAATTAGTTACTACTTCCCTATACTTCTCAAGCACATGACAAAGTTGCCCTGAGAGATGTCCAGTAATTATTTAATTTTAATGACTCTCTCCACACTCTGCTAAATAGAGCAAATTTAGTCAGAGAGGCTTGCCTCCATTTTTTTCCCCAAACCCACTGCCACTTAAAAGCAGACTACAAAAAGAAAACAAACAAAAAAATACCCTGAATATCAAATTTAAGTAAAAGTTGATAAGGATCTGGGACAGGCTAAGAACTAGGTTTTTGGCCAATATTCTCAGTTTCTTGTTTTAAACAACACAATCTTACATACTGTTCAGTCACTAAGTCTTGCCCTACTCTTTGCAACCCCATGGACTGCAGCACACCAGGCTTCCCTGTCCTGAGTCATGTCCACTGAATCAATGATGCCATCCAACCATCTCATCCTCTGTTGTCCCCTTCTCCTCCTGCCTTCAATCTTCCCCAGCATCAGGGTCTTTTCCAGTGAGTCAGTTCTTCCCATCAGGTGGCCAAAGTATTGGAGCTTCAGCTTCAGCATCAGTCCTTCCAATGAATACTCAGGGTTGATTTCCTTTAGAATAGACTGGTTGAATCTCCTTGCAGTCCAAGGGACTCTCATTGTATTTGAATTTCTTTCGAGTCCAGCTCTGCTGACTGGAGCAGCTTCTCATAAGTTCCTTTAACTCAGTCTCTGTGCTGAGAATCTGAAGCTTTCCTATTTGGCCCCATCTAACTTTGCAAGTGAAAGGCCAGCTCGACTTTATTGTTGCCTCAATTCTTTCCCCATTGGCCTGCTTTTCATTCATGGACTGGAGATGTTTAGGGTGTGGGCAAATATCTCTAAGACTGATGATCACAGTCAAATGCTGGTAACTAATGCCTAGTGAATAATCAAGGTGGGGAGCGGGGATATGACAATGGAAGAATATCAGTAGTTGGAAAAAGTTCCTTCATAGGAGGGTTTAAACCTTCCTTTCCCCCTTCTTTGGCCTTCCCTCCCCAACCTGAGAACTCCTTTCTCTCACCTTGCAGATTGTCCTTGTTCTTTGGGTTTGGACTGTGTACTAAGTACCTGCCATAATGCCAACTTCTCTGTTTTGGCTCTTAGTGAGAATTAACAAAGGTTTCTCAGAAGAAGAAGAAAAATCCAGAATCTAGACATATGATTGGTGGTAGTTTCTGACTCTTGCGACCCCATGGACTGTAGCCCACCAGGCTCCTCTGTGGGGGGTTTTCCAGGCAAGAATACTGGAGTGGGTTGCCATTTCCTTCTCCAAGGGATCTTCCTGACCCAGGGATCAAACCCACATCTCCTGGAATGACAGGCAGATTCCTTACCACTGAGCCACCAGGGAAGCCCTAGGCATATGGTTAAATGAACCCAACCTAATGCTAGATTATTAACCTGCTATCTTGTGAGAATACTGCACACTGAGCATAACGTTAGACTTTTCATCTAAATCTCCATCTTATTTGAAATCCAATGAAAGAAAATTAATCCATAATGAGCATTTATATTTCTTTTAAGGTCTGGTTGATGATTTCCTATAAACATCATTAAAAAAAAAAAAGGAAAAAGAAAGAGCTGTATTTGGAGTTAGAATTCCTATCTTAAGGCCCAGAGTTGCCTCTAACTGTGTGACAGATCAGTCACTTAATCTTTCTAAGTGTCTCCATCATTTTTGTCTGCAAAATAAGGATGATGTTACCTGCTTCACTTAAGTTGGTTCTTCTATTCCCTCACTGGTAGAAAGTTTCTGAGTAATAAGTATACCCAATGTCTTTTTGCCTTTTAATCTTCCAACACTAGGCTTTTCTTATTTTTTTTACTTTTTATTTTGTATTGGAGTTTAGCCGATTAACAATGTTGTGATAGTTTCGGGTGAAAAGCAAGGGACTCAGCCACACATATACATGTATCCATTCTCCTCCAAAGGCCCCTCCCACCCAGGCTGCCACATAACATTGAACAGAGTTCCCTGATCTATACAAACAATCAATAAGCTTCAAGACCTCAAACATTTCCCTGACATAGCTAAATTACCCCTTTTTGAAAAGCATACTTGAAGATTTAAGCAGACTATTTGGCACTGTGTATTAAATTTTTTTATACAGAATATATATTGCTTTGTTTTGCTCTTTTAAAATTTGGGAATTTTTTTTTGCATGCCTTTTATTATATTTTTCATTTGAACAAAATAAAATAAAAAGTGAAAGTCATAAAGTCCTAGCCTGTAAACACCTCCCAGAGATGACCACTATTAACCGTGTGCTTTGTATTTTAACAGTTTTATCCATGCTTATTGTATGAGTTTGGGCAGGCTAATTACTGTAGGAAATAGACAAAATGTAAACTGTGTAAAGCCCTACGGTAACTGAGGGGGATTCTTGCTCACAGGACCACACTGGGTGGGTGAGCAGGTGGCAGGGCGGCCCTCCTCCGCGCAGCCGCACAGGGATCCAGGCTGTTGGTGCACCGGCACTGACATCTGCAGCTGCGGTTCACACTCACCCTGCGGGGCCCTTCTGTCCCGACCCACTGCGCTGCCCTTACATGGAGATGGCCCTCCTCTCGCTTTCCCCAGCTTCCTGGAAGCTATCTGGCCTCCTGCGTGCCTGGGGCATAACTGCAGATTCAGATTCACCCGCACAGGCATTCTTGGAACTCACTCAAATTTGTACTCCTTTTTCACTCTTCTTATCACACGCTTCTGGTACTTACCCTACACCTCCCTTGCTTTTTTTTTTTTTGAAAAGGTTATACCAGCTGCATTCACTTCTGACATCTGTTTTCATTTAACTAAACTACTGACAGTCCACACCCCTTCCTTGCTTTAGCGGAGGTTTTATTTTTTCTAGCTTTATTGAGGTATAATGCCATATAACATTGTGGAAGTTTAAGGTATACAATGTGTTGATTTGATATACTCACATATTGCAAAATGATTCCCACCACAGCATGAACGAACACCTCTGCCCCATTACATAATGACCATTTCTTTTTTGAGAACATTTAACATCTCTACTCGCAACTTTCAATGATGTAACACAGTATTGTTAGCTATGATCATCAGGCTGTACACTGGATTCTCAGAGTTTGCTAGTATTATGGCTGGAAGCTCGTACACTTTAGCCGGTATTCCCCCGTCCCCTGTCCACAGCCCCATCGCAGCCCCTCTCCGAGGTCGGCAGTTTTTAGATTTCACATATAAATGATTTCATACAATGTCTATCTTGCCCTCAGCAAAAATTTTTAAAAAGTCATTTGTGGGGAAGTGTTAGCTTACCTCAGAGAGCGGCTTCTTTTGCCTGGCGTCTCCTTTGATATCTCGCGTCCATCTTCCCATTCTTTTCTCTCTTGCTGGAAAGCCCATCTCCTCGTTTGTGTCTCCCCCGCCCTCCCACCTCTTGCTTCTCTTGCAGCCGCCATGTTGGTCTCAGCCTCATTTAATCAGCTGCAGCCAACATCAGTGTTTATTTTCCCTTAATTCTCTCGCCACTTCTAAACTGGATTCAGCTGGGCTATACTCTGTCACTGTGACATTCTCTTGGGATACTCACTTAAGTTCGCTTGTTCAACAACAGTCACTCATGGAGCAGTTTTCCAGACTGCAAACCACACTCGGAGAGTTTTCAAACCTTTCTAACTAGTCTGCGTTTGACTGACAGCAGTTCAACCCCTCTCCTCAAATGGAAAGCTCTGGCAAGGAGTTTATTGCTCCCCATGAAGAGCACCTTGACTCAGCAGAGGCTAATGGTCTTGGAGGCACATCGGGGCCAGGAGCCTGTGCACAGGGGCAGCCCGCAGTCCATTTACCCAGCATAGAGGGAGTATCGGGGACACAGGATGCTTAGTTTTAAGTCAGAACAAAATGGAAACAGTCTGGTTTAAAGTGGGTCTTTCCCTGCAGGGTCTTGGTTGGGTAAAGATCGTGGCATGATAGTTTAGGATTAGTAGACACAATGGGAAGATGATGAGGCCATGGTGTCTAAGAGTCTTGGGATATAAACTGTTGAAGTGTTGATGGGTCTTTCAAGAAGTTCCCACAATAAAGTTATTTTCCTGGACAAAATGATGCTAATGAAGAAACAAGGCCGGTAAGGTCACACCAACGATAAACAGTAAACTAAGCTGGGAGATGGTTTCTGTTCTCAGAGTTAATGCTACTCTCTTTTCCAAGAGTCTGTTTCATGTTTGCTGTACTTCATCAAATGTCAAACCTTGTGGGGCTTTTTCCTTAATTTTTACAAATATTGCAGTACCCCCAACCTGAGGTCTCCAATGTCTGCCCCAGCTTTCATTCTGCTCAGGTGAAACACAGTAACAAAACTAGAGCCTTTACTGTACACACATGAAACCTCATATAGACATTATTTAATCTTCACAAGAGTCTTATGAAAGAGGCACTAATATTGTCCCTGTTTTACAACTCAGGAAATTATGGCTCAGAGAGGTCAAGGAACTTGCCCAAGGTCACATAGCTAGAAGTGGCAAGGCCAAAATTTGACCTCCAGTTCAGTTCAGTTCAGTCACTCAGTCGTGTCCGACTCTTTNTCAAAGGCTTTGGCATAGTCAATAAAGCAGAAATAGATGTTTCTCTGGAACTTTCTTGCTTTTTCCTTAGGTCCATCCAATTATTCAGTAATAAAATAAAAAGTTAATAAAAAGGTGCAAATTACTGATATACGCTACAACACGGATGAGCCTCACAGACACTGTGCTAAATGAAAGAAACCAGACACAGAAGACTATGTATTTATGATTCAATTTATATGAAATGTCCAGATAAGGCAACTTGAGAAGTAGAGAGGATATCAGTGGTTTCTAGGCAGAGGGCAGGGCATGGGAATTGACTGCAAGTATGCATATGATTACTTTTATCATTGATAGAAATGTTCTAAAACTGAATTGTGATGATGAATGCACAATTCTACAGGTTTACTGAAAATCATCTGATTGTATCAAATTGCAATGCATAAAATTATGGAAACTTTCCTTCAATAAAACTTTTTTCAAAACCCCAGAGGCCAGATTCCGTCTTCTAGCTGTTACCAGCAATCATTAGATGCAGGTTCCTTTTAGGCAGCAAGCCTCAGGTGTCATTCAGCAGGGGTCAGACTACAGGCCTTACTGAGTTTTCTTACCTTCTTCATGTAAGCCTGGGAGGGCCTTTAAACTCTTAACCAATTTACACATGTTGAATACATTTACTTCTATGAATACCAATGAGAACCTGCTTCTAACGGGCACTGATTTCACTGATGCTAGCTGTGCGTTTCGATATGTATATAAACCTAAATAGATGAGTCATAGACCTATATGATATTATCACATGTGCTGAAGCGTTTTAAATAAGTGTTCCTGTATAGGAAAATAGCTTCTCTGATGGCTCAGTGGGTAAAGAATCCACCTGCAATGCAGGAGACACAGGAGACTCAGGTTTGATCCCAGGATTGTGAAGATCCCCTGGAGAAGGAAACAGCATCCCACTCCAGTGTCCTTGCCTGGAAAATCCCATGGACAGAGGAGCCTGGCGGTCTCCAGTCCACAGGATCACAAAAGCGTCAGACATACCTGAGCGACCAAGCACACGTGGGAAGATGAGGGCCTCCCTGGTGGCTCCGTGGTAAAGAATTCAGCTGCCAATGCCGGAGCTGCGGGAGCGATCCCTCAGTCAGGAAGCTCTCCTGAACGAAACGGCAACCCACTCCAGTATTCTTGCCTGGAAAATCCCATGGACGGAGGAGCCTGGCATGCCATAATCCATGGGGTTGCAAAGAATTGGACACAACTTACTGACTGAACAACAACAATAGGAAGATAAACCCAAGTGAACTATGAATACTCGTTACCGCTACTGCCTCTGAAATAGCAATGGACAGAGGAATGTCACCGACCTTATTCCCGTGCTGTTATCCATTATATAATCCACGCAATCCCCTGCTCCCCATGGCCAGGTTACTTGTTATTATCAATAGTAAAGATATCTGCCCTCAACAGACCACTGGAGAGATTTTTAAACCTAAAAGGGAAAAAAGTCTCTGAGGCTATGGATAAGAGAAAGGTTCCCCCAAAATTTAGATGGATTGAAGCAAAGTTAATGATGGAAGAGGGCTGAACAGCTGTTGTGTCCCAGAGAGAAGCAAAAAGTAGCTTTTTGTTGGTGGGACTGGTTCCTGGCAGAAAAAGTCCCTGGGCACCAAGGAAAGATGTATTCGTCTCATGAACCTTTGTTAAATCTGATTAAGACTGTTTTATCTTTCATAACAACAGAAATGACTATATTATAGTGACTATGTTTCTTGTAACTTTTACAGAGAGATTCGGAATACCAGAAGTTTAACTTACATAGACTCTGGCGCCCTAAAAGAGCTCCCCCTTCTAAAGTTCCTGTAAGTATTAACTCCTATCCCATCTTGCCTTTTAAAAAAGAGAGAATTCTAACGTAGGAGTATCCCTGGGATAATGCGGACCTGGGTCATTTTAGCGGTGAGCGGTTGGGTGGCCTGGGACACACCACACCTTGTGACTCACTCCTGCTTTTCCCTTCAGGCAAGATGTCAGGTGAAGCGAGTCACATTTTTGAAACCTATTCAAGGGACTTCCCTGGTTGTCCAGTGGTTGGGAATCCACCCGCCAATGCGGGGGATGTGGGTTCAATCCCTGGTCCGGGACAATTCCACGTGTTGCAGGGCAACTAAGCCTGTGCTCCACAAGAGAAGCCCCCACAATGAGAGGCCCGCACACCGCAGCTCGAGGGTAGACCCCGCTTGCTGCAACTCGAGGAAGCCTGCCCTCCGCAGCAAAGACCCAGCGCAGCCAAATAAAATGAAACCTGTTCAAAAGTCGGCACCTAGTGCTGGGACCAGAGTGCCCCCAGGAGACATGAGAGGGAAAACGCCATCGTGTACGCACGGTCTTGAAATGCATATACCCGCTGAGAGCCCACCAATCAGTTTCGTTAGGGAACAGGTATGGCAGTATTAAAGCGGCTGTTACACTGAAACAAACCCAAAAAGGCGCCACTTGACCTCTCAGAGGTTGGGAGGAGCACTCAACAGAGGGGCAGCACTCCCTGCCTGGGTGACACTGCGTGAGCTGACTGCAGGCTCAGCGAGAGCCGGGACCACACGTTTTCCTCCCCTGTTGTACTTCACTGCCTGTCTGCTCAACCAAGTGTGCTCAGTGCGTGTGTGCACACACGCAGGTCCTCTGGGCACCTTCCCTTCTTGCCTCCTTTCCTGCTCACATGGGCTGTGAAAGATTAGGACGCGAAAACATTACAAAGGAAAAAAAAAAGTTAACCTTCATCCCAATACCCAGAAACAATCACTATTCACATATTAGTTCATTGCCATCTAGGGACTTTAAATAAAAGTATATATCCAAATATAGTTCATGCAATAAGTCTTCAAGGATGAGTAGAGGTTACCCAGGAGGGGGAGAAGAGAAATATGGGTGGGTGGAAGAGCACGATAAAGACACGCAAGTGTGGAACCGCTTGGCTTATTTGGGGAACGGAAAATAGTTCACTGTTGAAGAGATAGGGGTGGGGGACGCCAGGGGAACAGAAGAGGACATGGATGGGATATGTGGCTGATGAGGTATCTGGGAAGTAATAAAAAATTTGCTGAGCCACAAGGGAAGCCCAATAAAAACTTACAGCACAAGGCAAGTGCTCCTGTGTGGACTCTGAGCTCAATCCTTTAGTAACACTTTGATTAGTAGGCATCAGGTTCCCTAGTCTGTGCAAGGCTTGGTGGGGAACATGTTGGATAATAAAACATTGTCCTTGCCTTCAAAGAAGCTTACCATTTTTTAAAGGAAGATTTATATATGGAATTGAAAAGTTCCTCCCCTAGAAGAATAGTGGGAAGTGACAAATGAGAGGTACATACCTTTATCTGGGGGTGCATGTAATTACAGGAGACATCAAAAAGGAGATGGACTCATTTGGGGTTTTGAAGTATAAAGAGATCTTGGTCCAAGTCCCTAAGATGGCATTTCCAGCCCTTTCCAATATGGCCCCCACTTAACTCTCAGGCTCTTGACCCCTGTTCTTCCATATGAACCGCTGTTGCAATTGAATGAGTTTATTTACCATTCTTCAGATATACCTTATGGAATGTTACTTCTCTCCTTGGTTATATGAAGCTTCCCATTTGCTTTTTTGAGACCTCAGGCTCCTGTTTGCTCTTCAAATCATGTGCCGTCCCCTCTAGGAATCAGATCAGAATTTGCCTTAGAAGGGGCACCAGAGGGACTAGAGTTTTCCCTGCTGGAGACGTTCTATAAAGGTTTACTGGCAGTGACGAGTTCTTAGCAAGGCACGCGAAGGCTCTCAAACAAAGCGTAACTCCACTGCCTGTGTTCTAGTAGCTACAACAGTGTTAGACCAGCTAAGTCTGGGAGGCATCTGGAGCCTGAGCTTTTATATTCACGCTGTTTTATGTACATTTTTATCTTGACATTTTGCCCTGATGATACAAGCTTTGGAGAGTGAAGACATTGTCTTTGACTGATTTCCTTCTTTGTCTGAACATATTTTTATGGTACTGCTGCCGTGGTATTCTCAAGAGACTGCCATGGGAGTATCATTCTTGGTAAAATAACCAACACAATATAACGTAGAGTTTGCAAAAGGGAGCCTGGCTTGGAGTCGGTAATTAGATTGTCTTCCTGATGCATCCTTCCCTTATTCCACCCTCCCTTCCCTCGACACATGCATCATATCCTCCAGTTAAAACAAGGTAATCACACACACACACACACACACACACACACACAGAAACCTGAATTCTTATTTCTAGGCATCCCACATGGCTCAAACAATCCCCAGATTTTCCTAAATAGAACAGACGTATTGACGCTGGTGGGCTGGGTAAATTCTCGTACTTTGAGGAGCATCGTCCCATCCAAGGGCTGGAACTTGCCATGATCTCTCAGATAACTGACGAAGGAGTTAGGACGTGATCCTAGTCTGGCGTCAGAACACATACTTTCAGCTGTTACGTTATTCTACTTCCTATGTGTTGATTTTCTTACCTTGTTTCTATTCTTTTTTTCTTCTTTTTCATGTACTGTAGTGGCATTTTCAACACTGGACTTAGAGTATTCCCCGACCTGACCAAAATCTATTCCACTGATGTATTCTTCATACTGTAAGTGTGCACACAGGCAATATTTGGTAGTATTTTACTTGTCGCTAACAAGAATTAGGGTGCAGCCATAGATGTTGGTTGGAACCAAGGGAAGCCGTTGTTTCGAGGAGGAAGCAGTGATTATCTGTGACAATCGCCCTGATGAATGAAGGCAGGCGAGGACTAAGAAATGCCCGTTGGGTTTAGTAATACGGGGCACTGTGATTCTTAAAAGTGGGGCTCTCTGGGTGGAGAAGTCTGTTTGGAGTGAGCTCAAGAGAGATTTGGAAGGGGGAATTAGAGACAGTGAACTCTTTTGGGAAGTTTTACTATTAAAAAGAAGCAGAAAAATGTCTCAGTAGTTGGAGCACATGGAATAAGGAGAAAAGGGTCTCTCTTTTTTTTTTCTTCTAAATGGGATAAACTGTGGCATGAGCGTTTGCTAATGGGAGTGACTGAATAGAAGGAAATTTGATGATATTGAGGACACTTTATTTTTCAAATAGCTTTTCAAACACTTTCCCATGTGTTATCATGTTTGCTCCTCTTAACCACCTTACAAGGCATAAAAGGAAGTTATAGTTGTTATACTACACAAACGAGGAAGCTGAGGAACAGAAAACCGAAGGGATTTGGTTGAGGAGGGTCCCAGGAGCGGTCATGAGTGGTCTCCAACCACTTTCTGGGACTTCTGATTGGGGACAAGTGCTCTTTTCCAAAACCCGTGACATAGTCAAGTGTCTTACTAGTTGTACAGGCATGAAACGACATATGCAGAGAGTGTTACAGGTTGAGTTTGTTCTGTGGAATCAGCAAAATATATCAAGAAAATGAAAGGATCCAAACTCTTGGGATTTTGCTAGAAAAAAAGAAAAAAAAAAACCCATGCTCCTTTGCTGCAGAAGAGCTCTGTTCAAAATATAACCCATCTTCCAGCAACTATAACACAGAAAAGTTCTCCAGGAGCATCTGCCTGGCAGTGTTTTTCAAGTGAATGACACTTTAATAATAATCATGAAATGAAACCCATCGATTCCATTCTACCAACCCTTTTCGGGGGTTCCATACACTGAGGAAACGAGTTGCTCTGGATAAAGTATTTGTCGCGTGCGTCCTCCCTTTGCACATGAGGACTTTCAGGAACCTCAGCCCACACACAAAGCTCACTAGCTCACTGCACAGGTAGGGCTCTGAGTGCATGTCCACCTAGGTCAGCTCTCACCACCTCACTGGACCTTCGAGCCACCAGCAGCTAAGAAGAGTCAACAAAACCTACAAAGAAATAAGATAAAATGCAATCGTGTGAGGTTGTATATTTAGGTGCATATATACAGCAAGAGCCCAGCTCCAGAGGTGTTTTTTTTTTTTTTTTCCATCAAGTGTTTTTGTTCCTCTCTTGCAGTGAAATTACAGACAACCCTTACATGACTTCAGTCCCTGCAAATGCCTTTCAGGGCCTGTGCAATGAAACCTTGACACTGTGAGTATGGCCAGTTCCACTCCTCCAACTCTGGAATTTTTATCTGGGTCACTGTCATATTCCCGCAGGCCATCCGAGAACCACATTGCCATACAGTATGGTGCTCTTTGGTCTGCCAAGGGCTACACACGGTTAAATAAGAGTGGGACCTTATGGAACAGTGCTCTGCAGCGGACAGATGGTTTAGGCAGCAAGACAAAGGGTAGTCTCTCACAGAAGTGGCCCGCACACTCTATCTGTGAATGGCCATTCCGGTTTTCCAGACCACATGGCTTTGGTGGCAACAGTTCAACTCTGCCATTGTAAGGCAAAGGCAGCCATCCACAATACGTAGACTAATGGGCACAGCAGCCATGTTCCAGTGACATTTTATTGACAAAAGCAGGCAGGGGGCCAGATTTGGCCTGTGGGCCTTATAATACAGTTATCTTGTACCCATTCTCTCAATTGAACAGAGGAAGAATTGGGTTAAAGCAAATTTAAGTGACTGTCCCAAGGTTCCTGAGCCAGAAGACAGTGCTCCTAATAAGGGCTTTTAATGCTTTGCACTCATACTTCAGCTGTGTCATCACTAACTATTACTAAGCCCCTATGATGGGATATTGGATAGAAAACATAGTCCTTCTCTATATCATCATTCTTTCCAGAGTTTGAATGGGTTCTGCTCTTGAGTTGTTCAAAAGGAAATGCTTTATTGGGGAAATTTGCAAAATGTTCTCAGGAAGGAGATCTCATAGGGGTATAAAAGATAAGTTAATTTCCCAGGCCATAAAGAATTCCCTTCTTTGGTCAAATTAACCACAAAGTAAAGTTGGGGCCTCATCAAACGATCCCCGCCTGACTGGTCTCAGTACCACTGTTCACATTCAGGCTCGGTGGGTGTTTGGCGTGGACTGTTATCCAGCTTCCTTTCTTGGGTCACACTGTATCATCTTCATCAATGTATCCAAACCTGATCGAATTATCCTCCAGCAAGATTGGCCCAAGACTCCACACAACTCTTTCAAGGGCTGCTTCAGTGCAGTGTCGGGCCAGCAGTCTTGACCCTGTGAAGCAATCTCAACCTCTGGAACTCTACTCAGAGTGGAGCGTTTCAGTTCGTCCTTCTCCAAACAGGAGGAGAGCTTTCTTAAAGAAACAAGAGGCTCCTTAGCCACCATTTCATTTGACCACACAGCAAAGACTGGGGTTTAGTCTGCTCGTTCCAAACCTCAAGGCCATTTGCATCTCCTGTAAAAGCTTCCCCTGTGCCATTGGCCACGCATCATACATAAACACCAGTCTCA
Source organism: Aepyceros melampus (assembly GCA_006408695.1). Classification (NCBI taxonomy): domain Eukaryota; kingdom Metazoa; phylum Chordata; class Mammalia; order Artiodactyla; family Bovidae; genus Aepyceros; species Aepyceros melampus. Next base: position 32,023 of record SJXQ01011029.1, on the reverse strand, counting down.
GTTTCCTTATAGAATGTTACCTCTACCTTCCGGCGTTTTTCTCTAAGGACTCATATCACAAGCAGCCCTCTCCATTGGAGCCTGGTCTTTCTCTCACACCCAGTGTGGGGCCTGATAGGCATTTGATAAACCTCTGAATGAGGGAACCTCAAGTTTCCTGAAATCTAGAAGTGGGGATTCCACGGCTGGTCCACTACTTCTTCAGATGACTATTTCACATTCCTGCAAAAACCCTTGCTTCTTTGAAGCTCATGCTCAAAAAACTGTAAACACGAAAGGATATGTGTCCAACAGCAAAATTTGTACCCATCTTCCTGGTAGGATAGAGTTTCAGTGAAAATTTGCACGTTTGGTTCCTTCTTTACTATGTTTTTCTTCCTTCACTAATTTCCCCTTTTGAGACCTACGTGTCCAGTAAGATTGTTATTTAATCTTCTGAAATGTAACTCCAACAAAGAACATTTTTATTGTCTAGGTCTCTCAACCAATTCTGGATAAACAGAAATGCCAAAATTAGTAGTTCTCACATCTTCATTCAAGAACTCTAGTTCAGGAAAAGTTAACTTAGCTATAAAAATTACTTACCTTTCCCAGCTTGGTGCTGAGCGTCCCTGTGCATTGCAGTCCTTACCCAGGACACCTTCAAGCTGGAATTAAACTCACTATGTAACTGTTTCAAACAAAACCGACCAACAAACAGGATAAGTTCTCCACAACTACCTAAGGTAAATCCAAGTTCTGAGGTCTCGGAAGACCTTTTAACACGGTCTTCTCGCAAGCGTCCATACCTCACTGTGTTAAATGTCTGGCTACCCTGTGCTCCCAGCACCCTCTTGATGAGGTTTCAATTGATCATACTTTGACAGACAAGGAAAACTGAGAATAATTGAGGTTGAGAAGTTCTCAGGATCACCTGCTGTGAAGTGACAGACCCAGGCTCATTCTAAATTTGCAGTCTCCTGCGTGCTTCTTGCTGTGTTTCCAGAGTTCACAGGAGGCAGACTACAGTCGTTTCCAGACTTGCCCTAAATCGCCACCAGCTGTGCCTGACTGTGGTCCTGACAGCCTTCTCTCATCTCCAGCCGACAGCTCCCAGGAAGCCCCCGCTGCAGCCCTGTGCAGATCAGACCTCCCATGCCTTGGTGCCCTTTTGGTGGGTGGGAAGAGAACTGCTTTTGAATTCAGAAATCCTGATTCTGGACAGCTGTGCATCAGTGCGGCTTAGGTAGATCACCTCCACCTCTCAACCTGACTAGGAAATGCAGGCGACAATGCTTGGGTCCAGCCCTCGGAATCCCTGTATAAATTAATTAATTGCAGCAACATAGCAGCAAGTTAAAAACATTAAAATTTCCCCAAAGCCCAAGGTCTATCTACTTTCTTAGATTTGTTTTTAAAGGTCAGTTTAATTCAGTTCTCAACCATTTAATTAAGCATTTAATCTGTGGTAAGCCCTGAGGATTAAAAACATGACGATAAATGTGAAATAACATTTTAAAATATAAAACCTATGCATTCAGATGAATGATGTCTTTTAAAGTGCTCTTCTTAAAAAACAGCACTTATTTGTCCATCTTTGACAGTGGGTTAACTCCTAAAACTATTTTTTTGAGTATATGTAGAATGTTTTTTAAGAAGTCTTTAAAGATTGCAAATCTTTGTTCATCAAAGTGAGTCTGCTTCTGAGAAACAGGAGCCAAGTCTGGAGGATGAGGACTCAAACTAGAAAATATTATTCCATGTCCCAAAAAAGACACATGGTCAAGTTTTCTTGCAGGGCTCGTAGATGGGATCTGAGAAACTTCATGCCCATTTCTGGCACTGAAGAAATGAAGCCCGACCCGACGGCCAGCACTGCCGCTCATAGGTCACTGATTTCTTCTCTCGTTGATTATAGGAAGCTATACAACAATGGCTTTACTTCAATCCAAGGACATGCTTTCAACGGGACAAAGCTGGTGCTGTGTAAGTCAAGGGTTGCCATGAAAACCATTATCTTTCCCCTACAGCTCCAGCAGCCCCAAGAAGGACCATTCAGTGGGTCAGAATTCTGCTAGAGATGGGTTCCCCCAGAGCATTCCTCAACCCCAGGGTTAGTTAGAGAAAGACTTGGAGATGATGTTAAGAAACTCTGCAAGAGCCAGCTTTTAGTGGACACTTACATCGACTCCAATTCTAAATCCCAAAGCTTTTATCTTTAATAAAATGGAGAACCTCAGTGTCACCTTCAGTTACCTAGTAGGAATGTGTGTGTGTTTGTGTGTAAATATTCATCTACTAGGTTTCGAGGCCATCCTAGCACAGGTTTGAGAAGAATTTTCAGACAGAGCATTTCAGAAGGGAGTGAGTTTATTAAGAAGAGCAAAGATAAAGTGAGCACTGTGAGCACAGCGAACTAACCTCTGACAGACCAGGGAAAGCTGACAGTTTTCGTGGGTTAGTAGCCAGTTTTTATAGCCTCAAGAAAAAATTCCTGCTGGAAGGTTGGTGTTAGGTGATTGGTTGGGGTGCCATAGGGTGCCTGCTGGAGTGGGCATCTTGCCTAATTGGGAGTCAGGGAGCGTTAGTGATGATTGGGGCTTTGGGGAAGGTTACAAAGGGGCTTCTCAGCTTCAGAGGTGTCCTTGGTTCTGGGCTCCACTTCTGTGGGCTTGGTGCAAAGCTTGGCACCTGTGGCCTTGAGGGCAGGACTCCAGACTAGGTCCATGAAGTAAACGAGGGTCTTAATTAAGTCCAAAGCTATTCAGACCAAGAGGGTTTTCACTTAGTTTTTTTCTGACATGTTTTCAGGAAAGGTATCAGTTTATATTTGATTCATTCAGAAAGAGCTGAAAAGCCATATCCCGATTTTGCCTTCGCTGCAAATGAATTATGCATAGAATAGGATGTAAGCAAAAAATTTAGTCACTGACACGGGTTTCCGTCTTTGTTGCACTTTTCTAGGTCTGTGGTCCCTGGCATCTGTGCCAGGGCATGCTTTGGTCTAAGAGCTGATAGACTGCTTTAGCCATACTGGTGTGTGATTTAACCCCATAGCTAGTAAATGACAATTAGCTTTTGTAGAGTCTGCTTTCTATAGTATGGTGAGCTAAGTAATTTGTAGGGCCCTGCTACTATGAAACAACTAGATCACACAGGTAAAAGTTTTATATTTTATGCCATAGCTCCAAAGAGAGGGAAATGAAACAAAGTAACGAAGCAGTAGCTAAAACCAAAGTGGTGGGTAGATAGAGAAGGTGCAGTTCCCTTGGACAGCTGCGGGCATCCATGGTGCCAGGAGATGAGATTTCAGTCAGTGAGAAGGCGGCGAAGTGAGGCGAACCTGAGACCCCCTGGGTTAATTCAGGGCACCTGGATGAGAGCCAGAGTGGGACCACGCCAGTAGAACCTCTGGACTCCTGGCGGAAACAAAGGCAAACCTCTGCAGAGGAGAGAACCTCAAGGCAGGCTCCCAGGTGTTTGATTTGTTTTATAACAGTTTATTGAGTATTTTTAAACAATTGTATTTTTTTCAACTTCAGACGTTCTGTTTGCTTTTTAAAAAATTTTCCAATCTCCCCCCCTCCTTAAACATTTCATGCATAGTTGTTTTATATTCTGGAAAATGATCATTGCAATATCTGAAGACCTATGTTTCTAGATCTCTTGTGCAGTATGACGCTTCTCAAACTTTACTGAGCATATAGAGCATTGGGGTGGGAGGGTCTTATTAAAATGCAGAATCTGATTTATGTAGATCTGGGGTAAGCTCCAGGGTTCTGCATTTCTAACAAGCTTCCAAGTGATATGATGCTGCTGGTCCATTGACCACACTTGAACGGGTGGCAGAAATAACCTGTACAATATATACTAATAAGTTCAAAGTCTTTATACCTTGGTGTTACTCCCTGAGTTCTATTTGAAGTGGGGTCTCACTCTTTACCAGGTTTTTGGATTTCTTAGTAGTTTTTATCAAGTGAAGATCCAAGTACCTTTCTCTAGACTGTCTAGTTGTGGGCTCATTAGGTTGATGTTCAGTTCAGTTCAGTTCAGTCGCGCAGTCGTGTCCGACTCTTTGCGACCCCATGAATCACAGCATGCCAGGCCTCCCTGTCCATCACCAACTCCCGGAGTTCACTCAGACTCACGTCCACTGAGTCCATGATGCCATCCAGCCATCTCATCCTTGGTCGTCCCTTTCTCCTCCTGCCCCCAATCCCTCCCAGCATCAGGGTCTTTTCCAATGAGTCAACTCTTCGCATAAGGTGGCCAAAGTACTGGAGCTTCAGTTTGAGCATCATTCCTCCCAAAGAAATCCCAAGGTTGATCTCCCTCAGAATGGACTGGTTGGATCTCCTTGCAGTCCAAGGGACTCTCAAGAGTCTTCTCCAACACCACAGTTCAAAAGCATCAATTCTTCTGCGCTCAGCCTTCTTCACAGTCCAACTCTCACATCCATACATGACCACAGGAAAAACCATAGCCTTGACTAGACGGACCTTAGTCGGCAAAGTAATGTCTCTGCTTTTGAATATACTATCTAGGTTGGTCATAACTTTTCTTCCAAGGAGTAAGCGCCTTTTATTTCATGGCTGCAGTCACCATCTGCAGTGATTTTAAATATATAACTACAGGGACTTCCCTGGTGGTCCAGTGGTTAAGACTCCGCCCTTCCACTGCAGGCAGAGCGGATTCAATCCCTGGTTGGGGAACTAAGATCCCACATTCTCAGTGGGATCACAAACCGCCCCCCCTCCAAAAAAAAAAAACCAAAACATAATTACAGGTAAGTCTGAAAAGACTCAAAGGAGTAACGTGAATACTTACACATCAAACTTATTTATAGTATTGGAGAGACCCTACTTCTATCTTAACTTTATGTAAACATCTCACACAATCCTTCATTTATTTTTCAATACATTTACTGAACACCTTTTACAACCCTGTGTGCGTGTTAAATTGCTTCAGTCATGTTTGACTCTTTGCGACTCTATGGACTGTAGCCCACCAGGCTCCTCTGCCCTTGGGATTTTCCAGGAAAGAAACGGGGTGCGTTGCTATGCCCTCCTCCAGGGCATCTTACCAACCCAGGGATGAAACCCACATATCCTGTGGCTCCTACACTGCAGGCAGATTCTTGACCGCTGAGCCACCGGGGAAAGCCCTCAACGATTCTGGAACTGTGCGATACCAAGATGAACAAGACCAACGTACTCCCTGCCCACTCCAAACACACATTCCAGTGGCCTCAACTTGAAGGCAGCAATATCAAGGGTCAGAGTATACTGGGGAGAAATGTACCCGACCCAAAATATGCATTTCAGATAGAAAATAACGCTAACAATCCTTGCTTGGAGACCTAAGCATGATTTTCTATAGTTACCACATGAAAAAATTATTAGCATTCAATTTTAATATTGCATGAGTTTAACCAAATATTTTTCCTCTTTATACCTAGAAAGCTATGACCCTTAGGGCAATAATCTTCCCAATTCAAATTTTCTATGAATGAAGTGGGGAATTGGGACTTCTCAAAATAATTAAGTCAGTTTGTAGATACTTAGGGTATAGAGGTTTCAGAAGACTGTCACACTGTTAGGGACATCAGGGTCATCACAATGTTAGCATTAAGGCAACAGACAACCACATTTGCAAATACTAGAAAGGGACAGTGAAGAACCTTTCAGTTAGGGAGATGAGAGCTAGTCACATGGCTCTGAATTATCCACACCATATCCAGCTGAATAAAAATTTGCCAGAATCCAAATTACTTTTCTGGAATTCTGGATAAGAAGGACAAGAAACCAACCTTGAATATATAATAATTCATTTCTAGAACTTTTGTTTTTCCATACGCAAATGATTGTAATGCCCAAAATGAGGATGCGTGGACTTCCCTAGTAGCTCAGACGGTTGAGAAATGTCTGTCTACAATTCGGGAGACCCGGGTTCAATCTCTGGGTCGGGAAGATCCCCTGGAGAAGGAAATAACAACCCACTCTGGTATTATTGCCTGGAAAATCCCACGGATGGAGGAGCCTGGTAGACTACACTCCATGGGGTCACAAGAGTCGGACACTACTGAGCGACTTCACTTTCTATGAGGATCTGTGCTCACAATTATTTGCTTCTTTATCTTGCCATGTTTAGTCATTGGACGGTATCACCCTCAATCACTCTCAGGTATCTGACAAGAGATTTGGGTATAAAATTCAGACTTTTAAGTTCTGCAGAGCAAGGTTCTCAGTATCGGCTACCAATTTGAATCACCTGAAGAGATTTGGAAGCACTGATACCTAGATTTTACCACCAGATATTCTGGTTTAGTTGGTCTGAGTGTAGCCAAAGCATGGGAATTTAGAAGTCTCCTCAGGTGAGTCCAACCTTTGCTTTATGCAAAGGTCAAGAACCATAGCTAGACTTCTCTGCTGGTTCAGTGGTTAAGAATCTGCCTGCCAGTACAGGGAACTCAGGCTCAATCCCAGGTCCAGGAAGATCCTAAATGCCTCTACAGAGCAACCAAGCCCTGTGCCATGACTACTGAGCTCCCAGCCCCCTAGAGCCCATGCTTCACAAGAGAAGCCACCACAGTGAGAAGCCCAAACACAAGTGGAGAGTAGACCCTGCTTGCCGCAACTAGAGAAAGCCCACACACAGCAATGCAGACTCAGTGCAGCCAAAAATATAAATAAACACATGACTTTTTTTTTTTAATGTGGCTTTTTACATTTGATAGAGCTATCTAGTTGCCAGGCCAGAGCCAGGACCTGGAACCCCTAGTTCAAGACTCCTTCCCCTGTGCTCTGCTGAGATTCACTGCTGCTGACTTACCAGCCACCTCTAAGGCTTGGACACCCGATTCCTCTGGTTACTGCTACTTGCTTCATAGCCCATGATAATATGTGTCCTTCTTAGTCTGTTAAAGATGCAAAACACAAAAACTAAAAGATCTTGCAGATCTGTAGATCTTGCAGAGGACTGGACTCATGCCGGAGAAAGGAGATCACTCAAGACTTAACACACAGCCAGTGGAAGTTTCACAGAACAGTTACACCAAGCGCCAGTGTTACTTGTCAGTGAGAGTCTGGCTTACCAATGCAGCAAGGTCACCCACTCAACCACCTTCCAAGTGAGGTTTGAGTGAGGGACACCTTGATGAAGAGGTGAGCATGATCAAAAGTTATTAAATTCAAAGAATTAGGACTAAAATCAGTCCATGTATGTTCACCGTTTTGCTTCAAAACATCTCATGCCTGCTCATAACGGGCCTTTTGGTCATGTTTAGAGAACTCCACAGACACTTCAGGAGGTTTCCAGAGTGAGTCTTCCTTTACTGGCAGACTACTGTGCTAAGAGGATCTGGGTGTAATCCAGTAGCCTGTTATTTTACAGTTTGGACATAAAGTCAGCTGCAGAATATCAAAAAAGTATAGATACATTTTGTATTGAATAAAAAAAGAAAAACTAACAATGAAACAATAATTCCTATCCCAATTTCTTCCCAGCCTTTGTGATAAGAGAATAAATTGGGTTGGGGTAAAGGAGTGCATTTCCCAAACTATGTTCCTTGAACTCTCTTTCCATGATAAATTAATGAGGCTTACTTCTTAAAAGCTGTTCATGACCTTATGAAGTTAAATAAAGTGTACAGCTGGACTTCTTAGGTTTTTTGATAGAAGAATCTGAATTACTAGTATCCAGTAGGAGGATCTGGAGTAGGAAATGGCACCTGGCTCTAGTATTCTTGCCTGGAAAATTCCATGGATAGAGGAGCCTGGCGGGCCCATGAGGGTTACAGAGCTGGACACAACTGAACACATACACACACACACACACACACACACACAATAGGAGGATACAGTATGCAGAGATTCTTAAGGAGGTCTTGGTTCCAGGAGCCTCTCTGGACTGGCATGGCACAGAATACTTTTTGGGGAAAGCTACTGAAGATAGAGAATGAGTCAGTTGGATGGCATCAGTGAACGTGAGTTTGAGCAAACTCTGGGAGATAGTGAAGGACAGGGAAGTCTGGTGTGCTGCAGTCCATGGAATTGCAAAGAGTCGGACCCAACTGAGAGACTGAACAACAAAAACACTCAAGAAAAATCTTTGTAGACTGACTGCCTTGTTGGGAGGCAGGTGAATTTAACAAGGTTTATTCAGGAGGCAGGCTATGGAGGATATGAGCCAGTAAAGTTTCAGATTGGAGAAGGCAATGGCACCCCACTCCAGTAGTCTTGTCTGGCAAATCCCATGGACGGAGGAGCCTGGTAGGCTGCAGTCCATGGGGTCGCTAGGAGTCGGACACGACTGAGTGACTTCACTTTCACTTTTCACTTTCATGCATTGGAGAAGGAAATGGCAACCCATTCCAGTAGTCTTGCCTGGCAAATCCCATGAACGGAGGAGCCCGGTAGGCTGCCATCTCTGGGGTCGCACAGAGTCGGACATGACTGAAGCAACTTAGCAGTAACAGTAGCAGTAAAGTTTCAGATCATCCTGGGGTCTTCTGAAGTTAAATCTATGATGAGGTTATGAAGGGAGATTGTTTCTACCTTCCTACCAGGTTTCTTCTCAGACCATATCGTGGGCTCTGTGAGAGTCTTGGCTAATGGGAGAGGGTTTTTCTGTTGAAGACAGTGGATTTTAATTCACTGATTCCCAGAATTACAGTCTGTTCTAGTCACTACTAGCCCTTGAAACATAGAAAAGAATCAATGCATCATTTTCATATACTTTCTTGACATTTTTATGTAAGATTTGGAAGGGTTTCACAAATGTGGGAAATATTTCTTAACTGAAAATCATTTTTTCCTTCATTTTTAGAAGTCTAGAGCTGAGATCAGCAAACTTTTTCTGGCAAGGGCCAGATAAAAAATAGGTTGGTCTTTGTGGGCCATAAGATCTCAGTCATAGTTATTCAACTCTGGCTCTGTAGCATGAAAGTAGCCACAGGCAATTCATAAACAAATGAGTGTCACCATGTCTTAATAAAACTTTATTTATAAAAATTGGTGGCAAGTAGAATGTGACCACATAGTCATAGTTTGCGAAACTCTGATCTAGACGCAGCCATGAAATTAAAAGACGCTTACTCCTTGGCAGGAAAGTTATTACCAACTTAGATAACATATAAAAAGCAGAGACGTTATTTTGTCAACAAAGGTCCGTCTAATCAAGGCTATGGTTTTTCCAGTGGTCATGTATGGATATGAGAGTTGGATTATAAAGAAAGCTGAGTGCCAAAGAGTTGATGCTTTTAAACTGTGGTGCTGGAGAAGACTCTTGCGAGTCCCTTGGACTGCAAGGAGATCCAACCAGCCCATCCTAAAGGAGATCAGTCCTGGGTGTTCATTGGAATGACTGATGTTGAAGCTGAAACTCCAATACTTTGGCCACCTGATGGGAAGAGGCGACTCATTGGAAAAGACTCTGATGCTGGGAAAGATTGAGGGCAGGAGAAGGGGATGACAGAGGATGAGATGGCTGGATGGCATCACTGACTCAATGGACATGAGTTTGGGTAAACTCTGGGAGTTGGTGATGGACAGGGAGGCCTGGCATGCTGCAGTCCATGGGGTCACAAAGAGTTGGACACAACTGAACGACTGAACTGAACTGATCTAGATGTAGGTATTCAGTGAGGATGACCACTGTGTCATAAAATATGAGGTCTGTTTCTCCCAATTCTTAGTAAAGATTAAATGGCTAGCATGGGATAAAGATAAGAAGTATCTGGATAAAAATATTTTAGGGTTTGAAAGTTCATATTCAATCATAAAATAAAACAAAGATTCTTTTTTCCAATCAGTATTTGAAATCTAAACTTAATCTCTGTTCCTGTTATAAAACTAAATGTTCCATCTATTCATTCTACCCTAAGTTCTTAATTCCTGCTTGATAGAAACTAAATTTTTCTTAGCTTTATTCTCTTATGTAAAAGGTATCCTAATAATGTAAGGTAAAAATCAAAATAGTAATCATGATAAAGAGGCCTGGAACTGGAGGAAGATAAGGGCTGAGCTGTAGATGGAGAAAACAGAGGTCAGGTTTCCATAGTAATAACAAAATAGTACTGACTTTGTGATTTTAATATGGAGCTGTTGCTGCTAGCCTCAGTGTGAATTGTGCTTTAAAACTAATGTAAACACATCAAATTCTATAATTACCCTACTAGTGTTCACAGATTTTATTGATGTAAAATATTTTAACTTCTAATTTAAACAAGTGCTCATCCAAAACAGTGATTATTCTCCATTATCTGCCTCATGTCAGTGTGCTGAAATTAGCAGATTTGACCTCACCGAGACCTATTTTTTTTAGTGTAACTGAAGAACATGATTGCAGCCAAGTTGGACAAATTCCACATTGAGAATAAGCACTGATGCCTCAGCAGCAGTTGGGTAATTAGTCAAAAGTTCATGAAAGTGATGGCTGGTGCGCGAGAGTACACAGTCTTGTGATTTCATATGGAACCAAGCACACTGTCATCACTCAGATGTGAAATTAATAATAATACCAACATCCCTTGCTCAACAGAAGTTGAACTGCTCTCAGTTGCAAGTTAAGTCACACACTCATTCCTTGGAACCTCTTTTCCACCCCTCCATACCATCAGGCATGAGGACATTGCTTATCTCAGAACGTTTAATTCTCTGTATAGTATTTTCTATCGTCAAATTCTAGCAACAAGCTACTAAGTGACAGTAAACATTTGGGCAGGAAAAAACTACCATTTTGATGGGCTAAGAGTGTACTGAAACACCAATCATTATGGACAGAGAAGTCAACACAATCCATGTACTAATTAGCATCACACATTATTACAAGCAAAACCCCACAGCTTAGAGCATTGGGAAAAGATGATCAGAGCAAAGATTATAGGATTAGGCAGGCTATTATTTCTTATGGAGTAAGTATTTGAACAGCTTGCAGGATACGCTCCAGGGCTGGCTCTTACCTCTGCCTATTGAAACCTTGAGCATTTTCTCACCTGTTACCATTTACAGACAGGTATTAGATAGCATCACCGACTCAATGGACATGAATTTGAGTCCATTCCTGGAGATAGTGGAGGACAGAAGAGCCTGGGATGCTGTAGCCCATGGGGTCTCTAAGAGTCAGACCCAACTTAGTGACTGAAGACCAACAGTCCTGATTTCTGCCACCAAAAGGACTTTATGGAGCATTGAGGGCTGGACAGGGGTAATCTTCAATTTTCCAAATAACTGATGCTGTGAGAGGGAAACACGTTCCCCACAGAAGTATTGCTGTGAGAGTCTCACAACATAAACAGGTACCCTACAGGGATTATGGAAATGCAGGCTGAAATTCTACCTTGGAGCCACGATGTATCCTAAAACACCCCAGAGAACAAAGCTTAGTGCCACCCACAACTTGCCTTGCTGCAACGTCATACTTCTCCCTCTGACATGTCCTCATCTAAACATAATGTGGAGGATGCCTCGAGCTGGGAGGTACCCAGCTCCTGGGCCTTCATATATTTATTCAGCTTGTTTATACTGAACGGCTGCTACGTGCCCAGTGCAAGCCCAATGGGGGTGAATGTGAGCCATGTCTGTAGTACTGAGTTCATCAGTTGGATAGTCTTCCACAGCTCACTCCTGACCGTCTTCATTTCCCTGGCCATACTGTTCTTCCGTAACCGTGAGATACATAGCACATACAAAACAGCGTGGGGCTTCTTAACTCCCCTCCCCTTCCCCACACTGGCCCCCACTCCCATATGAAAAAATCAGATATATCTTTTCTAGGAGGAACTTAATTTCTTCCAAGAAGTTCTCCAAGAGGCATACATACTCCAAAGAGTAAAAAGGCATGGTATACATGCATGGTGCAGCATCTGTCTTATTTTTAAAGAAGATACCAGTCCTTTTCAAACAAGCCCTTCCCAGTATTTAGAAATCCTTTCAAGAAGTCTTTATTTTCACCTCAGACTCCAAGACTTTCTACTCTTTTAAGTCTTTTACATTCACCTTGTCTGTGGAAGAAGAGAGTTTAGTTGATCACACAGATATACCCTCCATATGAAATCATTGTCGTCTGGAGTAGGTTACCCATGTAGCCCTACCAAGATCTGTGACTGATTTACCCAAGCTGGCTTACAGATTGTGGATTCTAGAGGAATCAGGAGAAGTCAGGGTCAAAGACTCAGTTTAAACTGACGTTCCCCGTGAACATATATGATACATGGGGCTGATGGAAGTCCACCCTTCTTGAATACCAAGGCTTCTGCAAACGAATTTCCCCACCCCATCCACTTTGCTTCAGAAGGAAGGTAGAATCCGCAATCTGAACCCAAGGTTAACACTTCGTGGCGTTATCATCATCTGTGATAAGAAGATAGCCTCAAACTGCCAATGGCAGAGTAGGGGTTTCATTTTTAACCACCTCGTTATTTCTAAGGGATGAAGTGTACAAACCACCCTTGGTTTTAGAGAAGGCAGCCTCCCCCCAAAACTCAGTTCATCTCCGTTCAAGTTGGCTGCACCCTTTCTTCATCCGGCTGCTCTCCTCCTGGACTCTGGCTGGCTTTCCCAGTTTAAAATCCTCTGCAGCATTTCTGGTAAACTGTAGCACTTATCAACCAGCCTCCTGATCCTTGGGGGCGTATTGAATATCCGATGAAAACACTGCAGAATTGGACAAGCAATTATTTAGTTTTACAATAATTTCTACTGATTAGAGCAAGCCGATTTTCACTTGCGGCAGTCAGAGATGAGGAGGAAAAACTGAAATGAACTCACCAATCCTTACTTGATTTTCAGCAGTCTGGGAACAGAATGTGATCTGCAAATTGCATGGTCAATCAACAAAAGAGTACAAAAGGGGATGCGAGTCGCTGTGGCACTTGTGCTGAGTTAATTGTCTTTTTACAAAATCATGCTGTTCAAGATCTTCTCTGCAGTTCTTGTTTCTCCAAGGTGGCTTTAAGGTGGCTTTTGTCTGCTCTAGCTATCACTGACCATGAACTCTGTAGACACGTTGAGTTGAAGGAGAGTCAGTGTTCAAATGAAGTCTTTGAGTGAGACTTATATGACAGCCATTCATTCAGAAGGCATAGACTGCTGCTGTAACCTCTTACTTGGGTTTTTGTACATATATGAGGTTAATTGACCCCCTTCCTCCATTTTTAGACTTCACAGTACCCTGGAAGTTTGATATCCAGCCATTGCCTGAAGAGGCCATGTCTGGACCATACCTGTGGCATTTGTAAACAAGGCTGGTTATCACTGACATCTGAGGAGTCAATTGGCCAACACATCATATGATGATTGATTCTCTATTACTTTTCCCTTACAGTGAAAGTTTAGCATGGCCCACCTCATTATTTTGAAGGAAAAGTGCATTGCTTTTTTGATTCAATCCTTTACACCTTCATTCAGGAGATAGTTACAGAGGCACTGAACTCGGCATTGGTAATATAGCAATGAGTAAGACAGAGAGCTTACATTCTGACTGGGGAGACAGCGAAAAAGTAAACAAAGAAGCAAGATAATCACAGACTGTGGTAATGCTGTGAAGTCTGAACCTCCATTTGAGGAGAGATGTATAAGATCACACAGCATATTAAAAAGCAGAGAACTCACTTGGCCGACTAAAGTCTGTCTAGTCAAAGCTGTGGTTTTTCCAGTAGTCATGTGTGGATGTGAGAGTTGGACCATAAAGAAGGCTGAGCACCAAAGAATTGATGCTTTTGAACTATGGTGTTGGAGAAGACTCTTGAGAGTCCCCTGGACTGCAAGGAGATCCAACCAATCGATCCTAAAGGAGACCAGTCCTGGGTGTTCATTGGAGGGACTGATGCTAAAGCTGAAACTCCAATACTTTGGCCACCTCATGCAAAGAGCGTTGGAAAGGACCCTGATGCTGGGAAAGATTGAAGGCAGGAGAAGGGGACGACAAAGGATGAGATGGCTGGATGGCATCGCCGACTCGGTGGACACGAGTTTGAGGAACTCTGGGAGATGCTGAAGGACAGGGAAGCCTGTGGTGCTGCAGACCACGGGGTCACAAAGAGTTAGACACAACTGAGTGACTGAACAATGACAACAGTGGATGGAGCCGCAGTATCTGTCCTTTGGTTAACTCCTCATCCCCCATCCAGGAGAGGGAGACTTGGTTGGTGGTTGGTGAAACTCTTCATCCAGCTGCCCCAGTGGAGACCCTTCTGTGGCTCTGAGGCTGCCCCCTCTTCTTCCAGGCTCCATCCTGGACAAAGGATGGCAGGGAGCGGATGGTGGGTCAGGAGGGGCCCGGGGCCTGAAGCTCACGGAAGCACTGCTCCTGCTCTGCCTTCTGGCCGGTGACAGACGCCGCCTCCCCCAGCTCAGCCACAGACACAGCCACCCTCCCTGTCTTCAGTCTCCCTGCGAGATTCAGAGAAAGGGAGGAACAGCCAGTTCACTGAAGGGAAGTTCCTCTGTGCGGGCTCTGGAGAAAGCATCCTTCTGACTCTAAGTGTTCATGGCATACTGTTCCCTTTTTTTAAAGTTGAAATATAGTTGATTTGTAATGTTGGATAGGTTTCAGGTATACAGCACTGTGATTTAGTCAGAGAGAGATATATAGATATAGTTTCTCAGATTCTTTTCCATTGTAGGTTATCCCAAGATAACTGTACCAAGTATAGTTCCCTGTATTACACAGTAGGTCCTTGTAGTTTATCTAGTATCACACTATTCTTTTTTTTAACTGTTTATGTTGGAGTATAGTCAATTAACAATGTTGTGATAGGTTCAGGCGGACAGCAAAGGGACTCAGCCATACATATACATGTATCCATTCTCCCCCAGATTCCTTCTCATCCAGGCTTCCAAGTAACATCGAGCAGAGCTCCCTGTGCTATACAGTAGGTCCTTGTTGGTTATCCATTTTATATATACCAGTGCCATATTATTCTTATTAACCATCATCCTCAAGAATTTTGCATCATGAAGAGCAAGCACCATAAGCAGAAAAATGGAAGCACTGTCTATATCTAAACAAAGAATCTCCAAAGAGTCACCACTGTATTCATGTTGCACCAACAGGTGACTACTCACTGACTCTAAACCGACTTGTCTATATGGTGAATTATTCTAAACACGTGTAAACTGAGATCATTTCTAAAAGGAAATAAAGATATATATAGAAAGAAGATGCATATATCTATAAAGATATGTTTATCTAAAAAGAAATAAAAAATATATACATATATATATAATACTTGGTTTCTTTTCAGATAACTTTGTTTTCTAAAACAGTAGGAGAAAAAAAGCCAGTTTCAAAATACTTGAAAACTTTTATCCATTTAGATAAAAGTAATTTTTTTTTCGGGATCACTTTATGACTTAAATTGCTTCAAAATTATCTTCCCCTCAAATGCCAAAGTGTTTTCAAAATGGAAAGTTCAAAGTGTCCATCAAACCCCTTCCGTGGAAGCTATATTCTATAATCTTAGCAGGATAAACTGTCAACGCTCAGAATTGCCAGAGAAAATGCAGACCACCCAATTAAATGTGAGTTTCAGATGAACAACAAATAAACTTTCACTATAAGAACGCTTCAAAAGAATACATTTGAATCAGTTCTAATGAGGTGGATGACGCTGGAGCCGATTATACAGAGTGAAGTAAGCCAGAAAGAAAAACACCAATACAGTATACTTACACATATATATGGAATTTAGAATGATGGTAATGATAAACCTGTACGCAAGACAGCAAAAGAGACACAGATGTATAGAACGGCCTTTTGGACTCTGTGGGAGAGGGAGAGGGTGGGATGGGTTGGCAGAGTGGCAGTGTAACATGTGTGATATCATAAGTGAAATGAATCGCCAGTCCAGGTTTGATGCAGGATGCAGGATGCTTGGGACTGATGCACGGGGATAATCCAGAGAGAAGGTGTGGGGCGGGAGGGGGGGTGGGGGTCGGGATTGGGAGTTCATGTACACTCGTGGCTGATTCATGTCAATGTATAGCAAAACGAATACAGTATTGTAAAGCAAAACAACTAAAAAATAAAAATTAATAAAAAAAAAGAACGCTTCAAAAATTACGTGGGAACTATTTAAACTGAGCAACTGACACACACACATACACACAATTTATACTAAAACATTATCCATTGTTTATCTTAGTATCCTGCATTTTTACTTGCAAAATCTGGCAGCCTTTCCCCAAATAAAAGATCTGAATCTCTGCCAGTCCCCATCACCACTCACCACCTTCACCGCTTTCACTTTAACACCTGATATAAGCCCAGGCAGCAAAAGTAAATGGAAATATTGATCAGTATAGAGAAACAAAAATGTAGTTGGTATTGTAGAGGATTAAAAAACACAGGCACCATTGGCCAGGTAAATAGGGAGTTGGGCAACTTGTATAAAAGCTTTAAAATATGTAAACTAGAGCATAAGCACGTTCACTTTCAAAGGCTTCAGCCATAACGAATGCATCTAGACCTGTACAACTGAAACCCACAATATTTTGAGTGCTTAAGACAGAAGAAGCTAAGATGTTTTCTAAATCCCTGTGTGTGTGTGTGTGTGTGTGTGTGCACGCGTGCGCGCGCAGGCTCAGTCGCTCTTTGTGACTGCATGGTCTAAATTCTAGAAAACAGTTAACAGCTAAGGAGACCACACTCACATTTTATTTTGGCATTCATATTAACTTGCTTAACCTCGCCTAATCCATTCTGTGTGTGTCTCTCTCTTTCTAGTTACCTAAACAAGAATAAATACCTGACAGTTATTGACCAAGATGCATTTGCAGGAGTTTATAGTGGACCAACCTTGCTGTGAGTAAGACATACGGAAGAATATTTGCATTTTGGTGCAGGGGAGGGAGGGGGCCATTAGATGATTACCTGATGATGTTTATGGGGAGAGAATGTTGTTGTCCTGGATAAAGGTTTCTGCTAGTGCTTTTCTGCCCAGCTGTATAGGCTACTGTTCAGAAGACAGTCCTTGTTCTTTGAGACTCAGAGGGTCCCACACTCCACTGTGCCATCCTGATGCCTGATGCCACCTTGGTGTGGACATTCATGAAGGCCCTCTTATGGAAAAAAAAAAGACATTTTTTGAGCAGCTGACATTTGCAGGCATCAGGTCTACAAATAAGCAGAAGATACTTAGTCTTTGCCAAGAAATGACTGTTCTTTGCACAGTGTATGGCAGTAAGATGGAAGACTATAAATAGCTTGATTCACATCGGGGAAAACTTACTAGAAAAGATGAGATGTGAGCATTTTTGTAAAGCAGCATAGAAAAAATTGTATGTGTGCATTTGCTCTGATTTATACTGATACCTCTGTATCTAAACATGATCAAGTCCTGTTGATTCTGTCTCCCACAAGCCTCTTTATCAGGGCCAGCTTCTTCTTCCCCTTGGTTTTGTCTTAGTTTAGAATTTCATTCTTGAGCAGTCGTTCTATCCTTGCCAAAGTGGAACACAGCCACTTAGGAGAAGCACAAGACAATCCATCAGAGGCAAGAAGCTTCCATCTATAAATGAGAGGTTCCATCAAGTAGGGAATGGGTGCAGCTCAAGGCAACAGTGGGTGGTCCACAGTCCTGAAAACATATACTCTCACTCTTTCATTTTTAACAATTTCACTTCACTTTAAGATTGAATGCACCCTAGTTAAAAGGGTTTATGGCCTTACTTTCTTAACACACAGCCTCCATATAACAGGGCAGAGTGACCCTGAAAATCTCTCATACCTATACTGGGGTTCATTGATAACTCATGGCAAAGTAATTAAAAGTATTATGCGCTTTTCTTCTTACAAAAAGACAAGTGAAAAAATTGTATTGACCTTTTCCATGACTTTTTTTTAACCTTGAAGATATTTTTAAAAGACATCTTTAACTGCTCCTTGAGATAAAAGGTGATATTTCACTAATGAATGAGGAAACTTGTTGCTTTTCTAAAGAAATGTGTGCTTTGGAAATAGTCTTTAGAAACAGGTATTTGGAAACATTTACATGTTATGTAATTTTCCTGATGAAAACAGTGAATATCATTTATAAAAATATTTTTAAAAATCAGAAATCAAATATTAACATGTTTTAAAACCTTTTGAATTGAGTTGCAATGGGTAAAATCCACATGCATAATATATGAAAATGAAACATCTTTAGATTTAGTTTGCAGAAACTACTTACTGACATCTGAGAATATGAATTTCAGTAAAAACATATTTGATTACTGAATAGGATTGAGAGATGAGAATCTTAATTTAGTAAGTACAGCCAAGCCTGCCCTATTCCATTTGGAACCATCTGTCTTTGTGAGGTAACTTTCAACTGACAACAATATAAACCAAAACCAAAATAAACTGACCCAGAAGCAGACCCTGAATAGCTGTATCAGAAAGGGTTAAACAACAATTTTCAAAATCAGTAAAATATATTTAAGGACATTTTTGGTGAAATATTTTTAAAAAGTATTATTTGTCTTTATCCTATCCTTTTAAATGTATGGTTGGGCTTTGCTGGTGGCTCAGATGCTAAAAAATCCGCCTGCAGTGTGAGAGAGCAGGGTTGGATCCCTGGGTCAGGAAGATCCCCTGGAGAAGGAAATGGCAACCCACTCCAATGTTCTTGTCTGGAAAATTCCATGGACTGGTTCTTGAAAAGATAAACAAAACTGATAGACTTTTAGCCAGGCTTACCAAAAAAAAAAAAAAAAAAAAATGCTGTGATAAAGAGAATATACTAGAAGCTTACAGAGAGAAAAATCCTGTTACCTCTGAAGCCTGAATAATCAGAATGCCATCCAGTCTTAGCAATAACATTGGAAGTTAGAAAACTACAGAGTATAACCTTCAGATTTTGAGAAAAAGTAGTAATTTTGAAGGTGAAGGTAAAATAAAGACATTTTCAGATGTGCAAAGTCTCAACAACTTGATCTCCCAATCCCCTTTTCTGGAGCACAGACCAATAAAGAGAAAAATGAGGAATTTAGTGGTCCACACAGGGAAGAGGCAAATGGAATTCCAGGATGACCAAAAGGGACGTCTTTGGAATTTTGAGACCAGGTTGTCTACATCAACGGTGAAGGAGGACTCCAAGAGAAAGGCCTACAAATAAAAAGAAACTAATAGATTATCGGACAGGGTCAACTTTATGAAAAACTGGGCTGAGAGATATTTTACAAAACTTTAGAGCATGTGACAAGACTCAGCAAGAGGTCCTTCAAACCAAGATATGCAAAATTTTAAAAAAGGAGGAACAGACATCTTGTGAAGAAACAAAAAAGTTACACAGGAAATAAAATGAAATCACAGTGTGCACACCTGTAATAGACATAAAACTACATATAGACAAGTAATGGCCATAATACTAAATACATACTTGTAATGGCCATAACCAAATATGTCCTAAAAGTATTTCTGGAGAGTAGAGGCAAGTGTCAGGAGGGTGTATGTGGGTGAAGGAAGAGAGCTAAAGGGAGTCAGTGGGTGAATCAAAACCCAATAAATCAAGAAATATTTTCAATTATGGAAATAATACTGAAAATTGAAAGTGGTTGCTTCTGGGACATCAGAAAGCAGAAGGCAGGCAAGAGCTGCCCAAAGGTCTGCTGTGTGTGGTCAGTTTCCAATGTAATTTGCTTTATAAAAATAGGTCCATGCATTATTTTAATGCGTATTTAGGTTAAATTTTAAAAGAATGCAACGAAAGCGTAGGAAGAGAGACAATGGAGACGGTAGCATTTGACAGGGCTACAGGAGGAGCGTAAGAAATGAATGAGAGTTCAGCCTCATTCCTCAAATTCCAAGCATCTGTCTTAAAAGGCATCTCACCAGAGATCAAATTGCTAACATCCGTTGGATCATCGGAAAAAATGAGAGAGTTCCAGAAAAACATCTGTTTCTGCTTTATTGACTATGCCAAAGCCTTTGACTGTGTGGATCACAATAAACTGTGGGAAATTCTGAAAGAGATGGGAATAGCAGACTACCTGATCTGCCTCTTAAGAAATCTGTATGCAGGTCAGGAAGCAAGAGAATTGGATGTGGAACAACAGACTGGTTCCAAATAGGAAAAGGAGTACATCAAGGCTGTATACTGTCACCCTGCTTATTTAACTTCTATGCAGAGTACATCATGAGAGATGCTGGACTGGAAGAAACACAAGCTGGAATCAAGATTGCCGGGAGAAATATCAATAACCTCAGATATGCAGATGACACCACCCTTATGGCAGAAAGTGAAGAAGAACTAAAGAGCTTCTTAATGAATGTGAAAGAGGAGAGAGAACAAGTGGGCTTAAAGTTCCACATTCAGAAAACTAAGATCATGGCATCTGGTCCCATCACTTCATGGCAAATAGATGGGGAAACAGTGGAAACAGTGGCTGACTTTATTTTGGGGGGCTCCAAAATCACTGCAGATGGTGATTGCAGCCATAAATTTAAAAGACGCTTACTCCCTGGAAGGAAAGTAATTACCAACCTAGACAGCATATTAAAAAGCAGAGATATTACTTTGCCAACAAAGGTCCGTCTAGTCAAAAGTATGGTTTTTCCAGTAGTCTTGTATGGATGTGAGAGTTGGACTGTGAAGAAGGCTGAGCGCCAAAGAATTGATGCTTTTGAACTGTGGTGTTGGAGAAGACTCTTGAGAGTCCCTTGGACAGCAAGGAGATCCAACCAGTCCATCCTAAAGGAGATCAGTCCTGAGTGTTCATTGGAAAGACTGATGTCTAAGCTAAACTCCGATACTTTGGCCACCTAATGCTAAGAGCTGACTCATCTGAAAAGACTCATGCTGGGAAAGATTGAAGGCAGGAGGAGAAGGGGACGACAGAGGATGAGATGGTTTGATGGCATCACCAACTCAATGGACATGGGTTTGGGTAAACTGTGGGAGTTGGTGATGGACAGGGAGGCCTGGTGTGCTGTGGTCCATGGGGTCACAAAGAGTCGGACATGACTGAGCAACTGAAGTGAAGTGAACTAACCATGCATGGTTTTGTAACATATTTTAACTCGTCTTAAATTTTTTTTCAAAATCTTTATTACTTTGTTTCCTCCGTAACTTTCCGCCATAACTAGACTTGAAGAGCCTAGAGGAAACTCACTGTGTCTCATACATTCTGTAATCCCTCCACTTCAAAAAAGACAGCAAATCTTCAATAAGTACTTGATAAATTATAACTGAATATCAAATAGCCATGTTTTGGCTATGATTTGGTATAAAAGCCCAAGCTGAAAAATCTTAAACTCTATCTAAAGAGAAGAGAATTAGAATATGTATATACCTCATAAAGGTATTTGTGAATGAATACAATCATCTCTGTTGACAAAAATGATCAAATTTGTCCAGTTAGTTTACCACCTTTTTCAAGGTCACTGCTTTAAAAAGAATCTAACTGAAAACAGGTGCAGCATCTAAAGTGAGATCTTATCTCCAATCCTCACTAGTTTCTTAAAAGCCTTTTAAATTTAGTTTCCTAACAGTTTTTGCTCATTGATTTTTCAATCGATATATGATCTCATTTTCTACTTTTATCCTTTAAGAGGAGCTCTTGGTGTTTAAAGTCCCAAAGGAAAGAGCACACTGAAATGTAATGCCTTCCATAATAAATACCCAGAGTCCTCCAAGGTCTAAATTATGTAACTCACTCTAATAAGCATTTAACTTACTGTTGATAATGACTGTATTATAATTGTCCCACTTACTATTATAAGTAACTCCCAAGAAGACAGGATCTCTGTGATCATATCCTTGAGCTGCATTACGGGTATCAACAAAAACAAACTTTAAAAATAAACTGTTGTTATTATTAGCTGATCAGATTAATCATTTGAAAATCTGAGTCATGGCAGTGCCATCTGAGAAAAATAAACCTTTCATGTATTTCTTTTGACTCAAATAATTCTCTTCACAAGGTCATAGTATTAGATGGCTGAAAAATTGTGGCAGGGTTCTTTCTAGCATGCCCGAAGTCCACAGGCAGGTAGAATACATGATTTTTTAGGTTGATCCTGGGCAAAATTATTTTTTTATTAAGGCATAATTCACATACACTACAACATGCACATTTTCAAAGTGTACAGTTTGATGAGTCTTGGCAAAACTATATTAACCTCAGTCAAGACTTAGAACATTTTCATCTCCCAGAAAGTTCTCTCTTGCTCCATCTTCCATAGACAATCACACATTTTTTATTTTTCTGGTGTAAAAACTAGGAGTGAAATTGTCAGGTCACAGGATAGGTGTATATTTAACTTTTACAGGAAATACTGTCAAACTGTTTTCCAAATGATTGTCTCATTTTCTAGTCCCAACAGTGAAGTATGAGCTTCTTACTTGCCAGTTTACAGTCTTATCAATCTTTCATATTCTAGCCATGTTTGTGGGTGTAAAGTAATATCTCATGGTGATTTTATTTTTTGTTTTCCTGATGATGTTGAGCATCTTTTCATGTACTTGTTAGCCATTTGTTTATTTTCTTTTGTTAAGGGCCTGTTCAAATATTTTTTAAAAATGAGTGGTTTGCCATTCCATTTATTATTGAGTTGTGGTCCTGCAGAAGAGTTTTGACCAGAATGAAATTAGTTTTAGTCCAAACTACCAGTCTTCTGTCATTCCTAGTTTATTCTCTCTCTCTGTTTCTCTTTCTTTTTAAGGAGAGATAACTAATCTAACACAAGGTGTTCATTTACTCTTTTACTTATTCTGCAGGCATTTTAATGAGCACCTAATGAACCCCATGGACATTATAAGAATAAGACACAGTCTCTGCCCTGAACAGGTCACAATCAAATTCAGGAGAAATGTGAATAAGTAACTGTGAGTTTAATGTAAAAAGGATCATAAGAAGTATTTGGAGACTCAAGACCCCATTTCTGGTTAGGATGACCAGCAAAGGCCTTTTTAAAGGAGGTGGTGTTAGAGTTGGGCTTCAGATGAGGGCTAAAATGGCAACAGACAGAGAGAGATAGAAATGATAAGATGAAGAACAAAGGTAAGCCTAAGAAAACACTGGATATATTCTAAGAGCAATGACAACCAAATAACATAATTTGGGCCAAAGGACAGTGTCTGAAACGTGTGCTGTGTTGAAATCATGTTGTGGGAATGTGGCCTCACTCAGCAGGTAAGGGTGGCCCACTGAAGGATTACCATGGAACATCAGTCATAGTTTTCATAATCCAGTACAGTTCTGTGGTCCTTTTCCACTCACCCCGTGCCTTGCTGCCTTGGCCCCAACCGTATTAGCCCTGGAGACCTGGGTCCCAGCAACACTGGGACCTCTCCTCTCTGCCTCCTGGCTATTTGGCAGGCACTTGCCCCACTTAGGGAGGGAAATCAAGCCCAAAGACCTAATTGGCCTCATGTTCCTTGTCTTCCTTTCTGGAGCAGCTCTCTCAGAGATGAAGAGAAGACCAAAGGTTTGTCTGCTAGGCTGCCCTGCTCTGGGCTGAGAAATGAGTTGCAAAGACAAACAGATTTCTTGCCATGCCTGGCTTGGGCACCCAGCCAGACTCATGGCAAGGGAATCGGGTTGTTGGGGAAGCAATCAAAGCCAACCTAAGCCTCCAGGGGCCTTGTCTCCAGGGGCCCAGCAAAGGAGAGGGCCTGCAGCCATACTGTGCAGTCTATGAGAGCTGCGGGGAAGGTCACAGGAGAATCTGAAGAGAAGGAGTAGACAATTACCTTTCTAGAATTGTGTGTGTGCTGGCTTCTTGCTAAAAACAAAAGGATGGTCTGCTTCAGCCCTAGGAATCTTTGGACCAAAGGAGTTATGTCAGCCACCCAGGATACTTTGTTGTGTTGTTCAGCTGCTAAGTTGTGTCCAATTTTTTGTGACTCCATGGACTGAAGCACGCCAGGCTCCTCCATCATCTCCTGGAGTTTGCTCAAACTCATGTCCATTGAGTCGGTGATGCCATCCAACCATCTCATCCTCTGTTGTCCTCTTCTCCTCCTGCCTTCAATCTTTCCCAGCATCAGGGTGTCAGCGCTTCACATCAGGTGGCTGATGTACTAGAGCTTCAGCATTAGTCCTTCCAGTGAATATTCAGGGTTGATTTCCTTTAGGATCAAGTCCCCTTCATGGGTCACAGCCTTGTCATGGTGAATGGGGATGGCATCACTCAATGAAGCTATGAGCCATGCTGTACAGGACCACTCAAAATGGACCAGTCATAGTGGAGTGGTCTGACAAAATGTGGTCCTCTGGAGGAGGCAATCCACTCCAGGATTCTTGCCTTGAGAACCCCATTGAACAAGATCCTTGATTCCCTTCAAATCCATATTTATTGATTAATAGAATCTCTTACTATCAAAGCCATTGATATGAGAAGAGGGGATTAAAATTTTAGTCAAAGAAATCTCTAATGATAAGGTTACTTTTTACAACTATTGAGAAATTTTCAGAGCACTTCCCTACTAGGGAGATGACTCTGGTAGAAGGATGATGGAATTATTGCAAAGATCCTCAAAGTGGTACAAATCTTTGGGTTTCTTCAATTGACTAAAAACCCAGCTACTATTATCCTCAAAAGATGTTCACTTGATCAAGTAGAGGTTTGACAGAAAACAACAAAATTCTGTAAAGCAATTATCCTTCAATAAAAAAGTATAAATTAAAAAAAAATGTTTACTTTAAATAAAGTTCTTCAAAGCAATGGAAGCCACGGTTGAGTGTAGTGTCCTCAAATAATCATTCATTTTACATTAGGGGATTCAGTCTTGTATCTATGCCAAGCCAAAAAGTAAACGAGGATGATTGCATCACTAAAAAAGAATAATTCACAAATCCATTAACTGTTTCTTGTAACTCAGTTTTGCTAATTGTTTAAGGGCTTTTCACTTTGATCAAAATTGGTAGAACATAAAAGAATTTTTGCTGAGTCTGAATTCTAGGTAAATAACACTTGAAGTTATAGGGGAAAAATGAGAAAAATATTTCTAAACCATATAAATTCTGAACAGTTTTATTAACTAATCAGTGCTCTTTAGCCAAGAGCCTTCAACAGTGATGAATCTTCAGAATGGAAAGCAAGTAGGAGAACATTTGTTTTGCAACTTTACATTTAAATAAATCTACTTTTTAGTGAGTACCTACTAGTCTCAGTGCTGAATATCTTAAATTTTTAAATTATTTTCTTTTATATTAGCAGTCCCAAAGGATTCTGACCTCTCCAAACTACTCCTTTCATAATTTCTGCTGATTTTACCCATATCAAGTCTCAATTGTATGATGAAAGAAAAGAAATGAGACTGCATAGGGCCACACAGATGAAGTAAAAATGATGTGTACTCTGCTTTGTAGCAAGTTTTACTCATGATCTTATAATTAACTAAAAAATACTGACAACAGGTCAACTGATAGGAGGGGTGAATCAACCTGGGATTATTATATAATCATTATTATTATATAATTATTATATATTATGTAATTAAGCAACCTGGGTTATTTTTATTTTTAAATAAATAACCAACAAATATAAATAAAGAAGCAGTTTATGGTGTATACAATGAGGCACTCAATTCTTCCCAAGTAAACAGGGATGAGTACTAAAATCAGTGGCAACCCACTCCAGTACTCTTGCCTGGGAAATCCCACAGACAGAGGAGCCGGGTGGGCTACAGTCCGTGGGGTCACAAAGAGTTGGACGACTTAGCAACTGAGCTCACAGCACACATACTACATCTTTGACTCATCTGGAGGTTTTTACTCTTGGAAAACAGGTGGAAGGAAATAAGGTAGTTAAGGGTTTTCATTCTGACACACTATCTCTGCCAAGTCTCCGAAATCCATTTTGTTAATTATGTTCTGCTTCTGAGTCTAAAAGAAATAAACACTCTGAAGAAAGTGGACTTTTCATTTCTCCCAGGTAGTGTGCAGGCTGATGGCAATGCTCATTTTATACGGGTGTGGGGGGTGCTGGAGCACAGGGGAGAGGACTTTGCTGGGGAGGGTATGTTTGTGCTTTGCAATTTGACTACTGGCAGTAAGTTCCCATGATTTCCTTCTGTTTCTGTGTGGAGGAGCCCCAACCTTACTGAATCACAATGTTGTGATTGCTGCTGTTCAGTCGCTTAGCCATGTCTGACTCTTTGTGAGCCCATGGACTGCAGCACACCAGGCTTCCCTGTCCATCACCAACTCCCAGAGCTTGCTCAAACTCATGTCCCAACGGAGACTCATGTTGGTGATGCCATCCAACCATCTCATCCTCTGTCGTCCCCTTCTTCTCCTGCCTTCAATCTTTCCCAGCATCAGTCTTTTCAAATAAGTCAGCTCTTCACGTCAGGTGGCCAAAGTATTACAATATGGAGGTAGTTTTTTCATCGCATGATCTATATCACTGAGACAATTAACTCCATGAGATTTCCTAGGTCAGGAAAGCCAAGGGCTTAAATGAAGTGTAATTATGCAACCTCAAGAGGGAGAAGAAGATAACAGTGATATCTGAGTTACAAAGCAATTTTGTTTGTATGCAAACTTTAAAAGACTGGTCATTTATGATCATCTAAATCTTTAGACACACATTTTCCTAATAATAGGGGCCAGTTTTGAGCTTCAGCTGTGTGCTAGGTTCTTTGCAGATGGTCTATTTACCTTGAGTCATTTTAACTATTCAATAGTAAATGTTGTTATCCCTATTTAACAATAACTCAGGTGCAGAGAAATCAGGTGAGTCCCCAAGGTCACCTGGCAGTAAGCCGTGGTGATGTTAGGATGCAAACCCAGCCCTAACGGAGAAGCATCATCAATTCCTAGAATATCAGATCAGCCCTTTTCACTTAAGATTATTCGTGCGCCTGTTGTAATTTCCGAACTTCACTTCATCCTCTTCCTAAATTTCTACCTAAAACCCTCCAGTTCTGAATATCTGACTTGGAAAAAAAAAATCCTCACAAAGTCCTCAAAGACGTTTTGCTGTTTGCCCCCCACCTATGAGTCATGTTCTCACCTTGGGGGTTATGCACTCGCTGTTTTCTCCACCCAGGAGGCTCCTTCCCTGGAGATCCATGGGCTTGCTCCTCCATCTCCTTCAAGTTTTTCCTTAAACGTAAGCTTCTCAGGTCTTCCCTGAATTCTCTATTTAAATTTGAAGCTGCCCATCACCCTTCATCCCAGTTTCCCGCTTTCTTTTTCTTCGTGATACTTAGCACCACCCAAACTTCTAGACATCTTAGATGTCTGCTGACTTGTTTACTCTCTTTCTCCCTCCACTAGTATATAAATGCAATGGGAGGAGGGATTTTTGTCTGTCTTTCCCCACGGAAAGACACATAGCTGAAAATTCTTAAATATTGGATAGATAATAATTTTGAACCAAAGCAATAGATAGGGCAAGAATCATTGTACATTTCTGTTCCTGGGTTGTTTGTCTTGGCATTAAAGTTCCAGGAAGAATGCTTTTCTGAATTGAAAATGAGAAAAGTCTTCATTTTCTGAAAATGAACAAGCACAGCACCGAAGTAGTGCCCGTGAGCAACTTGCAAATTCTTGTTGCAAGTCAATCCACACGTGAAAAAATGAAAGGCATTTACTTGTGGGCAATGGCAGCTTGGAAGGATCCTTAGAGCAGAATATCTAATTTTAAAATATGCTAATTATTGACTCATGTTATAGAAACACAAGTAGTTTATATAAAATGAAGCTGGGACTTCCCTGGTGGTCCAGTGGTTAAGAAGGGAGGCAGATTCGATCCCTGGTCAGGGAACTAAGATTCCCACATGCCACGGGGCAACCAAGCCCGTGCACCACAACTAGAGAGAAGCGGCATGAAGGCCGCACACTGGCTGGGAAAGACCCCGCGTGATCCAACAGAGATCCCATGTGCCTCACCTAAGACCCAGTGCAGCCAAAACCAAGCAAGCAAACAAACAAACAAAATAATACTATATTTTAAATGAAGTTGAACAGATGCCCTCCTTCCTCACTGTGCTTTGGACCATTATTTCTCCTCCTCCTTAAAAATCTATCCTCAACCTTGATTCTTTCTTTTTCGTAAGGTTTTTAAGATAGCATTTCTTAACAGTTAACATGTACATAATAAGAAAGCAAAAAACACAAGAAACAAAAAACAAAGTCATTCATAGTCACAAGCAGTTTACCATTTGACATGGCCTTCTAGGAGTCATTTGTGTATTTTCACAACTGAGCATCCATTTCTATGTAATTCAAATCATACAGTTATGGATCACGCTGTTTCACACATCATGAATATTTACCATTTCGAAATCCCAAAGCTATGAGTGTTTTGATAACCAAGAATACATTACATTGACTCAGTCTGGAAGGAAAAAACATAATCTTGCCTTTCTTGGCGACAAACATTTCGAAGACAAAAAATGGCAATAGGCCTCTAGATAAACATATTGGCGTAACTATGATTAAAATACTACATTCTCTTAATGTTCAATTAAAAATGAGACATAAAGCAACACAGTACACAAAGGATAATGCTTCTAAGAGGATTCATTGTCCAATCTAAACTATAAAGTATTAGAAAGGAGGTATGTTTCTGCTGAATTAATGATTTAACTATACATTCCCTTGGTACATCCAGGAGATGCACTTACATCAGTGGCTATCATCAGAATATAAATATGGACACATCCACATACAGCCAGCCCTCCCTCCATACTTCCTTCTGCCCCTCAGCTGCCAACCTAAACGAACAAGTCCTGACATACATTTCTCAGTGACGATTTAATAATTCCAGGTCCAAGATGCTGCCTTTTTTTTTTAATCAATGATAACAAAGGTATTTACAAATTGGTTAATTCATTACTTCTACTTTTTATCATACATTGTTACCTCAGGACACCTAAAAACCCTCAGTTCAGTTCAGTTCAGTCGCTCAGTCGTGTCCGACTCTTTGCGACCCCATGAATCACAGCATGCCAGGCCTCCCTGTCATCACCAACTCCCGGAGTTCACTCAGACTCACGTCCATTGAGTCCGTGATGCCCTCCAGCCATCTCATCCTCGGTCGTCCCCTTCTCCTCCTGCGCCCAATCCCTCCCAGCATCAGGGTCTTTTCCAATGAGTCAACTCTTCGCATAAGGTGCCCAAAGTACTGGAGCTTCAGTTTGAGCATCATTCCTTCCAAAGAAATCCCAGGGTTGATCTCCCTCAGAATGGACTGGTTGGATCTCCTTGCAGTCCAAGGGACTCTCAAGAGTCTTCTACAACACCACAGTTCAAAAGCATCAATTCTTCGGCGCTCAGCCTTCTTCACAGTCCAACTCTCACATCCATACATGACCACAGGAAAAACCATAGCCTTGACTAGACGGACCTTAGTCGGCAAAGTAATGTCTCTGCTTTTGAATATACTATCTAGGTTGGTCATAACTTTTCTTCCAGGGAGTAAGCATCTTTTAAAAACCCTAGATGGTGCAAAATAATGAACCTTGTCCACAATAAACATAAGTGCTTCACAAAAATGCACACACAGACCTATGGTTATAACCTCAAACTGTCTTCCAGATAATGGAGATATTAGCCGAGAGCCTGTCCCCTCACCCTTCCTTTACTGCTCCTCTAGAATTTCAGTGACTAAGTACCAGACTACATCCAGCTCCAACCCTACGTTGATTCTTATGCCCTCAGCCATTACCACCCAGATGTCTTTTTTGTTGTTACTGGTGAACTCCAGAGTCACCCTATCTCTTCACTGCTTGAGGATCTCACCTCCGGATGCACTGATTCCTCTATCCTACTTCTCTTGTAATTGTTGATGTAGATGAAGTATCCACGCAGATCTTCTCTCCTGTGCCTTGGCCTCTGAGTGAGTCACTTGGTCACTCCAGTAAACGTGTTTACCATTCTGCCTCTCGACTCCCCTTCTGTGGCCATAGGCCTGTCACTACCAAAGATTCCAAACTGTCACAGTCTCAGTCTCAAACATCCTGCTGTCTTTCCATGTGTTTCCTTCCATACAGTCATTCCTTTGATTCTTTGGTCTGATTAGGAGCTACAGTCTGTTGAAAAACAGTTTTTCACAACATATGAGTTTCAAGTTAAGTTTTATCTGGGGCAAAATGAGGACTGCAACCTAGAAGACAGCATCCCAGACAGTTATGAGAAACTGCTCCAAGGAGGTAAGAGGAGGAACTAGGACATACAGAGGTTTTGCAACAAAGGGTAGGTAGTCAGGGACACCAACTCTGGGAACACCAAAGATTACTGTTAATTAAGGAAATCAGACATGTCAATTTAAGGAATTTAGTGCTTTTCTATGTGTGGAAAGATTCAAGTCCAGACTCACTGAAATCACTCCTTTGACATGCACCTCAGCTGTCTGGGGCCAGTGTCCTGCATTTTCACATTCCAGGTCTCCTCAGGGCTCACTGTGGGGAGTGGCTGCAGTCTGATGGCTGCTGGATGGCAGGTATTCCTCATTTCTGCTTTTGCTCAGGGTTCACCAGCTCACCATTCGTGGTGGCTGCAACTGCTAATGACTGTGACACCCTTTGGGCTTCCCTGGTGGCACTAGTGGTAAAGAACCCACCTGCCAGTGCAGGAGATGTAAGAGACGTAGGTTGGATCCCTGGGTCAGGAAGAGCCCCTGGAGGAGAGCATGACAACCCACTTCCTATTCTTTCCCGGAGGGTCCCCTGGACAGTCCATGGGGTCACAAGAGTCAGACATGACTTAGTGACTAAACCACCACCATGGCAGGAAATACTCTATTTCTCAAGTCCATTATTAATATCTCACTGTCTTTCACCTCTCTCATATCTTCATTTCTTTCTTATGAAGATTAGTTTCCATCATCTATCATTATAAGCAGTGATTTGTATTCATAATCAACTACCTTGACCCTCTCTCTATCATCCTTGCCTAGAAAAACTCTACCTTGGTTAAATCCAATTGCCCACTTACTATGGGCTGGACTTTTGCAGGTAAGCTTGGCAAGCAGTTTCACTTTAAATTATTCACTCCAAGTAAACCCTAGTGCTATACAGGAATAACATCCCACTTCCTGAGTTACTCTCCCTCTCTCCCAGATAAACACGCCAGGCCTCCTCCCCTCTCCTCCATTCTCTGGTCCTTCTCTCTCATCCTCATGCCCACATGATCACCTTGACTTCCATTTCATCTAAAATAAAATCAACCAGAAGAGAATTCCTCATGGTCCCACAGCTACCCATCTTCCTGAATCTATGTCCACATCCTCTGTCTCCTCTCCTGAATTTTAAGTCACCTTTTAATCTTGGGCCCCATGCCCTCTCAGCAATCCAAGGGCATTGCTTCAGCAATCCCTGCCCTCTGTCCAATAGCATCTATATTTTCCTCTTTACTGGATTATCTCCCATCAACATTTAAACATGCTATTGTTTCTCCCATCATAAAACAATATTTCTTGAGCCTATGTATTAAAGGATACCTGAGAGACATATCAGTCAGCTGCAGTTCTTAAACGAATATGGATCCTGACTCCAGTGAGACAACTGCCTTGCCTCTTTTGGAACACTGATTATTTGGTGACTTTAAAGAGTTATTATTATATTTAGGGTTTATTTTTTTAATTTTTAAAAGATACTTTATCTTTTAGGGTTATATATTGAAACACTTATAATTTAAAAATGTCCTTCAAGTTTATGTCTAATTCTGTGTCCTTTTGTAGCAAGATGTGGCAAAAGAGTTGGCTAGAATTCTAAATCCTCTCCCCAATGCCTGTTAAGCTCACTCCAGTTAGGTTTTCACCATGCCACCAAAACTGCTCTTTTCAAGATCACCAGTGACTTCCACAGTTGCTAAATCAAATGGCCAATTCTTAGTTCATGTCTCAGAAGCATCTGACTCAGTTGATGACTTGATCTTCCTTATAATACTTTGCTCTTTTGGCTTCCAAGACACCACCCTCCCTTGGTTTCTCGCCACATCTCTGGTTGCTCCTTCCGAGTTTCTTTTTCTAGTCCTTCCTCTTCTTCCTGATCGCCTGTTGTCAAGAGTGCCCCAGGGCTCCACCTTTGCCTTCTATCTCTTTATCCACATCCTTGGTGATCTCATCCACTCGTCTGTCTTTGCATACTGCCTAAATACCTAAA
>SJXQ01011028.1:264830-277362 GCA_006408695.1 Aepyceros melampus | reverse complement strand
TCTATCAGATCTAGACCTTTAAATCTATTTCTCACTTCCACTGTGTAATCATAAGGGATTTGATTTAGATCATACCTGAATGGTCTAGTGGTATTGCCCACTTTCTTCAATTTAAGTCTGAATTTGGCAATCAGGAGTTCATGATCTGATTGGCAATCAGGAGTTCATACTCTTCTATAAATTCCCCTAGTCTCTTTTTTTCCTCAGCAAATTGTTGAAAAAGCAAGGCAATTTCCCTTGTAGAGTTTCTTGAGTTTGGGATTTTGATGATTACTTCCGTGTGATGTCATTTAACATGCACTTTTGCTACCTGAAAACTGGCAGTTCAATCTAGAGACTTGGTTTGGTGGTTTGATCTGATTTAGATCTTTTTTTCAGGAATCCATGAATAATGTCTGTTTATCTTTCGTGTGTGTGTGTGTGTGTGTGTGTGTGTGATCTTAGTCATTGAAGATCATGACCTAGATTCATTTTAAACTAACATTTCTTCATCATTTAACAGCTGGAATATTACACTTTATACCAAGTGTCATATTTCTAGAACTTACATAAGACTCCTTGATAGACCTTAGGTGTTTTGAGTGTTTATGTGGTCTCCATTGATCCTTAATCCTGAGAAGTGTTTGTGGTGAAGGATCACTCCCCTCATTTCACAGAGATATTAAATCACTTAAGTTCCACAGCAGAGCTAGCCTATTTGGAACCTGGTTTCCTGATTCCTAGTCTATGCTCTTTCAAAACTGTCTCACACATGAGGCACAGAGATCATAACCCTCCATTTGGAAAGGAAGGAACAATTCTATGGTTATAAAATGCTCTGAGTGTGCAGAGTGTGGTCAACTTTGCTCATCATTCAGTACAAAAAAAGACAGAATGTGTATTTTGAGAAAGCCTAGCGAATAGGTAGTCCCTAACTACTTTCCTTTCTGCTGCTCGCTTGTTAGGGAATAATATCCTTTTCTTTTATGAGCTTGGATAACCTGAGAGAATTGGATCTGGTTCTCATATGCACAGGTGATAAACTATGGCTCTGCTTTAAAATGCATTAATAAGAATGTTAGGTTGATCTGTCATTATAGTTTTGATTTATATTTCTCTGATGATGAGTGATATTGAATATCTTTTCATATACCTCTTGGCCATTTGTATGTCTTCTTTGCAGAATTTTCTATTAAGGTACTTTGCCCATTTTAAAATCAGATTACTTGGGTTTTTTGGTATTGTTTTCTTTTTGCTATTGAGTTATAGGAAGGAGTTTCAAAATATATTTTGGACATTAACCTTTTAGTGGGTTCTTTACCACTGAGCCACCAGGGAAGCCCAGGTCCTTCTTCAGTTCAATTCAGTTCAGTCGCTCAGTCATGTCCTACTGTTTGCGACCCCATGAATTGCAGCTTGCCAGGCCTCCCTGTCCATCACCAACTCCTGGATTTCACTCAGACTCGCGTCCATCGAGTCAGTGATGCCATCCAGCCATCTCATCCTCAGTCGTTCCCTTCTCCTCTTGCCCCCAAACCCTCCCAGCATCAAAGACTTTTCCAATGAGTCAACTCTTTGCATGAGGTGGCCAAAGTAGTGAAGTTTCAGCTTCAGCATCATTCCTTCCAAAGAAATGCCAGGTGCTTCTTAGTTTGATGGAATTCCATTCGCCTATCTTTGTTGTCTATCATTTTGTTGTCAGATCCAAGAAATTATTGTCGAGATCAATATCAAGAGGCCTATTCCCTATGTTTTCTCTCAGCAGTATTGTGGATTCAGGTCTTACATTTAAGTTTTTAATCCATTTGGGGTGACGTTTTGCATACAGTGTAAGAAAAGGGTCCGCTTTTATTCTTTTGCATGTGGACATCCAGTTTCCTCAGCACTATTTATTGAAGAGACTATTGTTTTCCCATTGAGTATTCTTAACTTTTTTTAAAGATCGATTTGCTTCTATGTGTGGCCTCCCTGGGCTTCCCAGGTGGCACTAGTGGTACAGAACCCAACTGCCAATGCAGGAGACGTAAGAGATGTGCGTTCAGTCCCTGGGTTGGGAAGATCCCCTGAGGAGGGCACGGCAACCCACTCCATTTATTCTACCGCACAATTGCATTCATCTCACATGCTAGTAAAGTAATGCTCAAAATTCTCCAAGCCAGACTTCAGCAATACGTGAACTGTGAACTCCCTGATGTTCAAGCTGGTTTTAGAAAAGGCAGAGGAACCAGAGATCAAATTGCCAACATCCGCTGGATCATGGAAAAAGCAAGAGAGTTCCAGAAAAACATCTATTTCTGCTTTATTGACTATGCCAAAGCCTTTGACTGTGTGGATCACAATAAACTGTGAAAAATTCTGAAAGAGAAGGGAATACCAGCCCACCTGACCTGCCTATGCAAGTCAGGAAGCGGCAGTTAGAACGGGACATGGAACAACAGACTGGTTCCAAATAGGAAAAGGAGTACGTCAAGGCTGTATATTGTCACCCTGCTTATTTAATTTATATGCAGAGTACATCATGAGAAACGCTGGATTGGAAGAAACACAAGCTGGAATCAAGATTGCTGGGAGAGATATCAATAACCTCAGATATGCAGATGACACCACCCTTATGGCAGAAAGTGAAGAGGAGCTAAAAAGCCTCTTGTTGAAAGTGAAAGAGGAGAGTGAAAAAGTTGGCTTAAAGCTCAACATTCAGAAAATGAAGATCATGGCATCTGGTCCCATCACTTCATGGGAAATAGATGGGGAAACAGTAGAAACAGTGTCAGACTTTATTTTGGGGGGCTCCAAAATCACTGCAGATGGTGACTGCAGCCATGAAATTAAAAGACTCCTCCTCCCTGGAAGGACTTCCCTGGTGGCTCAGAGGTTAAAGCGTCTGCCTCCAATGCAGGAGACTCGGGTTCGATCCCTGGGTCGGGAAGATCCCCTGGAGAAGGAAGTGGCAACCCACTCCAGTATTCTTGCTTGGAGAATCTCATGGACTGAGGAGCCTGGTGGGCTGCAGTCCATGGGGTCACAAAGAGTCGGACACGACTGAGTGACTTTACTTACTTACTTACTTNCCTCTTGTTGAAAGTGAAAGAGGAGAGTGGAAAAGTTGGCTTAAAGCTCAACATTCAGAAAACGAAGATCATGGCATCTGGCCCCATCACTTCATGGGAAATAGATGGGGAAACAGTAGAAACAGTGTCAGACTTTGTTTTTTTGGGCTCCAAAATCACTGCAGATGGTGACTGCAGCCATGAAATTAAAAGGCGCTTACTCCTTGGAAGAAAAGTTATGACCAACCTAGATAGTATATTCAAAAGCAGAGACATTACTTTGCCGACTAAGGTCCGTCTAGTCAAGGCTATGGTTTTTCCTGTGGTCATGTATGGATGTGAGAGTTGGATTGTGAAGAAGGCTGAGCGCCGAAGAATTGATGCTTTTGAATTGTGGTGTTGGAGAAGACTCTTGAGAGTCCCTTGGACTGCAAGGAGATCCAACCAGTCCATTCTGAAGGAGATCAACCCTAGGATTTCTTTGGAAGGAATGATGCTAAAACTGAAGCTCCAGTACTTTGTCCACCTTATGCTAAGAGTTGACTCATTGGAAAAGACCCTGATGCTGGGAGGGATTGGGGGCAGGAGGAGAAGGGGACAACAGAGGATGAGATGGCTGGATGGCATCATGGACTCAATGGACGTGAATCTGAGTGAACTCTGGGAGATGGTGTTGGACAGGGAGGCCTGGCGTGCTGCGATTCATAGGGTCTCAAAGAGTCGGACGCCACTGAGCAACTGAACGAAATGGAAGAGTACCCTGATGGATAAAAACAATTCACTAGGAATACTTAAGTCAGACTTCTGCTGTAGACAGAAGCCCACCTGGCTCCTCTGTCCCTGAGATTCTCCAGACAAGAATACTGGAGTGGGTTGCCATAAGTCAGACTGTTAACTGCCAAAGAAGAGTTTTCCATTGACAAAGGAAAGATGTAGGGTATTCCATGAAGTGCTTTAAATTCTAAAAATGTGCATTGGGTTTAGGGACATTCATCCCACCACTCTTAAGTACAATAATTAATATCCCACTCAGGGAAAATGAGACAAGCTATATTCTAAAAGCTACCTAGCCCTGTTGGTAAGTGTTTGTCAAAATCTTGATTTGCCTGTTCTATACAGTGTGCTGATTATGGCATGGTATAACTGAAGTCAAAGGGTCCAAGTAACACCGTCTCCTGGAAGCCCATGATCCCATGAAGGACTGTGTCCTTGCAGACTTTGGTGGCAGAGCAGGAGCTGCACGAACAGGTCACTCCTTGTATGGTAGGAGAAGCCCTAACCAGCAAGTCAGGGGGCTGCTGTTCTAGTCCTGGTTCTGCTCTAACTAGCTAGGTAACATCCCTGGGTAAGCCAGTTCTCCTCTTTGAGCTACAGTTCTCTCCACTGAAGAAATGAAGGCATAAGATTAGATCAGTGGTTTTCAAACTGATTCCATGGACTCCTAGGTCTCCACAGAGATGCCTCAGGACAATGTGAGAGGGCAGGATTGGGGGTAGGCGGAACTGCAGGAGGTTTTCCAGACTCTACAGTCTAAATAATTGTCTTATTGTTAGTCTTTCAGAGTACTGGGTAAGTTTCCCTTCGGTCTTTTCCCAGTTTGTAATGACTTCTTTATCCATATATCATTTCCTTGCTATTTGTCTCTCTTTCTAGACCGTAATCTCCATGAAGACAAGGGCTATGCCTATTTAGTTCACTTTTATCAACTTAATCACAAGCACAACGGTTGGCACGTGGTTCCATAGTTTCAGTAAAGTACATAGAGTGTTTTTGTCCTTCTCTTCATTGATAAATCAAGTGAAAACAACTATCTCTGCCCTTACTTCTTAGAAACTGAATGATTCACTGAGCTTCGGTATCCTTTTTTTAATAAAATGACTGGGACAGTCTATGATCTCTCAGGTCTCACACATCAGTGGGGAAAAGATGTACACAATTCAATAAGAGGGATACTGAATAGAAAAATAAAATGTAATAGAATTAACATCTCACAGTTTATTTCCAGATAAATTATAAAAATAGCAGAGATTTCAATGTAAAAATAAAATGAAATCATAAAAGTTCTAGATGAAACAAGAGAAATTTTTTACAACTAAAATAGAAATGGCCTTTATAACCATGACTCAAAATCTAGAATAAAGTCAAACTCGTTTAAAAAAAAATCTTCAGCAGAAACAACTATAAGCAACATAAAAAATACAAAAGTTCTTACAATAGACACAGACTCATCTTTCTAACATATACACAGCTTTTAAAATTGTAAGAAAAAATGAAGGACGGATAGTTCATAGAGAAACACAGATGGTCCCTAAGCATATAAAAAGAAGTTCAAGTTCCCTCATTGTTAAAGAAATGGAATTTAAAACTGACCTGAGATATCACTTCTCACCTCTGTGAATGGCAAAAATCCAAAAGTTTTAATATTCACTATGTAGACTCTAGGAAATAGTAATTCTCATATAATAATACTGGAAGAATAAATTTTTATGACCCTTATGGGGGGCAATTTGGCAGTATCTATCAAAACTACAAATTCAAACAATTACAAAATGCAAATAGCAAATGCTTTTAACCTAGCAATCCGTATTAGGCATATTTATCCTACAGATACACTTAAAGAGATATGATATAAAATACGCACAAGATTATTCATGATTGTAAGAGTAAAAAAAACAAGACTAAATACATCATATTCAGTTTATAAGAGTAAAACATAGACTTATCTATCAAAAATGTGCATGTGTGCTAAGTCGCTTCAGTCATGTCTGACTCCTTATGGCCCTGAGGACTGTAGCCCACCAGGCTCCTCTGCTCATGGGATTCTCCAGGCAAGAATACTGGAGTGGGCTGCCATGCCATCCTCCAGGGGACCTTCCAAATCCAGGGATCAAACTTATGTCTCATGTGTCTCCTGCACTGGCAGGCAGCTTCTTTACCACTGTGTGGTTGTTAAGTCATGTCCGACTCTTTGCGACCCATGGACTGTAGCCTGCCAGGGTCCCCCGTCCATGGGATTCTCCAGGCAAGGATACTGGAGCGGGTTGTCATTTCCTCCCCAAGGCCTTTACCACTAGTGCTGCCTAGACTAATTAAATTACCATGCATTGTAAAAATCAATGTAAATCGAATGGAAAGATCTCCAGGAAAAATTAAGCTTAAGAGAAGTTTAGAAGAGTACATATAATATGCGACCTTTTGTGTAAAATGAGGGTGAGGTGCTGATCTACATTCTTATTTGCTTACATTTGCATGAAGAAATTCTGGAAGGTTATATAAGACGTAAGAACAGTGTATACCCATGAAGGGCAAATTTGGGAACTGGCAAGGTAATAGATGAGGAACTGAGGGAGACTTATTCCTGTAGTATTCTTTACACCTTTTGGTTTCTGAACCACATGAATCTATTCAAAACATTAAATTTAATTTTTAAAAGATCCATAAATAAATAAAGTTCATGGGATACAGAGAAAAACAGGTGAGTCAATGAAAAAAGACCTATCAGACAAAAGATCCCATGAAGTGATAGCCTTTATGGGAAAAGTGAGGCCAGGAAGAGAGACGATTTTCTCCCCAAACCCGGGAGAAGAAATGCTCAAAAGTACACCTTTAAAAAATGAGAAAGGGAACAAAATTTTTCTGTAAATTTCCAGTGTTTTTCCTGTATTTACAATCATAAGAGAATAATACATAAACCAAAGTGGGAACATTATTTCAAATCTTTTAAAGGGAAAGAGAAAAGTATCTGTTGCTATCATTTCCATGACCATAGTGGGTGAATTCCATGGAGCAGGCTTCCGTGTTATTCAATTACAAATTTCTCCAAAGGAGTCTTTTGTAGTGCTTATTTAAGCTATCAGGAAAATGAAGAGTCTTAAATAACTGGAGTGTTTACATACTTAATTTTTGTGTAACATTAGAACTGTAAAAGCTCTCTCTTTAAGATGGGGAATATGTGACACATGCAGTTAATTTCCACCTTAAATTATTGATTGGAAAGTACACACATTACCCTATCCTAATCTAAGATTAGGTCAGGTCAAATTTTGTTGCTTTTGGCCAAGGGCTTTTGTAAGACTTACAAGGCTAAGAGCAAGTAGAGGGTTATCTTTGGAAAATCAGAACGAGGTTCTGAGTGGGAAAATACTTAGCATTTCAGAGGTAATTTCTTGAAATTCATCATGAGACTAGCACATCACTGTGTTGATTTAACTGGAACTTTATAAGATCACTTTAGCAACGGTTTCTGAAACTGCCAAGTTTCATGTATTCATTTGACAATAAATAATTACCCTTTTCTAGAATATCTGTAGTGGATGCAAATTTGAACTACCTCCAAGAAGTCTCTGACATGAGACCAAATAAATATGGCAAAAGAAAAAAGGAAAAAAAAGTGGGTGATCCTTCAGCTCAGGGATCCAAAAGTAGATATTTGGTGGGTTAAAGGTGTCTAACAGTATCTACCTTCAAACTTGGACATGGACATGGAATCTGGAAAGGGTTCAATTATTCTGTCAGAGTAAAGAAAATCTGTATCTTATATATATAAAAAAAGTCAGTCTAGCATATAGGGCATATTTAACAAAGTGTTATCCTTTAGGTTGGTCTATGAAGAAATGTAGTAAAAATGGTAGCACTAGTTTAGGAAATGTTTACTGAATTTTTTACAATGTGCCAAGCTAAATGTTTTATCTGCATTATCTGATTTAATCCTTTCAACAATTTTTTGAGGTAGGATCTATTCTTCTCTTCATTTTGTCGAGGGAAATTAAGAAGTTGCCCAAGTTGTATAGCTAATAGGTGATAAAGTCAGGAGAAATACATTTCTCCAAACAACATACCCATAACAGCACATTGGACCTCCATTTATATTAAAACATATACACGCTTTTATTGCTCTGTAGTAGGTCAGAGCTGACTCATGATCAATAGATTCTTTGTATTTGATTAATGCTTCTGAAACATAGGCTTGAAATAAGGGAATATCAACCACTCCTAGCACAAAACTGCCAAAGTATCAGAGGACTTCAAGATAGAAAATAATTTAGAACTTACAAAGAATTTTAGGCTATATTTTCTGTAGATCATTTCTGTTCCATACATCCATATCAGAAATAAGTTCAGTTCAGTCTCTCAGTTGTGTCTGAGTCTTTGTAACCCCATGGACTACAGCATACCAGGCTCCCCTGTCCATCACCAACTCCCAGAGCTTGCTCAAACTCATGGCCATCAAGTCAGTGATGCCATCCAACCATCTCATCCTCTGTCATCCCATTCTCTGAATGGCATGAAAAGCCTTTTAGTCTTTCCCAGCATCAGAGTCTTTTCAATGAGACAGTTCTTTGCATCAGGTGGTCAAAGTGCTGGAGCTTGCTTCAGCATCAGTCCTTCCAATGAATATACAGGGCTGATCTCCTTTAGGATGGACTGGTTGGATCTCCTTGCAGTCCAAAGGACTCTCAAGAGTCTTCTCCAACATCACAGTTCAAAAGCATCAATTCTTCATCACTTAGCTT
Source organism: Aepyceros melampus (assembly GCA_006408695.1). NCBI lineage: Eukaryota > Metazoa > Chordata > Mammalia > Artiodactyla > Bovidae > Aepyceros > Aepyceros melampus. The sequence goes on along the minus strand of SJXQ01011028.1, from coordinate 268,823 downwards.
TCTTTATGGTCCAACTCTCACGTCCATACACAACTATTGGAAAAACCATAGCTTTGACTATATGGACCTTTATCAGTAAAGAAATGTTAGACTGGAATAAATTCAGAACCATATTTTAGCAAAGTGCCTAGATGCTTTCTTCAGTGACTGTAATTACTGCAACTATTTTCAATGTGAACTTTCTAGAAAAAATATTTTATTAAGCTTAAATAGCTGCATATTTAAATTTCTTATTGACCAATTAGTTGGTCCATCATAGTATTTTGGGTGTCTTTTTGAAAATTGTAATAGGTGTTTATGGAAGTTTTCTCTCCCTATGTACATTTATTATTTATATTTCCTCCATCTACTTTCTTTGAGACATTCTGTTAAATCTATATTCCTATTAAGAATTAACAGAGGTATAAATTGCTAGTGAATTAGGATAAAGACACCTGTGGAAATGATGGGAACTTTTATGTAGACCTGCCACAGATACTCTCCTGTATTATCTTTGTGGTGGAGGAAGACAGCAATCAGGTTCTTCATTCTCAAAAACTACATTTAATTCACAGATTCATTTTCACAAATAAAACAGGGGAAGAGAGTCAGAAAAACTGAGATTAGATGTTTGGGTTATCAAAAGCTTTCATTTCTTTTACTACTTTGAAAATATTTATGCCAGACAAAAAAAAGTAAAGAGAGAACTAAACTATGGTGTAGACTATGGTACTGACATCCTTCCTGGCTACAAACATAACCAGTTTCTGAAAGATCAGCATCACAGATTCTGTGGGGCAGTTAAACTGACACAAAACCAAAGCTTCTCCACTTCAGACTAAGTTTGAAGGAATAAAAAGGACTAATAACTAGTAGCTGGCAGTTGGGAGGAAGTCATGAGATCATGTTACTTAGAAATAGTAAAGCTAATGATTTTAAGGTGTTGTTGTTGTTGTTTTTTATTTTGCATCATATAAATTATTTCTCCTTCCTATGAGATTCCAAAGAAGGAACTGAATTGCAATAAACTTTAAATCTCACCCAGGGACAATGTACACTTAGAAGACAGAGCACAAAACCAAAGCTTCTCCACTTCAGACTAAGTTTGAAGGAATTAAAAAGGACTAATAACTAGTAGCTGGCGGTTGGGAGGAAGTCATGAGATCATGTTACTTAGAAATAGTAAAGCTAATGATTTTAAGGTGTTGTTGTTGTTGTTTTATATTTTGCATCATATAAATTATTTCTCCTTCCTATGAGATTCCAAAGAAGGAACTGAATTGCAATAAACTTTAAATCTCACCCAGGGACAATGTACACTTAGAAGACAGAGCAGACATCTTTTCCCCAATTCCTCCTGCTAAATACAACTAAAAACACTAGATACCCTATATAGAAAAAGCCTAAGAAGATCCTGAAAGACAAAGAAAAGAAGGCAGACTGTCCAAGAACTTTGGGACTCAAGAACCCACAGAAGTCACTTCCCTGGGTTTTCCTCTGCCTTATCTATTCAGGACTTGGAGCTAAAGAAGCCAGCACTGTTGGTTGCAGACTGAAAAAAAGAGCCCAACAAAAGCTCTCTCTAGCCAAAGAGCCAGGAAAGGGGCAGATTAGCAAGACAGAAAAATGTTAGACAATAATGGCTCTGCTCCAACCAGATCCCATAGGGAAAAACTGTGACCCCATCCCCAACCTTGGCAATAAAGGCCAAGAGGGGAACCCAGACTTCCCCCATTGCCAGACTATAGTAAAGAACCCACACGTTTCTGCCAGGGTAGTGTCAGAGAAAACCAAATAGAAATTTAATCCCTGCTGGTCTGTAACAAGGTCCCCTTTCCTTCTGCGGTGGAATCAGGAGAGGTTTAGTGAAATGTGGGAAACTTCACCACTGTTCATTGTTAACAAAGTCATCCTGATCATGTCAGTAGAGACCACATAGGAAGCTGGAACATCCACCCTGCCCAGCAGTAATGACAATGGTGACCCCCTCTCCTCGGGTATTAGTGGAGGCCAAGTGGGAAATCTGGATTTCCAGCAGTTAGAAGGAGTTCCCTGCTTCCCCTGCTGGAGTGACATCAGAGAAAGCCAGCTCAAATAGAGGTTTAAAAAATACCTCAAGTCTCATCAAATAATACAAAAATGTCTAGTCATCATTTGAAAATCATTCACTGAAAGAAAGAAGTCTATCGGTAGATGTCAGCATCAGGACACCACAGATGAAGAGTTTCCTGACAGTGTCTACATCAGCAGTGATGTTTCAAAGGCAAGTACAAAGATGCTTGGCACAAAGAAAAAAAGAAAAACAGACATTCTAAAGCAAAATATGGGGAGTCTTAGCAAAGAAGATGTATAGAAAAATTAAATGCAAACTGTACAACTGAAAAAGTGCAATTACAGAAATACAAAGCTCAGTGGATATGCTTAACAGCAGAATGTAGGGGGCAGAGGGGGAAAGAGTTAGTGACCTAGAACACAGAACAATAGTAATTACCCAATTTGAAAAGCAGGTTGAAAACAGACTGAAAAAAAAACTAAACAAGAGTCTCAAACCAGTGGGATTATAATGAAAGATCTAATATTTATGTTATTAGAGTAACAGAAAGGGAGAGGGGAAGGGCATTGCTGACAAAGCACTAAAAGAAATAATGACTGAAAACTTCCCAACTCTGGCAAAAGATGGAAATCTGTATTCAAGTAGCTAAGCTACCCAAACAATATCAACCAAAAGAAATCCATACCACATGACAGTCAAATTTCTGAAAACTAAAGACCAAAGAAAAAAACTCTTGAAATCACAAGAACAAATGCATTCAAATGACACTGGATTTCTCACCAGAAACCATGGACTTCAGACAGAGGTGGAATAATAATTTTCAATGATGAAAGAAAAGAACTGACAACTCAGAATCCTATGCCCAGCAAAATTACTTATTAAAGACTGTTTGGTAGATTTAGACAATGCTGTTTAAAATTTATATTGACAGGCAAAGAAATTAAAATAGCTACAGTAATTCTCCAAGAACTAAGTAGTGAAGGGTAAAAGGGATTAGTCTACCCAATTCCAATATTTATTGTATAGATACCATAATCAAGACTGTGTGCTGTTGGTGGAGGGACAGACACAAAGATCAGTGGGACAGAAAAGACCCAGAAATAGAGTCACACAAATATGCTCAACTGATTTTTTGACAAAGGTGCAAAAGCAACTCAATAGAGGGAAGATAATGTTTTCATTATCATTAGCATAGTAGCCCAATATGCTACTGGAGATCAGTAGAGAAATAACTCCAGCAAGAATGAAGGGATGGAGCCAAAGCAAAAACAACACCCAGCTGTGGATGTGACTGGTAATAGAAGCAAGGTCCAATGCTGTAAAGAGCAATATTGCATAGGAACCTGGAATGTCAGGTCCATGAATCAAGGCAAATTGGAAGTGGTCAAACAGGAGATGGCAAGAGTGAACGTCGACATTCTAGGAATCAGCGAACTAAAATGGACTGGAATGGGTGAATTTAATTCAGATGACCATTATATCTACTACTGCCGGCAGAAATCCCTCAGAAGAAATGGAGTAGCCATCATGGTCAACAAAAGAGTCCAAAATGCAGTACTTGGATGCAATCTCAAAAACGACAGAATGATCTCTGTTCGTTTCCAAAGCAAACCATTCAATATCACAGTTATCCAAGTCTATGCCCCAACCAGTAACGCTGAAGAAGCTGAAGTTGAACGGTTCTAAGAAGACCTACAAGACCTTTCAGAACTAACACCCCAAAAAGATGTCCTTCTCATTATAGGGGACTGGAATGCAAAAGTAGGAAGTCAAGAAACACCTGGAGTAACAGGCAAATTTGGCCTTGGAATATGGAATGAAGTAGGGCAAAGACTAATAGAGTTTTGCCAAGAAAATGCACTGGTCATAGCAAACACCCTCTTCCAACAACACAAGAGAAGACTCTATACATGGACATCACCAGATGGTCAACACCAAAATCAGATTGATTATATTCTTTG
>SJXQ01011028.1:168450-262394 GCA_006408695.1 Aepyceros melampus | reverse complement strand
AAGAATTGATGCTTTTGAACTGTGGTGTTGGAGAAGACTCTTGAGAGTCCCTTGGACTGCAAGGAGATCCAACCAGTCCATTCTGAAGGAGATCAACCCTGGGATTTCTTTGGAAGGAATGATGCTAAAGCTGAAACTCCAGTACTTTGGCCACCTCATGCGAAGAGTTGACTCATTGGAAAAGACCCTGATGCTGGGAGGGATTGGGGGCAGGAGGAGAAGGGGACGACCGAGGATGAGATGGCTGGATGGCATCACGGACTCGATGGACATGAGTCTGAGTGAACTCCGGGAGTTGGTGATGGACAGGGAGGCCTGGCGTGCTGCGATTCTTGGGGTCGCAAAGAGTCAGACACGAATGAGCGACTGAACGGAACGGAATGGAGAAAAAAATGAGTTATTCAGGAAAACTCTAAGGAGGAGATTAACAAATGTGCAAAAATTAAAATGACAGGTAACTATCCAGTGCTAGTAAAAAAAAAACAAAAACACACACACTGCTGTAGAAATGTAATCAAGTACAATGTTTTTGAAAAGTAATCAAACTACTGTCAATTAAAAATGCATATATCTTCTGACTTAGCAATCCTACTTTTAGGAATCTTGCTTGCAAAAATAAAAGCATCCATATGCAATATTATATTTACAAGGAAGTTTACTGAAGTACTGTTTGCAATAGCAAAATATTTCCTGAAAAGTATGTTAAATGTCTAGCAATAGTAGGGGAATGGTACAACTATGCTATGGTAACATCCACATTACGGACTATTCAGTAGCTACTGATAAAAATGAGTTAAGTCTGTGTAGAAAACTAAGGGGAGAGCCATGATACACTCCATAAAAAATAGAATAATCCCACTTGGAGGTAAAAAAGGTAAACATATGCACTTTTATTTGTAAAAATATTGAGAAAGAGTTAATACCAGACAGTTAATACTGGTTAGAGTCACCAACAACTATGTATTACAATTGTAACAACTATGTATTACAATTGTAACTTAAAACAGAAAGAAAAAAAAAAGTTTTCAAAAGTAAGAATGGTAAATAATATGAACATACTCTCCCTCCTCCAAATTTTTAAGGACAACAGAAACTCCACATTACAGTTACCTTTAATGAGATGACACTGATCTGGGAGAGCTGAGGATTCTATGGACTCTCTTTTTAGAGATGATTTAAACTTTACTGGAATGGGTTGCCGTTTTCTTCTCCAGGAGATCTTCCCAGCCCAGGGATCGAACCCAGGTCTCCCACATTGCAGGCAGATGTGTTACCATCTGAGCCACCAGGGAAGACTCTTTACTTTAAATAAACAAACTTAAAATCTAGTTGTCCAGTGGATCGTCCTAGTTTCTTTAATGAGTGATGGTTTGCTTTGGGATTTGTAATCAGGAGTTTGAAAATCTTAGACTGCTCATCAGATTCTTATAACTATACCATTTACTCACTGAGAGTAAACTGAAGTGTTACATGAGAAATCAGAGAAAGAGGTTTCAATCAAACACGGTCCTGAAACTGGAAGCACTGCTACTTGGGCGCCCCCTGGGGACTGAGTTTTAAATTTTTTTACATCCTCAAGACAAACTGTTGTGCTATATAACTGTTCATTCAAAGAACACTTACTAACCATCTATTATGTACCAGGCACAATGTTCAACACTAGAAACAAAAAGGTGAATAAAAAAGAGTTTCTGATTTCTATAATGCATACTTAAAGTCAGTATCACCCAAAACTTTCTAAGTACAGCAGGAAACAATGGAAACAGTGTCAGACTTTATTTTCTTGGGCTCCAAAATCACTGCAGGTGGTGACTGCAGCCATGAAATTAAGACACTTGCTCCTTGGAAGAAAAGCTATGACAAACCTAGAGAGCATATTAAAAAGCAGACACATTACTTTGCCAACAAAAGTCCATATAGTCAAAGCTATGGTTGTTCCAGTAGTCACATATGTGATGTGAGACGTTGGATGATAAGGAAAACTGAGCACCAAAGAATTGATGCTTTTGAATTGTGGTGTTCGAAAAAGACTCTTCAGAGTCCCCTGGAAAGCAAGGAGATTAAGCCAGTCAATCCTGGAAATCAACCTTGATTATTCATTGGAAGGACTGATGTTGAAGCTGAAGCTCCAATACTTTGGCCACCTGATGTAAAGGACTCAATGGAAAAGACTCTGATGCTGAGAAAGATTGAAGGCAGGAGGAGAAGTGGACGACAGAGGATGAGATGGTTGGATGGCATCACCGACTCAATGGACATGAGTTTGAGTAAACTCTGGGAGTTGGTGATGGAGGGAGGCCTGGCATGCTGCAGTCCATAGGGTCGCAAAGAGTCAGACATGACTGAGTGACTGAACTGATCAGCATGTAGAATACAAAATATAAACTACTCATAGAGGTCCTGAGGAATTTATAACAGAACATGATAAAAATGCTTTTGGGGTGCTTCAAAAAGGAATTTGGCATGAATATAAGCTTTAGCATAATTTGTTCATTTAACCAAAATGTTCACCATCTTTAAAAGACAGTAGATTTAAACATCTTAGCTAACAGATGCAAAACTGTGGTTACTGTTTTTGGAAAAGTTTAGGCATAGCATCATGATTTTTCTTGGGCCAAAACAATACAAAGCTTAATTTAAAAAATTAAAAAATGGCATGGTATCCTAACATCAGACTTTTGTTGTTGTTGCTGTTCAGTCTTTAAGTCATGTCCCACTCTCTGTGACCCCGTGGACTGCCACACACCAGGCTTCCCTGTGCTTCACCATTTTCCAGAGTTTGCTCAGACTCATGTCCATTGAGTCGGTGATGCTATCCAAGGATCTCATCCTCTGTTGTCCTCTTTAGTCACGATAATAACTCCACTCTGAGTCTTGATTGCACTGATTTAGGAAATGGTTAATCTTCATAAACAAAATGAGGATGAGAAAACAGACTTAAAGCAATTAGTTATAAAATAAAACTGAAAAAGATCAGTTCAAATAAATGGGCACAGTTTAACCTCAAAGCCTCCTTCCAATCTTTCCTTCCCAGTTCACAACACTTTCAGAAGATACTGTATCCGATTTGCCTTTTCTTCCTCAAGGTCTGGGAGAGCAAGAAGCAGAGGTAGAATTCACAGCCAGAAAAACAAAACAACAACTAATAAGCAACAGCTTCCCTCTGTGACACAACCACAATTCCAAAGTCTCAGGACATTAGAGAGCCAGACAGTCTCAGGTTCTGTGGCCAGAGCCCAAAGAAGTACTTCTTGTGGCCTGAGTTGGAAATTAATTTAATTTTCCCAAAGGAATAATTCTATTTCAGCCACATTTCAGGTACCCTGTGAGCTGAATTAGCGATGGCATGATAGTTGGGGACTTCAACTTTTATTATATAACTTTTTCCCTACAGAAAAATAATTAGTTCCCAAAATTACATTGTTGGGATTCAGCTTACATTTGCCTGTATAATAAAGCAGAGTCAAAATGCAATAGACTCAAAAAAGAAAAAACAAAAACAAAAAACCTCTGACTTGACTGACATAGACATTCCATTGTTTAATCTGCTAGAAAAGAGCAATTACTAAATTATAAACTATTTGGAATAAAAAGTAACAGTTTAAAAGAGTTTAAGTTCATATAATTATTGAAATTTTAAAGAATAGGATAATATATTATAGAACATATTTGATCATGGAAATCTTCTAATTCTTAACAGGTTTAAAATCTTGCCAGCCATTATCAAACAGAGTAAAGAATAAATACTAGTTACAGAATGTAGAGATAATGTTTAATCCAGTGGAGTAATATGGGTATCATTAGCTTGGGTGTGGACACTTAAAGTCACATAATGAGTCAGAAACAAAATACTTAAATGCTTTCAAATACATCAATCATAAACCAATTTTTAAAAGTAACACTACAGTGTATTTCAAAGTAAAAATAACCAATCTCATAAATTAAGAACAGGAACTCTAAAATAGAGGGAAAAAATTATTTGCATCTATTTATACCAGATATTTTATCTCATTTTATATTCACAAATGCCATACCAGATAGGTATTATTTCTCCCTTTTTACAGAGGAACCAAGCTAAAAGTAACAATTTCTCTGGGACTAAAGTGATAGTAAATGGAATAGTTAGGGTTATGGTCTGAACCTACATTTGTTTGATTCTAGTAAATGGCTCATCAGAATTCGAGAAAATATTTCCAAATAAAGTAACAAGGGATTAATCTCCTAAATATACAAATAGCTCATGCAGATCAATATCAAAAACACCCAAAAATTCCAATCAAAAAATGGGTAGAAGATGTAAACAGACATTTCTCCAAAGAAAACATCAGATGGCTAAAAGGCATCACTACATCATTACAAATTGTTAGAGAAATGTAAATCAAAGCTACACCAGTCAGAGTGACAATCATCAATAAATCTATAAATAATAAACGCTGGAGATGGTGTAAGAAAAGGGAATCCTCCTTCATTGTTGGTGAAATGTAATCTGGTACAGCCACTATGGAGAACTGTATGGAAGCTCCTTAAAAAACTAAAAATAAAGCTACCGTATGATCCAGCAATCCCACTCCTGGGCATATCTGGAGAGAACCATGATTCAGAAACACATGCACCTCAACGTTTACTGCAGCACTATTTACAATCACCAGGATACGGAAGTAACCTAACCATCTACAGAGGAATGGATGAAAAAGATGCGATACGTATATACAATGCAGTATTGCTCCGCCATAATAAAAAACGAAACAGTGTCATCTGCCACAACATGAATGGACCTAGAAACTGTCATATTGAGTGAAGTCAGAGAAAAATAAGAATCATATGATATCACTTACATGTGGAATCTAAAAAATTTGGTACAGAGAGTCACAGATATAGAAAACAAACTTATCAATGGGGAAGAGAATGAGGGAGGGATAAACTGAGATATTAGGATTGACATACACACACTACTGTGTATAGAATGCTTCCCTGGTAGCTCAGCTGGTAAAGAATCTACTTACAATGCAGAAGACCCTGGTTCGATTCTTGGTTCGGGAAGATTTCCCAGAGAAGGGAGGGATAGGCTACCCGTTCCAGTATTCTTGGGCTTCCCTGGTGGCTCAGACAGTAAAGAATCAGCTTGCAATGTGGGAGACCTGGGTTGGGAAGATCCCCTGGAGGAAGGCATGGCAACCCACTCCAGTATTCTTGCCTGGAGAGCCTGGTGGGCTGCAGTCCATAGGGTCCCAAAGAGTCAGCCAGGACTGAGCAACTAAGCTATACACTAATGTCTATAGAACAGATAACCAACAGGGACCTACTGTATACTACAGGAAACTGTACTCAATACTCTGTGATGACCTGTATGGGAAAAGAATCTTTAAATAGGTGAATATATGTATCAGTTCAGTTGCTCAGTCGTGTCTGACTCTTTGCCACCCCATGGACTGCAGCACGCCAGGCCTCCCTGTCCATCACCAACTCCTGGAACCTACTCAAATTCATGACTATTGTGTTGGTGGTGCCATCCAACCATCTCATCCTCTGTCGTCCCCTTTTCCTGCCTTCAGTCTTTCCCAGCATCAGGGTCTTTTCCAGTGAGTCGGTTCTTCACATCAGGTGGCCAAAATATTGGAGTTTCAGCTTCAGCATCAGTCCTTCATGTAAAACTGATTCACTTTGCTCTACACCTGAAACTGTCACAACACTGTAAATCAACTATACTCCAATAAAAATTAAAACAAAAACAAACAAAAATAAAGTATTTTCTCTTTCCCCTTATCATGCCATTTACATGTGAGCTATTTCATATATACAACAAAAACTTGAAATAAATTGTCATGTCTTTTAAAAAGTGAAAAGAACCAACAAAAATAAGCAGAAAAAAATTTTTAATCTATTTCTTGGTTGATTTAGTTCCACTTATATTGCTAAAACTGATCAACAATTATCAATACAGCTATAAAACACATAATGAAGATATTTATGTTACCATCCGACTATTTCTGGATGCTCTTTAGAGAATAAAATATAGTACAAGAGTGGGCTGTATGAACCTGAGAGAGGAGTAAAATCCCAAAGCTAATAAAAGCCATGAGTTTGAGCAAGCTCGGGCAGTTGATGATGGACAGGGAAGCCCCGTGTGCTGCAGTCCATGGACACGACTGAGCAACTGAACCGAACTGAATAAAAGCCATATCCTGGAACAGAGGAGGGAATAATTTTAGAAGTTCTGGGTCAAAATCTTTTTGGTCTGAGTTTCACAAGAATTCTCTGGTGTTTTACAGCAAGACTGGTCCCCTCTCCTGTTTCTAGGTATCTCTTGTTTTCCTCCTCTCCCAAACATTTCCCCGGACGCTCCAGTAAGTCTTTCACCCACACTGCGGCTAACCACGTATCTATTCGAAAATTGTTAACGGAATTGAACCGGTAACCTTATCACACTTTGAGGGGGGAGGGGGAGAGTAACACCATTTTAGAGTTGGGAAGCACTTCATACTGAGTTTAAATCTGCGTGCACAGCCTCTACTATTCCAGTGGGGACAACGGAGACTCGGAGAGAGGAAGTGACCTGGCCACAGACTAGGCGTGAGTTGGCAGCCGGGCCAGAGGTTGAAGTTTCATCTCATACTCCACGCTTTTCCAACCTCACGAAAGCGGGTTGGGCTTTTAGGGCTGGGTACTAACCATGATGGGTTCAGAGAAAGCAATCAGCAGATCCCAGAACACCAAAAGCCCTGTCGCCCGGGGCTCCTTTCTAGAGTAAAGACCAGTTTAGTTACCTGTTTAGAGTTCAGAAGGCCTGTGGGAAGGGGAGGGCTGAAAAAACCGGTCTCCCCTGAGGTAGCTGTGGGCACACCCCGACCTCTAACCCAAATCGACACAGCCGCCACCCGCCCCACAACCAGTGGTACTCTGACCTTTTACGCGCTCGAGGTCCACGGAAGCGGGCCCTCCCGGGATTCCTCTCCCAGCCCACTCTCGAGACGAACTTGGCGCCCAAGATGTAAGGGAAGAGGGGTGCAGGAACAAAGCAACCCCAAGCGATCCCCTCCTTTCTGGGCGCCCCCGGGGCGGGCGGACGTGGACTACCAGTCCCGGCATGCAGCGCGCCGGCGGACCCTCGACCACCGCCAAGTCCTCGGTGCATCGGCCGCCGGGACTCGTAGTCCGCGGTTCGGGGGTGGGGCGGTGGGGCGCGGACAGCCGCGCGCGGCGGGACGGGCCAGCCTGGTGTCCGGTCAAGCCCAGGGAGCCTGCCGGCTGCCCGGGCCTCACCTCAACGATGCGGGCGCACTGGGTCCCCTTGCCGGCGCCGGGACCGCCGAGAACGAACACGACCTGCGGCTTCATGAAGCGATGCGGGAAGAGGAAAAGTGGCCGGCCGGTCAGCAGCGGAAAGCTAAGGCCTAGGACGTGCAGCAGCCGGCGGCCGCAGCGGCTGAGCATGCACCGCGGCTGGGTCGGACGCTGAGAGAGCTGACAGCCGCCGGGCCGGCGTCGGCGCGGGGCGGGGCGCGGAGAAGGGGGCGGGCCGGCCGGCGCCCGCCGCGGCCGCGCCGCCGTGGCTGCCGAGGCGTCCGCGCTGCGGCCGGAAGGGGCGGGGCTTCCGCTGCTCTTTCGGGGGCCGCGCCCGAGTCCTCCCCGCCCCTCTGAGGGCTCATTCATTCGTTCTGTTCGCGGGTACTGAACCAGCTAGTGCAGGGCCTGTGCTGGCGCCTGGCACACGGCCTACGGGAGAGCATGATCCATTGTATCTGCTCGCAAGTTTAAATTCCAGAGGGTAGGCGGCCGACCTGAACAAATCAACACGAATAAATAAATGCAAATAGCAATAATTGGCTTTGAAGGAACCAAACGGAGGAATAACAAGAGATTAATGTAATTTGGCTATGGTAGTCAGACTTCTGAAGAGATGATATGTAAGCCAAGACGTATGGATAGGAAAGAGCAAAGCTAGGCAAACACTGAGATAGAGTGTCCCAACAAAGAGAAAAAAGGCAAGTTTTTGCAAAACCCCTAAGACTTTCAACTGTGAGAGCAGTTGAAAGGCCATAAGATCAATGCTATGTGAAACGAGGGAGGGAATGAAAGGTGGAAGAGTTTGGCTGATGATGGGTCAGTCAGGCCCTTTGGTTAAGGAAAGGAGTTTGAATTGTATTCTAATTGCAGTGGGAAGTCCTTCTAACTATAACTCCATTTCCCTGCCCCTTGCATTAGGAAAAATTTTCGAGAAGAAAAAGAGTTCAATGAATGAGTCGTAGTGAATAGACCTTTAAATGTTGGAGAGAGGAGGAGGGACCCAAGAAGGCAGAGCCAGAAAGGTAAGAAGAAAACCAGAATACGTTGTTCCAGCAAAGAGAGTGTTTGGGGTGGGATTGTGGTGGTGCAGTAGTCAACATTGTGTTAAACACAAATGAGTACAGATAAAACTGCATTTGGCAACAGGGGGACTTTACAAGGAGTTCTGCCCAAAGCAAATCATACATTATATCTAATTTGAAGCCTGATTGAAAATGGAGTGGGTAGGAGATGAGTAAATGAAAATAATAGAGAAAAAAGGGTCAAGCCAAAGTTTATTTAGGATGGGCGATAGGAGCCATGCTGTCTAATGTGGTAGCCCTTAGCCACATAATGGCTATTTAAATTAATTACATTAAAAATAATTAAAAATTCAGTTCTTCAGTTATAATAACAACATTTTAACAGCTCAGTAATCACATGTGTTTGTTTAGTGGAAATTTTATTGAACAGCATACATACCAACCTTGTCATCACAAAAAGTTCTACTGGTCAATGCTATACTCGAGCTCATGCTTCCAGGGCTAGGAATGATTTGAAAGAAAGAAAGAGAGGTAGCCCCTTGAGAAGAAAAATCAGATGAGCAATTCCAAGGGACTTGGACACATCTAAGACAACTGGAGGACCTTAGATGACTTAAAAGTCCTAGACAGGAAGATGTTCATTTGTAACAGGAATAACAAGAAGAGTGGAGTTGCAGGAAGATTTGAAGGTAGGGAGTGTTCCTGTCTGATAACTTCCTTTTTCTTGTAACGAAAGGGCAATATTACCTGAGGGGAAGGGGAAGGGACTAGGATATCTGAGGAGAGGAAAGGTATGAAATAGACATCTTTGATAGTGGGAAATGTGTTTTTCTAAAGAAAACTAATCAATAGGACTTCCGGGAAGTACTAAGAGCTCATTTGGTTTTTGAGATCATGGATTTAAAATCATTAAAGATATTAGACTATTCAGGTACTGGCAGAGAGAAGGGCAGGCAAACAGTTGGGCTAATCCAGGATTGGGGTTTTGCCAGGCAAGTAAAACAGAGAGAGAGAAGACTAAGGGAATATTTGCAAGAGAATGTTTATGATAGTTTATGCAGAATCAAGGACTTCCCTGGTAGCTCAGATGGTGAAGAATCCACCTACAATGCAGAAGACCCCGGATCAATTCCTGGGTCACGAAGTTCCCCTGGAGAAGTGATAGGCTACCCACTCCAGTAATTCTTACCTGGAGAATCCCAATGGACCCAGGAGCCTGGCAGGCTACAGTCCGTGGGGTCATAAAGAGTTGGATATACTGAGCAACTGCGCCAGCACAGCACATGCAGAATCAAAATCAGGCAGAAAAGCAAATGGTGGCATGTGAGGGCTAACAGTGGAGAAGTGGAGGGGAGCCAGGGAATGGGTCAAGATATTAAAAGTACTGATGTCAAAGAATGGTGGCAGTGGAGTATGTGAGCACATGAGCTGGTGATCTGAGTAGAATGTTTGGAACTGAAGTACCAGAGGTTGTGAGTTTCTGCTGCTGCTGAGATCTGGCATGAGCCCATGGGAGTGGAAGACTAAAGCAGATACATACCCTGTTATTAGAACTGAGAGGCCAGGGTGTTCAATTTATCATCCAGGTAGAAGTTTAAGTGAGATAGTACTGGCTTGAAGAGAGAGACTACAAGAGTGAAATTAAGTTGTTGAGGGCAGAGTGCCAGGAAGGGATACAGACAAGAGGGGAGGATGGTGGCACAGCCTTCTGTCTGGCTACCACCACTCTCTTTCTTCCTGTACAACCCTTTCCTCTTCCCTCACACACTATTTTCGGCCTCTTTTCATCTTTCCCCCCATCTCATCCACTTTTTTCTTCACTTATTTCCAATCCTCCTCCCCTTCTTTTCCCATTTCTGACTTCCTCTCCTTCTCCCCATCTACTTCTTTTTTCCATTTCTTCTCTCCACCCTCTTTGTTTGCCTCTCTAATCCCTTCTCCCTTCAGCCCCTTGTTTCCCCCTTTTTATTGAGCCCTATCATAGTTACTATCTTATTGATTTAATAACATAGATGTTACTATTATACTCATTTTTCAAATGAAACCAAAGCCAAAAGTTGTCTGAAGACAGCTGGCCAGTAAGCAGCAGGAGCTGGAATTCAGCTTGATGTTTTCGTTGTTGTTGCTATAGAGTCAGCATTATCTCCTTTAAAAGTAGAGAACATCAAGGCTGAAAGGAACGGTAGAGTTCCTAAGTCCAAGGTCTTCATGTTACCTTATGGTGACAGGTAACAAAGTACGTTCCTGGTCCAAGATCTTTTCCCACTTAGTACAGTAAATACTCGGAGAAGGCAATGGCAACCCACTCCAGTACTCTTGCCTGGAAAATCCCATGGGTGCAGGAGCCTGGTAGGCTGCAGCCATGGGGTCGCTAAGAGTCGGACACGACTGAGCGACTTCCCTTTCACTTTTCACTTTCCTGCATTGGAGAAGGAAATGGCAACCCACGCCAGTGTTCTTGCCTGGAGAATCCCAGGGACGGGGGAGCCTGTGGGCTGCCGTCCATGGGGTCGCACAGAGTCGGACACGACTGAAGCGACTTAGCAGCAGCAGCAGCAACAGTAAATACTAGGACTCAAGGAGCATTAATAGGCACGGGCATCTGACTTAGAATAGGGAGACCTAAGTTTTAGTCTCTATGCTGCCAATAAATCACTGTAACCTTAGGAAACTCCTGCTAATCTTGGAGCTTCAGTTTTTCATCTTCCAACTAGGAAATGGAGAGAAGGGTGAAATGAAAACCTTGGTACAGATGACCTCAAACCATCCTACTATGTTTAGTTTTTTGATGAGAAGAAGGACAGTTATCCAACTGCAGCTACTGTGCCTCTTGAAGGTATGTCCTGGTAATTAGCATAGGGATCTGTGAACTTTTTCTGTAAAAAGCCAGACAATAAATATTTTAGGTCTTAGGTGGCATAGCATCTCCATTTAGCTGTACAACTTTGCCATTATAGTAAAAAGCAGCCTCAGATCATACATAAACAAATGAATTTGATAATGTTCCAAAAAACTTTTTCTATGGACACTGAAATTTGAATTTCATACAATTTGCACCTGTCTCAAAATGTTATTCTCTCATTTTTTAAATCCACTTAAAAATGTAAAAACCACTGCTAGCGTGTAAGTCTATACCAAAACAGGTGCCCACAGGCTATAGTTGCTGCCCTCTGGCCTGGCAGAATGCCTGGTGGTAAAAGTCCAATTCAAGCTCAGAGGAAGTCTCTCGATCTTTCACCCACCAGGGAGGAGGACGTAGGATATATGTCAGCTGAAAATAAGAATGACTGGTCATATTATTAAGAGGTGGTAGGAGTACAAAACAAGGCCATATTGAAGCAAATGTGCCTCTTTTCCTTTGGGCATGACTTTTCTCTATCTCTCTGGTATAATTGCCAGAGTTGAAAGATGTAAAGGGATGGGATCTATGGAAAAGGGTCTGGGAAGCTATTCTTTGGTTTTTGATGAAGGCCTTGTGCCCTTTTTACATACATTAAAGTGAAGTCGCTCAGTCGTGTCTGACTCTTTGCGACCCCATGGACTGTAGCCTACCAGGCTCCTTCCTCCATGGGATTCTCCAGGCAAGGATACTGGAGTGGCTTGCCATTTCCTTCTCCAGGGGATCTTCCCAACCCAGGGATCGAACCAAAGTCTCCCGCATTGCGGGCAGACGCTTTAACCTCTGAGCCACTTTACATACATTAGGAAAAAGACAAAAAGATAATCTTTCTAGCTGTCATGATAGAGACCACCAGAACTAAGGATTCCACATAGGAAGGAGTCTGGGCGCAAAACTTCACTGTATACTTATGGCAATTTAGAGTAGCTTTTCTTTGACTCCCTGGAGAGTCTGACTGCAGGGCTCGGCACTTATATCTCGCACCTTGCCCATTTCCTGCCAACCATGTTAGGCAACTACGGAGAATCAGAGAAGACGGTTATAAAGTGAGCCTAGACTCGCCTCTCTACCAAGGGTTTTCCAGAAAGAGCAAGGCTAAGCAGAACACAATTATTATTTGTTGTCTCTTTGGGCCTACTCTGGTTATCTTTTGCTATGTGACAAGCCTTAATGAATGACAAGGAATGTTTGGTATGAGAACCCTGGCCCCAGCCCAAATATCACACACATTTGGTGACCAGAGTGTTCAGTGTGAGTAGTGCTAAGGGTAGAGAGGAGACACATGGAAGAGGTTTTCCAAAACACCTGTTTATTACAGGTGGTCCCATGGAGCCAAGCCAAGGAGGCAAGCATTCATAAAAGACACTGTGCTACTCTGATGCTCGAACATTTAACCTGTCTGCTTGTCCACAGTGAAAGGTCTAACTCTTAGCACCTTAGTCCTGAATTTGTCCCCAAATAATTCATTTTGCTTTAGCCTTATATCAGTGCTCTTAATCTTTGGAGTGGCAGAGATTCAGTGAGTTCCCTCTCGATGCAAACCATCAGACCCCCAATAAGAATATGTGCCAATGAGTATATATTGAATAAATGGCTATCACCTAGTAGAAGCTATTCCCTACCTAAATACATAGATTGAATCCATAGATTAAATACATTCGATTAATATCTATTGAATGCCACTCTGTGCCAAGCATTTCACTTATATTACTTAGTTTTTGGATGACATTCAAACTTTTCAATAATTAATACAATCAGAATATTTGTTGCGATTTCTGTGCCAGGATTTGCTATGCCAGGCATCAGTCCTCTAGTTGTGGGATCATGAGGAGGTCCTAGGTGTCCCAAGTTCGCAGGGAAGTAGCTATATCCAACTCAAATGGAAATAATTCACTTTTAACCACCAACACAATCTTACCAGTTGTGTGTTGGCTGAATATCAGCCTTGTCTTATAAAATCCACATAATGAGGTTAGTGCTGTCATTTTCCAGATGGAAAAAGAGCCAGGAAGTGGAAGTACTTTATTTAAAGACACAGAGGCAGTTAGCTAGCAAAGTCAAATTCAAACTTAGAATGTATAGCTTCAAAATATGCATTCATCCTATACAGTACTGAACCTTTCAGTTCAGTCGCTCAGTTGTGTCCGACTCTTTGTGACCCCATGAATCGCAGCACGCCAGGCTTCCCTGTCCATCACCAACTCCCTAAGTTCACTCAGACTCACGTCCATTGACTCCATGATGCCATCCAGCCATCTCATCCTCGGTCGTCCCCTTCTTCTCCTGCCCCCAGTCCCTCCCAGCATCAGGGTCTTTTCAAATGAGTCAACTCACTGAATCTTTAGGAGGCAAAAAGTTCCATAGGCACAAAATCCATTCAAAGTAAGTTCTGTAACAGATGGGAAGACTGATTTCAGAAAGACGTAAAAATAAGAGCTATCCTCAAAACTCACTCCTACCCATATGTGTTTATTTATCAAGTACATTAAGTCTTTGGAACATATATTCAGTATATGCATACTATTAAAGAGTATAGCTATGTTCCTAGTGAACTCTCAAGGGTCTTAAGAAGTAGGGCCTTTTCACCACTTATGTCCTGTTTATCATACTTGCACTTTAAATATCTGTTCCATACTTTGATTTTTCCATTTTTGACAACCTCTGTTTGACGTGCTATTCATTTTTCAGGATTCAGCTCAGATTTTACCTCCTTTGGGAAGCTGTGTCTAAATTCCCAAGACTGGGCTAGGTGCCCCTCTTTTGTGTTTCTACACCCACTGCCACCATCGGGCCCACTCTAACTCCATCCCATGTTTACTTCTGTTGTAGCGCTGTGGTGTACTGAGTATCCACACACTTGATTTAGAGCTCCTTGAAGGCAGAGACTATGTCTGATGATTCCGTACAACATAACAATTGCGTTACTGTTACAACGTGATTTACTCTCTCAAGGAAACTCCAAGGTTCTTGGAAGATTTAGAGTATGTAACTTGGCTCCTGCCATTCAAGTTCTATCTACAGTGGTCTTTGACAACTGCTGCCCTGTAATTCCTTTCTTGAGTATAGCTAGGAACTGGTTTCTAGGATCACTTTGAGTGATGGAGCAAAGACAGGGCAGGTGGGTGGGTGGCACAGGTGGGTAGGTGGCAGGCCATATGCTTTGCCCTGAGGCCTTCATAGCCATCTATTACATTGTGATCTATTTCCTGGAGGGATGCTTAGCCCATTATATAACCTGATGCTTAGTGGAGGTTCTAAAATGAAGACTCAATGTTATTCAGATTTGCAGTTATTGCTGTAATGCTTTATCAAAGTACCTTTTATCAAAGATTCTGAGAGCACTGGTTAAAAGAAACATGATTTTTTAAAAGCTGATGTGCCAAATGTGGCAACAGAAAATACACCTACCCTCCTGGGAGTGACTCTGTCAGCTGAGCTCAGTCTGCACACTGCAGAATGGCAGGCTGACCAGTGAAGGGAAATGATGGTCTTCAGGAGTCTTCCAGTGTTTGCCTATTACAACTTTGCAAGCCTAGGTAGTTTGCTTATCCTACAGTTTCTTTGTCTGCAAAATCAGGATGATGGTTAAAAAAAAAAAGTCAGCTTAGCCATTATTTAGAGAATTTACCAATATGTTATTTGATCTTTCTAGTCTTTATTCCAAAACATTCTAAGCTTTCAAAAAATAAGTAAAATGAGTCAACATGACTTGACACATTAATTGTCATTAATACCTCTCCCAAGAGGTTTGAGTCTCAAAGGAATTCTACATAAATTGACAGATTAACAATCCTCCTTAAAAATATGATGTTCCTTAAAAGCAAAGCTGTAGTCATTTTCTAAAAGCACCAGTCCAGCTTAGTTTAGAAGTGTAAATAGAGACAGGGAAAGTTGGGTGTTTTGTAAATAAGGGTAGAACTGGTAACTGATTCCAGCTTCCCTGTTCCTGGTGATAACAATAGCTCTTTAATTCCCATGATGAGTCTGTTGACAGGCACATTAGGGTTTATAACACTGAACATTTACCAGGTCTTAAAGACCATATCATATGTTCAGGGACTATAAGGGAATAGGAAAAATGAAAACAATTGGTATGTTAGAATGTAGAACTTTGGATTAATTTTTCCCTTTACATTTTTTTTTCTTTATAGTGTCGTTTGTGCAATAACTTTAAAAAACACATTTTTTAAAAATTCATTTTTATGTTTTAGTTTGTTTTGCTTTACAATACTGTATTCGTTTTGCTATACATTGACGTGAATCAGACACGAGTGTACGTGAACTCCCAATCCCGACCCCCCCCTCCCTAAAATTCACATTTTTAAAAAAGCATGACATACTAGAAATGATTCTCTGTGAAGCAAATTAAAGCTCTTAAAATTGGAAAAATAAGACTGGTAGCTTTTCTGTGTAGTGGCCGATAGCCGTCACAATTCCATGGTGTCCTGAAATGACATAGAACAGGTGGATCAGTGGTGAAGAATCCGACTGCCAAGCAGGAGATGCTTGTTTGATCCCTGGGTCAGGAAGATCCCTGGGAGAAGGAAATGGCAACCTACTCCAGCACTCTTCCTGTGGAATCCCATGGACAGAGGAGCCTGGCAGGCTACAGTCCATGGAGTTTCAAAGACTTGGACATGACTTAGCCACTAAACAGCAGCAGCAGCCTATATAAACAAGGATCAAAGAATAGCAAGGTATATATTCAGCCTATCTAATAGGCTGCCTTCTAACAATAATTCATATTTGCTTTGGATAATTACCTCTTATTATGCACCCCTATAAAATTGGGCTTTCCTTGTCCTTTGCTTAAGATCACATCCTTCCAATTCCCCATGCCATTTAGCACAAAGCTTAATTTGTAGTAGATCCTTGGTAGAGCATCTGTAGATTTGATTTCACTCAGCTTATTCTCTAATTTAACAAATCATTCCTTTAATCTTTATGTATGTATGTGTTTATCTATTAACACTGTCAGTTGTTAGTACAGCTGGTACAGTTAATATATATAGGTAGTCTTTTAATTAATTTTCACAGTTATGATTTAACTTTTTTATGATGATGTACAATATGCAAAAAAGGAAAATCAATCTTAAAGAGTTTAAATGACAGAACTGGGGCCAGATGCCCAGAGTCAATGTTTGTTACATTATATCATATTCCAAAAAATTTTTAATACCTAAGGAATAAGCCCTTTGGATTCCTCCAACTTGTCCTAAATATGAGGCTGAATCATTCCAATTCAAAAATGAAGTCAGTAATTACTTGTAATTCAGTTTTAAGAATATCTACTCTATCCATAGCATTTTTTTAAATCCACAGCATTGAATGTATATCCTGCTTAGAAGTCCAGTGGTAATAAAATATTTAATTGAAGTCTGAGTTATTATTAAGCATAAAAGAAGGCATTTATTTATTGCTGTTGTTCAAATTAGCATATACTTCAATTCTCCTCTTGCCCATTCCTTTCTTAGGTTTTTTTTTTTTTTTTTTTAATAGGTAAGAAGTGTATTTGTTTAGAGAGAAACACACTCCACAGACAGAGTGTGGGCCATCACAGAGGGCGAGTGTGGCGGCCCCTTTCTTCTTTTTAACAGACTTTATTTCTAAGAACAGTTTTAGATTAACAGGAAACTTGAGAATATAGTACAGATTCTCCTCATTACCCACCCCAAGATTCCCCTGTTATTAACAGCTCATATTTAGTATGGTACATTTGTTACAGTTCAGTTCAGTCGCGCAGTCGTGTCCGACTCTTTGCGACCCCATGAATCGCAGCACGCCAGGCCTCCCTGTCCATCACCAACTCCCGGAGTTCACTCAGACTCACGTCCATTGAGTCTGTGATGCCATCCAGCCATCTCATCCTCGGTCGTCCCTTTCTCCTCCTGCCCTCAATCCCTCCCAGCATCAGGGTCTTTTCCAATGAGTCAACTCTTCGCATAAGTTACAGTTACCTATCCAATATTGGTCACTATTATTACTTAAGGTCCAGAATTTATTTACATTTTCTTAGTTTTCAACCTGGTCTGCTTTTTCTCTTTCATGATTCCAGTCTTGTACCATATTACATTTAGATATCTCTTTAGGCTCCTCTTAGCTAGTTTCTCAGACTTTCCTTGTTTTGGTAACCTTGAGTTTTGAGAAGTACAGGTCAGATATTTATTAGGGTTCCTCACTGTTGAAATTTGTCTGATGTTTTTCTCAAGATAAGTTTGGATTTATAGGTTATTGAAAGGAAAACCATACAGGTGAAGTGCCATTTTCATCATACCATATCAAGTATACACACTATCAGCAGGACTATTAATATTGACCTTGATCACATGGCTGAAATACTAATGGTCAGGTTTTTCCACTGTTAAGTTACTCTTTCCTCCACTCTTTAACATACAGTCCACTTTGGAAAGATGTCACTATACCCAGCCTACACCTAAGGAGTAGGGAGTTGTGTGTTATGCTTGCCCCTTCCTTTTTGTTTAATTCATATCATCTTATGTTTCTCTTTCAGATATTTTAAAGTACTTAAAAAAAAACATAAATCATAAGGAGTCGACACAAAGTTTTTTTTTTACATCCTAAATTCAATCTCTAATCAAAATTTGAATCTGCCTTAAAATATATGCAGAATCCAATAATCTTTCACCACCTCCATTGCCACCATTCTAGTTCAAGCTGTCAATCTCTCCTTTGTTACTGCAGCAGCTGTCTAACTAGTCTCCTTGCTTCTACCTTTGCTCCCTACAGTTTATTCTTTATGTGGCAACCATAGTGATGCTTTTAAAACCTGAAATCAGATCTTGACAGCCCCCTATTTCAAATCTTCCATTGGCTTCCTGTAGAACTCAAGACTGTAGCTAAGTCCTTCAAATGCCCCATGATCTACCAATACCTCCTGCCTCTTCAACTGTTGATAGTCTTCTAACCCATTTTGCTCAGCACAGATTGGTCTCCTGCTCTTCCTTGAAGATGTCAGAAAATGCTCACCCTAGGGCCTTTGCACTTAATGTAAACCATGGCAGCCATCAAACTGTGCCACTTGGATCTATCTCTAGAAAGAACTTGACAATTAGCAGCAAAGAGTACACTTGGCTGGCAGCCTCTTGTTGTGGTCTTCCAGATCTGCCTTAACAATGAGGCTTGCTCTTTATGGTAAGTTCCAGGCAATGACTGGGCACAGCAAGGGTTCTGGTCATTTCTGCCTAATGTGGGATTCCTCTCATGGACAATCTTTGCTCCAGAGTTCTCCACTGGGTCAGCCACGGCTTTGTCAGACATGCAACACTGTCTGAGGCTCTTCCTGCTCATACACCACCAGCATTTCTCTTAAAATGTGTTCCCTAGATTCTAGGAATTTTTCCAGGAAAGCAGAGATTGACACTGTGGAGCACATATTTCTTGGCTTGTTTGATGCATTTTTCAAGATAGTGTTTTCACTCTCTCAAAAGGGTGGATGCACAGTTGTACAAAACAGCCTGAAAGTGCAGCTCAGACATCAAGATACTCCCACATTGCTCAGGAAACTAACAAAAGTCTAGAGAAATGTAACTGACATTTCAAATCTGGACTCTGCACTATCTACCTGTGTGATCTTCTACATGTCCTCCCTCGTTAAATAGGGATAGTAATACCTACTTTGCTGTTCAAACAATCGAATAAGATAATGGCAGTGAAGGTGCAATTATCAACACCACTTGTGAAGATAACTATAAATCATCATACTAATACTAATATGTCATATATACAATACCATACCTAATACCAATATTCATTATGGAGGGTGGTGGTTTAGTCTCTTGTGTCCAACTCTTGCGACCCTATGGACTGTAGACTGCCAGGCTCCTCTGTCCATGGGATTTCCCAGGCAAGACTACTGGAGTGGGTAGCCATTTCCTTCTTCAGGGGATCTTCCCAACCCAGGGTCTCCTGCATTGCTGACACATTCTTTACCAACTGAGCCACCAGGGAAGCCCATTCATTGTGAAGGTAAGTGTAAATAGCTTACAAATGGCCACGTTCTTTTCGGCTCAAACAGGAAGGAATTAAAATATTTTATGTTGAGAGGCGAGTATGATTCTTAGGAAAGAAACTGGAAGAAATCGAACTTCCCCTCTTTTTGTGTATTCAATCAAGGAATTTGGTTCGCTTCTAGCCGCGGAGAGTCGGCCAGAGAAGCCAGTACTTCCGGCTTCCTCTGCCGTCTCATCCGCCCGGCGGGGTTTTTTCATTGCGCGTGCGCAAGTCCCGCCCCACCCCGGAACTTAACCGTTGACGAAATTGAAGTGTTTAAATCCTCCGGAATCGGATCCAGGAGCGCGGGTGGCGCCCTTCTTTCTCCACGGAGGTTTAGGATTGGTCGGCGTCGGACCGGTGCAGGGCGCTGATTGGTTATTGCACCATAGCGTCGCGGAGACCGAGTGTCAAGTCCGGCACCGCCCCTTCTCCCTGATGGGTTGGGCTTCCGACCAGTCAGCAGGCGTGGCGCGGGCTTCGGTTTCCCGAGCTTGTATTTGCCGCCCCGGTTCCCGCGACCCTCAACGTCCCAGAGGCGGGGCGAGTTGGCAGAGGTTTTCCTTGGACTCTGTTCCGGCCTAGCAAACAAACCTCAACTCGGCGGGGATTGCGGTGAGTGTTTTTGTGCTTCAGTTCCCCTGAGGGGCTCTGCGAGCCTGGGGGAAGGAGGGTGGGCAACACTCTGCTGCCTGTGTTGGGTTCAGTGGACTAGGAGCCTGGACTAATGACGCAAAGGGAATTGGGACGATGAATTTCTTGGGAATCATTTGTACTTAGGTATGTGAACAAAGTTTTCAATCGATAACATGCTATCATATAAAATTTTTACTGTAAAAATGTCTGGACGGAAGCCCAGTATGCTCGGATAGCTACATAGCAATGAATGATACTTGCTCAATCTTGCTTGACTCTGCAACCCCATTGTAGCCTGCCAAGGCTCCTCTGTCCATGGAATTCTCCAGGCAAGATTACTGGAGTGGGTTGCCATTTCCTTCTCCAGCTGCATAGTAAGGGATCGGTTAACGTTTAAAGTTCGTGGTCGGCTGGAAGTTATTTATAAATAACAAAGCGTGAAAATGCTGTGGGTGTGAACACAGTCGATAGTAACACCACCATGGTATCTAGGAGACGGTTTCACAGAGGAGTTGATATTCGGATTGTATTGTGAAGGATGATGAGGGTTTACCAGGGCCTTTCAAATAAAAGGGACAGTAGGTGTGCGTGGATACTGCCAATATCCACTGAATGTGATGTAGGAGTGAAGGGATGTGTGGAATAACAGGGTGGGGCCAAGTTCTGAAAGTCCTTTATTCTGTATGTAAAGAAGACCCGGAGCTTCCCTAGTGGCTCAGACTGTAAAAAGTCTGCCTGCAATTCAGGACACCCGGTTCAAACCCAGGGTCAGGGAGGATCCCCTGGAGAAGGGAATGGAAACCCACTCCAGTGTTCTTGCCTGAAGAATTCCATGGACAGAAGAGCCTGGTGGGCTAGTCCATGGGGGTCACAAAGAGTTGGACACGACTGAGCAATTGTATGGACATTGAAAGAAGACATAAAGAAAGCTGAATGCTGAAGAATTGATGCTTTTGAATTGTGGTGTTGGAGAAGACTGTTTGAGAGTCCCTTGGACTGCAAGGAGATCCAGCCAGTCCATCCTAAAGGGAATCATCTTGAATATTCATTGGAAGGACTGATGTTGAAGCTGAAGCTCCAATACTTTGGCCACTTGATGCAAAGAGCTGACTCATTGGAAAAGACCCTGATGCGGGGAAGATTCAGGGCAGGAGGAGAAGGGGACAACAGAGGATGAGATGGTTGGATGGCATCACCGACTCAATGGACATGGGTTTTGGTGGACTCTGGGAGTTGGTGATGGACAGGGAGGCCTGGTGTGCTGCAGTTCATGGGATCACACTGAGTTGGACACGACTGAGTGATTGAACTGAACTGAACTGAAAGAAGAGCCATCAACTCTTTAAGCCAGAGAATAACTTGGTCAGATATATATAACAATAATTCCCTGGTGGCTCAGATGGTAAAGAATCTGTCTCCCGATCCCTGGATCAGAAAGATTGCCTGGAGAAGGGAATGGCTATCCACTCCAGTGTTCTTGCCTGGAGAATTCCATAGACAGAGGAGCCTGGCCGGCTACAGTCCTTAGGGTTACAAAGAGTTGGACACGACTGAGCAACTAATGCTTTTCAACCCTTTTTGACTGGGCACAAAGGCAGCCCTTCTGGTAGCACTGTGGAGACTTTTCAGTCTGGTGAAAATTTGGTGAAAGCTAATAAAGTCACGAACTGAGGTAGTGGATATAGAAAGACAGTTTATATTGGGGAAGAGGGAGAAAGGAGAGATAAGGATGACTTGATGGTTTCCATTTGATACACAACTGTGCCATTATCCGGGGAGAATATGTTTTGCTAGGTATAGGTGTTACATGATTTTACTTTCACTGAACTAGCTTTAATTGCTTGTGTGTTACTGTAAATTAACTGTCTCCTGTGGGTTTTTTTGAAATGAGAAATAATAGGTCAACATTTTTGATTTACCTTAATGCATAAAGAAAGAACAGACAAGGAGTTTTAAGACTCTTATTTAATAAAGAAAAATGGCACTTTATTACTTCTGAAAGTTAACAACTATCAATCTGAATATTGTTGTCCATGACAACCAAGTAGCATAGAAGTTAAAGTTTAAAACATGCATTCTATAGAAGCTACATGAAGTCCAGATACCTCTAAGAGGGACTTTTTATCAACCTTACAAGGGCACTTTAAATAGGATTTGGTTTTTGTAAATATTTCCAGATTCTGACTTTAACTAAAAAAATTTTCTGAATGACTTCCGCACCAGAATGAATAACTCTCTCCTTCCTTACCTTGCTTTTAAACAATTCTTTTTTGTTAGAATTGAAGTAGAATACACAGGGCCTAAAGATTCTAAGATTTGACAAAAGAACATAGCAAATAATGAGCTGTAAAGAAAGGACTTTGAGGTCTGTATTTTGCTTTTATAATATTTAGATGTAGATATCCAATGGTAGGGCTTCCCAGTGGCTCAGTGGTAAAGAATCTGCCTGCAATGCAGGAGACCTAGGGTTCTATTCCTAGATGGGGAAGATCCGCTGGAGAAAGAAATGGGGACCCACTCCAGTGTTCTTGCCTGGAAAATCTCATGGACAGAGGAGCCTTGTGGGCTAGAGTCTACAGGGTTGCAAAGAGTCAGACATGACTTAGTGACTAAACAGCAACAAGAATCCAGTAGGCAATTAGAGATACAGACTTGAAACTTAGAAGAGAGGCAGAAACTGAAAGTTTGCTATGTTTGCTTCGGAAGCAATGGGAGTGGATGAGATTGCCCAGAGAATGTATGAGGAGCCAAGAAAAGATCACTGACTTGGCACTAATACAAGTTAGTTTGTGGGTATGCAGTATTTGTCTCCTATCTCCACAAGCTTGAAAATTTGTTGACTTTATTATAGACCAAATAAATATCTAGCCCAAATTGTTCCTATTTGCTGCTTTGTGGTTTTCTGACTATTATGAAGCTTTTGGTTAAAATCTCGTGTATTAAATACTACCTGTCCTACCCAGCTCACTAAATTAATACAAGGATCTTGGGGCAGAATCTTAATAAATAGATAATTGGTGGGATTTGCTGCCTAGAATAAATGTTAACATTAATTTATAGGCCAAATACTATAAAGTATAAAGTGATCAGAATCCATAAGCACTTTATCTTATTCATTATTTTGTCTGTTATTTTGCTAATATGTGGTTAAATCATGTTTCTTTTAATTTTTTTGTTTTTGTCACTCATTAGTAATATTCTCTTTATTTCTTTAGGTTCCTGAGCATGTGAAATTGAATAAATCATTCACCAGCTATCATGGAGTCTACATATCCTCTTGCAGGGCCCCAGATGAATACCAGGTATAGAAATATTTTTACAGAATGTGCTTTTCACAGTTACTCACATAACTTGGGTTGGAAGAGAGGAGAAAAAAATAATCTTTAGAATCAGGAAAATCTGCGTCCATACCCCAGCTTTACCATTTATTAGATGGGTGACCATGATCAAGTTATTTAACTTCTCTAAGCTTCCATTTCCTCATCTGTAAATTGGGGACAGTAATCTCTTATCAGAAGGTTATTGTGAAGGGTTAAATAAGACTACTAAACTAAAGGGTCTGGGACATTGTAGGCACTCAGTAAATCTTAGTTTCATTTCCTCCTTTCCTTATTTTAGTTTCACAGAGGGTGTTTGTATTAATGAAAAATAGTACCTGAACTTTAGAGGCTAAAGATCACATACATATTTATTTATATCCTAGACAAATGGGAAAGCGGTTGAGTTCCTTCCCTCTTATAAACTCTAATTATTTGATGGGAAAATTTTCACACTGAATGTACCTAAGCCTTTTCCCACTCAATGCGGTGTGAGGAGGAGGAGCTTGCCACCTGTCTCCTAATTTTCTCAAGTCTGTTACTACTTTGAGGAGCAGGCAAAATGGCTTGAGTTATTTGGCTCTTTGGATCATTTATTGTTCTTTTCTCCCCCTTGAGAAGAACAATTATTGCTGACATGTAAATTTCTTTTCTTCCTAACTAGAATTGCATCCATGAGTTACCTTTATTCTCTGTGTTATTTTTCTCTGTGCCAGATGTTCTTGATGAAGACAACGGGAAACGTGACCCAAAGAGGCTATCATATTCCTTTTGCTTAACTTTGCCCTTCTGTTCTCTCCTGTTGCTACCTCCTATTCTTTGAAACTTTATCAGCCTTTGTTCTTCTGTTTAATTTTATTATTGGGTCAAATCCATTCCTTACATTCTAGGAGAAATAATATACTCATGTGATTTAAATTGATAATTCCTGGCATATGCAACTCTAGATTTTAGTTCATTTATTGAACTCTGGTTTTCAGTAATTTGTGGGCTTTTAGGGCAGCAGTTTTTAATTATTTTTGTTTACAAATCCCTTTGAATGTCTAATAGCCATGAATTTCATTCCCTAAGGAAAAGTACTTTTATACATATATGCAGAACTTTGCACTCAATTTCAAGGTGTTTTTATCTTTCTTGCCTCTCAAGTCTATCTCCCTGAATACTTTAGATTAAGGAAAAAATTAATAACAACCAGGTTCTGTGCTAATAGGCACTTTGCATACATTATTTTTATTTAATCCTCACAACAAACCATGAGGAATGGGTACTATTATTATCCCTCTCTCTTTTTTTTTTTCAGTGAGGAAACTAGCATAGAGATCTTAACCACCCCACAGTTTTACGGTTGGTAACTGGTATAGCCAGTATTTAAAGCTGAAGTGATTTCTACTGTGCACTATAAGGAAGTAAACCTGAAGGAGTGCAGGTTGGATTTGAAACCTGCACTACTACTTACAGTGAAAAGAAATGGACTACTAACAACAAAACGAAACAGCCAACATTGAGCACTTACTGTAGCCAGGATTTTTTTCTGAGCATTTTATATATATTGACTCATTTAATAAGTATTCACTATAATTCTCCCAGGAGATACTGATATTATTTTAACAGTTGAAGAAACTCAGGCACAGAGACATTGATTTGATCATGGTCACACAGCCAGCAAATTTTGAAGCCAGGTTTGAAAATCAAAGACCTAAGCAGGCTTTGCTTTTAACCCTTAAATCATTCTTCCTCTCACCAACTGATAAATATATTAGACGTAGAGACATAGATAAATTGACAACTTGTCACTTAACTACCTTTTGACTTTGAACAAATTTCTTAGTTTCAGATTGTGTCTTTATTTCAAATAAAGAGAAATTAAAAATCCTTATAAAGATTAAGCACATAGCTAAGATTGTGGTAGAGCCAGACTGAACCATGATCTAAAGCATTACATCATTCAGCTTCTAGTAGTACAAGCTTTGAAATCAGCCACACTTAGATACAGATTCCAGCTCTGCTACTTAGTTGATGTATCAAGTTGTAGAAGTTGGAGTTTGTTATCTCTAAAGTGGACAATAAAGTGTCTCAGAAACAGTTTTAGTGAGAAATAACGCACATGTAAATGCCTAGTAGGATGCCTGGTACAGCAGATGATCTGTGGATGATCATCATAGCAGATGACTGGGGCCAGTATTTCAGTTGTTAAGTTTTATCAGGTGATACGTGAAAGTAAGGTCTAGAGCAAGATAGTCTTAGTGTGTGATATGATAAATAGTCTACCACCATGCAAATGCACTTTTGTAGGTAGCTCACTGTCAGAGCTTTCTTGCTTTAATTACATGTGACTTTAGCTGATATTCTCTCCTAGTCCTTCTTTGCATTATTTTTCTAATTGTATTTTTCTTATTCTCAAATTACTCACTTATGTAAAATAAAAACTCTGTGATGGTACCCTGTATGATTTAACATTGCTTTATGTTGCTTGCATGATCTTTGTTGAGGAATTACTGATGTTTTTCTGATGCTTCAGTAATTAAACTTATGTGTGGGACTTCCCTGGAAGTCCAATGGCTGAGACTCCACTGTAGGAAGCACAGGTTCAATC
Source organism: Aepyceros melampus (assembly GCA_006408695.1). Lineage (NCBI taxonomy): Eukaryota > Metazoa > Chordata > Mammalia > Artiodactyla > Bovidae > Aepyceros > Aepyceros melampus. The sequence goes on along the minus strand of SJXQ01011028.1, from coordinate 236,633 downwards.
ACTGGTCAGGGAACTAAGATCACACATGCCATGTGATGCTGCAAAAAGAAAAGACCTCATGTGACAGGGCCTAAATTACCAGGTTTGAAAGCCCTGAAAAGGTTTTGTGTTTTTCAAAATTTTTTAAGTGTTACCCTGAAATTAGTTCAGAAAGACAGATATTAATTTAAAATTTAAATTCACTGTTTATATTCATTTTCTGTTACTTAGAGAAGATTTTATAGAATTTATACTCGTTCTTTTTTAAAAGGCTCATGTATATATGTGAATAGGAAAAAAACAATGTAACTTTTGAGTGTTTATTCTCTTGATAAGTAGAGTTACAAGAGATTTTTCTTCTACTTTTTAAAAATGTTTTTCAGATCTTCTAACGTTACAAAAGTAATCAGAAAAGCCGTGTTATTTAAATTGTTTCTTGTAAGATTTGTCTGTTTCTCATTGTGCTTTCGTTTTCTTTTTTAAGATTTTCTTCAAGCAGGATGGTGCCTTTCTATTTTCCTCCATCAAAATGTGCACTTTGGAACCCAGTGCCAATTGGAGATTTCATCTACTTACATCTCCGTTACTACAGGTATAAGATGCTTCTATTTTCAAATTAAACCAGCATAAACAAGAATCTAAAGAATATGTAAGGCAGTGGTTACTATGAATAATTATTTTTTTAACATTTCCACCTAGGCTCCCCTGAGGCAAAATATTCTTTCTGCTTCTTCTTAAACCTGTTCCTTATGATTTTGAGAAGTAGTCCTAATTTCACAGTTAAAATATTCTGTAAATCTAAGGTTCTAAGTATTATAGGACTTCAAGGGGCAAAATATAATAAAAACTGAGCTTTTCATCATATTTTAGCATGGTATTTGAATAACATTGAGAAAATTGAACTGATTTTGAGTGAACAGACCATTTAAAAGGAGTGTAAAATATTAGAGTTATGACCAGGATTGTGAAAGACATAGAAGCTTAGGCTTCAAGTAATAGAAAACAGAGATCCATTGAGATATTGTATATAAGAGAGTTACTTGTTGAAAGCAGAGTTCTAAGAAGGATAGATCATAGCGGGGAGAGCTTAGAGTCAGCCCTAAGCGGGAGATGGTTGTCGGTAATCTTAAGTGATAGAGATTTATACTATAGTGGTTTAAGGTGTTAAACTAGAGCCAGACTTCCTGGAGGGTCAGATCCTGATTTACCCTTTCTTATTTAAGTGACTTCAGTAAAGTAGCCAAGGATCAGTTTCCTTATTTATAAAATGGGGACTTCCTGGTAGCTCAGTGGGTGGGAACCTGCCTGCCAATGCAGGGGACAGGGTTTCGATCCCTGATCCGGGAAGATTCGCTATGCCATGGAGCAACTAAGCCTGTGCATCACAGCTACTGAACCCATGCTCTAGGGCCCACAAGTCTGTGTGCTGCAGCTGTTGAGCCTGTGTGCTGCAGCAACTGAAGCCCGCACGCCCGGAGCCTGTGCTCTGCAACAAAGAGGAGCTGCCGCAGTGAGAAGCCCATGTACTGCCAAGAAGAGGAGAGTCTGCTCACCACAGCTAGAGAAAGCCAGCGCAAAAACAACAACAGTGCAGCCAAAAATGAACTAAAATAAAATGGGAATATGACACTTGTTTCATAGTACTCTTTAAAGTATTAAATGAGACAGGTTTTAAAGCAGCAGTTGGCACAATACTTGGGCATAAGAGGTAGTCAATAAATGTTAGGTATTATCAGGGTTTAGAGCAGTGTAGCAGCATTGAGACCAAGAGGAAAGGAGGAAACAAAGTGTTTTGAAGAAACATTTTATAGCATTTGGTGATCAATTGAATAGAGGAACTAAAGGAAATTACATGTCAAAAAGTTTTTAAGTTTTAAACTAGTTGGCAGAGAAGGGTGATATCATTGAATATGTAAGGCAATGATTACTATAAATAATTTTTTAAACAATATCTTGTGGAAGTTCTGTTAAATATTTGTTAGACCTGTTGATTCTTTTCTATGTGTCTCTTAACCTATGTTTTCTATTGCTATCTTTCTGTGCTACATTTTGAGTATTTCTTTTGTTCTTCAGCTCTCCTAATTTACTCTTTAGCTGTGCTACTTATTAGTTGCCATCTAACCTGTTCATTTAGGTTTTTAAATGTATATACTATACATGTGAAAGATAATTTATAATATATATACACAGTTTATAGAATAATAAATTTGGTCTTTTTTAATAGTATCTTGTTCCTTGTTCATACTTTTAGAGTCCTTTTGATATTTAAGCATGTGAATTGTATTTACATTTTATATGCACAATGCTGGTAACTGAAGTTCATAGATAATATGTAAACAAATGGATGTGACTATTTCAATCAAAGTTTATTTATAAAAATAGGAGACCTCATAGTTTCTTGATCCCTGCTGTAGTTCATAAAATTAAGCAAATGCCTCAAGAATAACTGTAACTTCAGTGTCTGCTTATTGCAATTTTGCTTTCCAGGCAGCCCTCCTTACACCTTGCCTTTGACCCTAGGATTTCCCAGCAGTGATCTTTCTGTACATTTTAAAAGATATATATATTACCTTAGGCAATGTTTCATGACAGATTTTTTTAGGCTATCAGATTCATCACATTCATAAAAGGCTTGTTATTTTTCAGAAATCCAAGACTTGTGGTAACTGAAAAGACCATCCGACTTGCTTGTCGTCATGCTAAACAGAATAAAAACAACTTGCCATGCTTTTTACTTGGTTCTCTCACAGTAGATGAAGGTAACATACTTTGAAAAATTATTTTTATGACTATAATAGACTCTGTGTTTACTGCTTCAGCCAATTATTATAATATACTTTGACCATTTTTTCTTTTTTTGCTGTATACCAATGTTAGAAAGACGAGTTAACGTTGACACTGCTTATCATAGACGTTGCAGTCTGGTCATGTTGATGAATGTATATGCAAGTTATTTTTTTAAAATGAGAGTTTACATATATATATATATGGCTGAGTCCCTGTGCTATTCACCTGAAACTATCACATTACTTGTTAATGGGCTATACCACAATACAAAATAAAAAGTTTAAAAAAAAAATTTTTTTTTTTTTTTAAATTTAAAATGAGAGTTTCATGTACTCTTAGTATGAACAAAATGCTTTCTTATAATCTGGGCTTGCTTGGTTGATTTCACATTTCATAATTGGCGTTCTAAATAATAACTGCTGGGCTTCCCTAGTGGCTCAGTGGTAAAGAACCCGCCTGCCAATGCAGGAGACAGGAGTTCAGTCCTTGGGTCGGGAAGATGCCCCGGAGGAGGAAATGGCAACCCACTCCAGTATCTTGCCTGGGAAATCCCATTGGCAGAGGATCCTAGCAGGCTACAGTTCATGGGGTCACAAAGAGTCAGACGCGCCTTAGTGACTGAGCATGCGTGTACACATAATAACTGCTGTTTTGTTCTACAGATGAAGAAAGTGTGACATTGACAATAGATCGTTTTGATCCTGGTCGAGAGGTACCTGAATTATTGGAAAGAATCCCTACTGCTTCTCTTCCTGGGGACTTTATAATCCCATGCAAAATTCATACTCAAGGACTTTGTTCAAGAGAAATAATAATTCAAAATGCAGATGACTTTAATTCAGCTTTCAAGGTAAGATTTGTTGATAATGTGATTATTCCTAATTCAGCAAAGAATCAAATTATGTGTACTGTGTTGTATCTTAATAAACCCATATTTAATAGATATTCATAAAAATTTCTGACTAAATGATTGTTGACCTAAAATGCAATTAACTATAGTTTCTGAGGATGGAAATTATAGGTGGATAATATGGGTAGCATTCTGGAAGAGGAAGCAACATGACTAAGATAGCAAAGTACAAAGGATAACAATTGAGGGTGGAGATTTTTGCTGGATTTGCGGGCAGTCAGACCTGAGAACTAGTGTGTCTAGATCAGAGAGAGCCTTGTCTGCCAAGCTAAGGAATTTTAACTTTGTCTAATGGGCTTTAGACAAAGCCCATTTTGTGTTTTTCATTGAAAATTTCTGAAAAGGAAATACTGTTAAATCAAGGATGATTAATGTGATAGGGCAGGCTGAATAGAGTCAGAATAGTTAGGCCTTGCAATAGTCAGGGATGTGTTTGCCTATAGTAAAGTGGTGGCAGTGAGACCAGAAAGGACAGTGTACATGAGCAACTACAGAGGAAGAACTAACCTGACCATTTGGGGTAATAAGAACATAATCAAAGAGGAATGGACTTTATATAGATGGAGCATAGAAAATCTTGTTGTACAATATAGTAAATCTTATTTGATTCAACATCATTTTTCATGTAACCTTTTGGTCACATGGAAAAATAAGAGAATTGAAATATTGCAAATCAGAAAGTTTTTTGTTAATCCAAGATATTTGAAACAAATCCTTTAGAGATGTGTACAAATTTCAAAATTTTAAAATAATTGTGTGATGTTGATTCCTCAGGCTCTACAGCATCATGCGTGTAGCAAAGAGTCCTTGGACTGTGGAAAACTACTTGCCTTGAGAGCTCACATCACTTCCAGGGAGAGTTTGGACACTGTGGATTTCGACTTGGATTGGGCAGCAGTAACTCTAGCAAACACCTTTAAGTGCACACCTGTGAAACCCATCCCCATCATTCCAACAGCTCTAGCAAGAAATTTGAGCAGTAATCTGAATATTTCTCAAGTTCAAGGTACCTATAAATATGGGTAAGTAAAAGACGTATTCATCCAAAATTTTAAATATTGGTCACATTAGTATATTTTCATGTTATTCACATAAGATGAAATAATTGTTCAGTCAGTTTACATGCCTGATATGTGATGGCTAGAGAAATAACCAAGAAAGGTGATAAATAAAGTGGTTAATTTTTTTTAAAATGGCTTATTTTTTTTTACTTGTTTATTCGGCTACACCAGGTGGTAGTTTTGGCACATGTGATCTGCGATCTTTGTTGGGGCAGGAAGGATCTTTAGTTGAGTCATGCAAACTCTTAGTTGCAGTTTGTGGGATCTAGTTCCCTGACGAGGGATCAAACCCAGGCTCCCTGCATTGGAAGTTTAGAGTCTTAGCTTCTAGACCACCAGGGAAGTCCCTAAAATTGTTAATTTTTGCTGAATTAATTATTTTTCTGATAATGAGTCTAACGGAGGCTAGAGAATTATTTGTAATATGCACTTTTACTTGTGGATAATAAGCACAGCAGATAAAGGAGATAATTAAATTAAAATGTTAAATACTCTTGCCTACTAAATTGTCAGCCACTTGAGGGTGGAGTTTCCTCACATTGCTGCAGCAGCATCCTCTCTAGCCTCCTATCCACCACTCTTGGTTTCTTAGGAAATGCATGCCAAATGCTTGTTTTCTGGTCCTCAGCAGGGCTGCTTCCCTGAATCCTCATCCACTTTCTTTAACCATTGTCTGCTGACCTAGGTCAGACAATGTAAGCACCCACTGCTTTAAAGTCTAAGCAATTCCTTTCTGGCTTCCTTTCCCACTGACTCCACCCTAGTTCCTGTTAGGTCTCCAGAGCTGAAACCATTCGGCAAGGTAAACTCAACTCCAAGTCTCATCTACCAAAAATGCCTCGTCAAAAAAAGATAAGAGAAAGTTTTTTCTTCTCTGAGTGTCCCTGAAATAGCAAGAAAATGCCTACATACTGATCAGAGCACCTTTTTGGTTGTAGTGGCACAAAGGAAAAAGTGTTCCAAAATGATGGAATGGTCAAAGGTCATAGTGATTTTTAAATGTTTGAACTAAATTGAACATTTAAATTCTCTTGGAGGAATAAAGTGCTTCTCAACGGGGACGCAGAAATGTGTGTTAAAATTAACCAAAAGATTAGTTTATTTTCTTTAATATCTGTGTCCATCTAGTAGTGAAGCAGGAATTTATCAGGTTGTCAAGGCAGAAGAGCTCTCAAAGCAGGTGTAAGTGTCATTTTACTAATGTAAAACTCTTGCCAACTCTGGCTTAATCATCATGGTTTGATAAATTCATCATCTTTGTGTTTGAAGGTTATTATAGCAATAAAATGTGTCTTCTGTGGTATTGTCAAGACTTTACATCACAAATGGCATTGTTTTTATTTTTGTGTTTTAAAGCCATAACAGTAAAGTTAACTCTTGACAATTGTACTGTAGTTATCATATTCTTAAAACATATTGTCAGTAAATAAGTCTAATAACAAAGTATAAATGTAGTATTATGTCCTTTTAGGGAAAAGTGAGCTTTGTGGTTCTATCATGATTTGCAAAATTCTTTGACAGCAGTTGGAGGAACATAGTACAAGGAAGATTGAATACCCCTCACCTAATTCAGTGTCCTTCACTGACAAGTCACATCTGTTGTGATCTTGTCAGTTCACCTGGATGCTTGTCACTTCCAGCAACAGGAAGTACATTTCTCTCAGGGAAACCTATTTGGTTCTGAAATTATCAGCGAGAAATTTTTAAAAAGTTGACACTTTCAGAGCAAGCTTTTTCAAAAGATGTGTAATCTTCATTGACCATTTTAATAGATAGATAGAAATTTTAAGATATTAAATCTGTTCTATTTTGTCCTTGGAATTGCTGGAGTCTTTTTCTACACTTTGAACTCTTTTCTTTGTGTGTATGTGAGAGAAATTATTCATTTGAATCCTTTTCTCTGCCTAAAATATACTTCTTTAGCACTCAGATTATTCTCTTTTAGGTAAAGTACATAGTTCCAATTGTTTTTATATGAATGTCTCTTGTTTAGATATCTCACCATGGATGAGACACGCAAGCTATTACTTTTGCTGGAATCTGATCCCAAGGTCTGTTCTCTACCGTTAGTGGGAATGTAAGTATTGCATTACTTATAAAAACCTTTTCAGCCATATATGTATTTAAATGTATATGATAAACACGTGAATCATTCGTACTATGAATATGTCATTAATACTTGGATCAAGGGAAAGGCTATCCACTCCAGTATTCTGGTCTGGAGAATTCCATGGACAGTCCATGGGGTTGCAAAGGATGGGACACGACTGAGCAACTTTCACCTTATAAAATCATGAATGCCAATGATGCTTCAGCTTTCTTATTTTAATAGCTGAACCAATTAAAGCAAGATTTTTGTCCAGTCTTAAGAAGAATTCTAATATATAAAACAAAGCTGAATTCTTCTGATTGAAGCTGAAGACTTAGAGCCTTGTTTCTTTAACCTTACTCACTATTCCAGTCCTTAAGGCAATTTGAAGAATCCAAGATTCAGAATATAACATTGTTTAAGATTCACTGCCAGGCAGTTTTCCAGAAATTCTCTATTTATGGCTGTCTCTTTCAAGTTAGTGGTTAATGACATTTAGACAGATTATTCAGTCAGAAATTTATCTTAATTCAGTGTTTATTGAGTGCTTACCCTATACATAGCTTGTGTTTCATACTGTGTTGGGATTTAAAGCTCCTCAAGGAATTTATAATTTATTATGAAATAAACAGTTTAGAATGAGCACTGTTGCTGTTTTTAAGAGAGATGATAGGGGAAAGGCAAACTTGAGCTGGACCTTTATGTGTGTGGCCAATAGAAGGAAGGATTGATGGGGTAAGGAACCTGTGTGTGAGAATGGTACGTGCAGAGTTAAAAAATAAGAGTGCACAAATGTTTTGTGGACTATGAAATTTGCTTACTGTCTGTTCACTCTGGTCTTGGTAGTGGCTGTGTGTTGTTCCTGCTTAAGTGAGTATCTATGAAGAATTTTCTGTGTTTCAGGCTACCCTATATATTTATAGAATTCAGTCCTTTCAGTAACTATGGTTTTAGGCTGCTAGCTTCATTCTCCCTTATTTCAGAATATTCTTTCTAGTGCAGGCTAATTGATTAATTCTTATTTTCACCTCTATTGTTAACCATTTTCTCCCTCACCATTTGACTACCATTTCAGGTGGAAAAGGACAGAAAGTGGTGCTCTAAATATCTATCTATAGTTATAGCTATATCTATAGTCTCCCTCTTAATTATCACCATGTTTAATGCTCATTGATTTCTTAATTATGAGCCCTTTAATCTGTTCCTGGTGAATGCCAAGAATCTCTGCCACATTACCTTGAGAAGAACATAATCTCAAGGATGTTAAATACTAATTTGTAAATGACTATAGTTCTTAATTTCTATTTTTTATTTTAGCTGGCTGTCTGGAATTATACATATCTATAGTCCTCAGGTGTGGGCCTGCTGCTTGCGATACATGTTCAGTTCTTCTATTCAAGAGAGGTAAGTGATATTTTTATTTTGATAGGGCTTTATTTTGATCTTTTCCTCTACTCATGTTTTATTGATATCATTTAAGATTCATGCAATGCCTTAACCTTTTATATTATTTACAACCCAGAAGAACAAACACACCAAGGAAAACAAACCTTATATTAAATAGGAATAAAACCAGACAAAAAAGTGATGTTGTGCTAAACTTGGAAATATTAAGAAATTCACTTGCCTATCAACAGTACTGTAACACAAAAGATACATTTTTAATGAGTGGGGGAAAAAACCCTTGGGATCATCTACTCTAGCATTCTGTTTTATAAAAGAGATTAATTTTCATCAATGTGACTGAAAATAAGTTAGAATTTTTTTACCTTACAAGTGTTTTATTTACTCAGTGCTACTGATAGTACCCTAAGAAACACTTGACGTTTAATGTTCTTGGAACTAAAGCTTTAGAAGTAATAAACTTTCTGACCTCACTTCCTCATTTTATTTTGTACATGATACCACTATTTGCCTCTTACTTTCTTCATCTATTAAATGAAAATTCCATATTCTCTTTCTGTCTGCTTTCGTGACTATAATACACTTAAAACAAAATTTAATGGAAAGCCAATGCAAGTACATGACAATAAATCAGACATACATTAAGATGCATAATAAAAATGCCTCTTCCACCCCATTTCCCCAGATACCCTATCCCCAGAGACAACCACTGTTTAAGAAGTGCTTCCTTCTTGAAGCATAGACAAATATCACCCTTCCTGACCTATAAAAGTTAAATCAAAAATGAGATCACACTGTTCACCCTTTTCTCTGTTGCTTTTTTCTTTATGTCATTATAACTTAGAGATCATTACTAAATCTTGGCACATACAGATTTAACACATATGTTTTACAAATGAATAGTAAATAATAGATACCACATTTTTAAAACTGCTCCTTTTGCTTGCAGATAACTTTGTGTTATACATCTTTGTGTTCAGATAATTAGAATATTTGTAGAATAAATACCTAAAAGTGTTTTTTTTCTGGGTGAAATAACATATAATTTTAAGTTTTGGTGCATGCTAAGTCGCTTTCAGTCATGTCCCTCTGTGTGAGACCCTTCCAGGCTTCTCTGTCCATGGGATTCTCCAGGGAAGAATACTGGAGTGAGTTATCATGCCCTTATCCAAGGGATCTTCCCAACCCAGTGATGGAACCTATTCTCTTGGATCTCCTGCATTGGCAGGCAGATTCTTTACCACTAGCTCCACCTGGAAGCTTTGGTAGATATTGTCAATTTGCCCTTCAAAGGCTACCAATTTATAATCTTTCTGACAGTGTTTGAGAGTGCCTGTTTTCTCCATCCCCTCACTAACACTGTGGAACAAGTATTTGTTGAGCACCTAATAGGTATCAAGCACTATTTGTGATATTGGCAGTAAGCAGTACACAAGATAAAGACCCTATAGAGAAAAGCATTAAATATGAAAAGTAAAATAAATAGTATTTTACAAGGTGATAAGTGCTGTGAAGAAAGACAGGCAGGGGAGGCAGATGTTGTGTTGATACAGTGGCAGATAGGGTTGCAGTTTTAAATAGGGCAGTCAGGCAGGCAAAGACCTGAAACGAGGGAGTAAGCCGTGCGGCTGTCTGGGGCAGCGTCCCAGACAGATGGATGCAAAGGCTATGCATGAAGGATCACCTTGCATCTTTAAGGCACAGAGGGAGGTAGTGTGGCTGGAGAGGAGGAAGGGAAGGGAAAAACAGTAAGACCTCAGGTAACTGGAGGGCCATCATTAGGCTTTGATCTTTGCAAATCTGACAGATGAAAAATGGCCTTTTCTGCTGTTTTATCACATCAACTTCTTGGAGCTTCCTAATCATGTCTCTTGCTTTTATTCTATTGGATTATACATCTTTTTCACATTGCTTTATAACAGCTCTTTTTCTTATTCTCTGTATGTATGCATTTATATAATATGTAAAGTATGCAGAGAAGATGGGCTTCTCTGGTGGCTCAGCAGTAAAGAATCCACCTGCAGCGCAGGAGACATGGGTTCGATCCCTGGTTTGGGGAGATCCCCTGGAGCAGGGCATGTAACCCACTCCAGTATTCTTGCCTGGAAAGTCCTGTGGACAAAGACCCCTGGCAGGCTATAGTCCCTAGGGTTGCAAAGAGTCAGACACTAGTGAAGCAACTAAGCACACATGCACACACAGAGATATATGTATTTATTAAAATAATGTGTTATATGCTACAAAGATTTTATACATGTATATAAATATGTTATAAAAATGTGCATATGTATATATGTATTGGTGGGATTCTCAGGTGACTTAGTGGTAAAGAAGCTGCCTGCCAGTACAGGAGACACAGGTTCAATCCCTGGCTTGGGAATATCCTCTGGAGAAGGAAATAGAACCCACTCAAGTATTCTTGTCTGGGAAATCCCATAGACAGAGGAGCCTGGTGGGCTACAGTCCAGTCTGTGGGAGTCACAAAGTGTTAGATATGACTGAGCACTCTATAGATACATAGGCACAAGTTTATCGCCCCTCAGAATGTCATTTTATTTGACTTTGGTTAATATTTTTTTCCCAAATAGATGTTTTTTTAAATTCAGATTTATCCTTTCTTTTTCTGTTTTGGTTAGAAAGGATTTTTATTAAAATAAAAATCTCTTTAGAAGCTTTTACAATTCTACTTTTTACATTTTATTTTAATTATAAAATGCAATTAGTTTTCCTTGCAATAAGACAGAAATTAAATGTTCATTTTGGCAATTAAGTTTTATTATCAGTGACTGGTCTTGCTTTAATTACTTATTGATAGTAAATGCTCGGCAAAGTTAGTTTTGAAGCTCTCTCTGTTAGTCTGAAGCATTAGGCAATTTCTTTGATACCTGGACTGTAATGCCACCCTTTAACCAAGGAGGCATCAGTATCGCTTGACATAGCTTAGGTTGATACTTAACAGCATTCTGATCAGTGGTCTTATCTGACTCTCAAGCGAGGAATTGAACAGAATGGGCATTCTGCCTCCTGAATCCCCACTGCCTTATTTTGTTAATAATATAATATATCCCCAAATCATTTTCATTCAACATTTTACAGAGTAGAGAATTACTAAAAGTATTTTTAAATACTGGGTTTTGGTGTTTGCTTTAAGGACTCTTGATTACTTTACAAATATTTGTTGAGTCATGTAGTGAACAAAATGAATATTCATTTTATCATTGTTTACAGTAGTGAGATACTATAAATATTTAAATATCCACTTTTAGAAGTCTACGTGAACCAGTAATAGCACATCTATATGTTATATTACTGGATAGTAACTAGCAAAGAATAAGAATATCAAAGTTATAGCATAGAATAGTGACATGGTAAGAAATCCAAGATTGTCAAATAAGAACTAGCAAATGCAATTAAAGAAACAGTTCCATTTACCGTTGCAGCGAAAAAAATAAAATACCTAGGAATAAACCTGTCTAACCTGACCTGTACTGAGAAAACTGTAAGATAGTGGTGAAAGAAATCAAATATGATGCAACCAGAGAGATGTGCTGTGTTCTTAGACAGGAAGAATCAGTATTGTAAAAATGGCTGTACTACCCAGAGCAATCTACAGATTCAGTGTAATCCCTCTCAGATCACCAGTGGCATTTTTCACAGAATTAGAACCAAAAAATTTTACAATTTTTATGGAAACACAAAAGACCCCAAATAGCCAAAGCAATCTTGAAAAAGAAAAACTGATCTGGAGGAATCAGGTTCCCTGTCTTCAGACTATGCTACAAAGCTACATTAATCAAGACAGTATGAAAAAATATGGTACTGGCACAGAAACAGAAATATCAGCCAGTGGACTAGGATAGAAAGCCCAGAGATGAACCCATACACCTATAGTCATCTAATCTATGACAAAGAGAAGAGTATACAATGGAGAAAAGACAATCTTTAATAAGTGGTGCTGGGAAAACTGAACAGCTACATGTAAAAGACTGATACTAGAGTGTTCCCTAACACCATACTTGGAGAAGGAAATGGCAACCTACTCCAATATTCTTGCCTGGGAAATCCCATCAACAGAGGAGCCTGGCTAGCTACAGTCCACGGAGTCGCAAAGAGTCAGACATGACTGATAGACTAAACAACAACAACTAATATCATAGACAGAAATCAACTCAAATTAAAGACCTAACTGTAAGGACACACACTGTAAAACTTAGAAGGAAACATGGGCAGACCACTCACTGACATATATTGTAGCAAGATCTTTTCTGACCATCTCTTAGAGTTATGAAAATAAAAACAAAAATAAATAGGTGGGACGAAATTAAACTTAAAAGCTCTTGCACAGCAAAGGAAACCATAGACCAAACAAAAAGACAACCCCTAGAATGGAAGAAAATATTTGTAAATGAAGTGACTGACAAGAGATTAATCTCCAAAATATATAAAGAGCAGCTCATGCAGCTCAATATCGAAACCAAGCAGTCAGTATGAGTTAGTCGCTAGATATGTCTCACTCTTTGCAACCCCGCGGACTGCAGCACGCCAGGTTTCCCTGTCCATCACCAACTCCTGGAGCTTGCCCAAACTCATGTCCATGGAGTCAGTGATGCCATCCAACCATCTCATCCTCTGTCGTCCCCTTCTCCTCCTGCCTTCAATCTTTCCTGGAATGAGGGTTTTTTCCAGTGAGTCAGTTCTTCATGTCAGGTGGCCAAGGTATTGGAGCTTCAGTATCAGTCCTTCCAATGAATATTCAGGACTGATTTCCTTTAAGATTGACCAAGTAACCCAGTGAAAAAATGGGCAGAAAACCTATATAGACATTTCTCCAAACAAAACATACAGACCAACAAACACATGAAAAGATGCTCAGCATCACTTATTAGAGAAATGCAAATCAAAGCTCACACCGGTCAGAATGGTCATCATCAAAAAATCTGCAGACAATAAATGCTGGAGAAGATGTGGAGCAAAGGGAACTCCACACTGTTGGTGAGGATGTATTATAAATTGGTACAGCCACTGTGGAGAACAGTATGGAGGTTCCTTAAAAAATTAAAATTAGAACTACCATATTACCCAGCAATCCCGTTCCTGGGCATATACCTGGAAAAAAATTGTAATTCCAAAAGATTTATGCACCCTAATGTTCAATGTAGCACTATTTACAATAGCCAGGACATGGAAGCAATCTAAATGTCCATCAATAGAGGAATGGATAAAGAAGATATGATACATATATATAATGTAATAGAATATTACTCAGCCATAAAAAAGGAACAAAATTGGGCATTTGCAGAGATGTGGATAGACCTAGAGATTGTCATACTGAGTGAAGTAAGTCAGAAAGAAAAAAACAGATAATCAAATAATATCACTTATATGTGGAATCTAGGAAAATGATACAGATTAATTTATTTGCAAAGCAGAAATAGCCAGATGTGGGGAACAAACCTATGGATATCAAGGGGGGTAGTGGGTGGGCTGGATTGGGAGATTGGGGTTGACGTATATATACTACTGTGTATAAAATAGGTAACTAATGGGGATCTCCTGCAGAGCACATGGAACCCCACTTAATGCTCTGTGGTGACCTAAAGGAGAAGGAGATCTGAAAATGAGGGGTTGTATGTTGTGTAACTGATGCAGTTTGCTGTACAGCAGAAACTAACACAACATTGTAAATCAACTGTACTCCAATAAAAATTAATCTCAGGGTGTGTGGATCCAATACCTGGTCAGGGAAAAGCAAGCATAGGTTTGCTTTTCAGTTTCTTCCAAAAATTGGACTGTTTAGTCTGTTAACTAAGTTGAAAGACTCACATAGAATTCTTTAATGTGCTTTTGTTATTTTCAATAAATTTTAAATAAATAGCTTTTTTTTTGTCCAGGGTTTTTTCAGAATCTGGAAATTTCATCATAGTTCTCTATTCTATGACACATAAGGACCCTGAATTTTATGAATGCCTCCCTTGTGATGGCAGGTTACCTGACCTTCGATTCCAGCTACTAACCAGCAAAGAAACATTACGCCTTTTCAAAGTAAGTGTGATTGGATCACCTAGCACACTAATGACTATTTAGTTATATTGGCCTTTTAAACCCAATGGTCCCTACCCTTTAAAATAGTAGCTCAAAGTATTAGGCTTTCTTTATTTTTGATCAGTCTTACTTAATATTAACTTTATTCATTTATGGTTAATTTCGTTTTGTAAATTTTAGGACATAACCTCCAGAACCAAATTTTAATACAGGATCAAATGTTATCCACAGAGTAACTTTTCCATGTTTTTCTAAAACCTTTTAAGGCTATTAAAGAATTTATGTATTGTTTCATTTTATGATGTTGAGAGTTAATTTGTAATCTTATTGGTTCCTTTGTTCTGAAAGTTAATTTTTTAAATTATGGGTATAAAAAATGATTTCTCATAGTTAAAAATCAGCATCTATAATACGTGATCCTTGGGATCAGAGTGGATTGTTGCTGTATCGAATAACATACATAAAAATACATTTAGGTGACGGTCACAGAAAAAGCAGGTCTTTGAAATCATAAGTGTCATTATGTAAAAGCATTCTAAGGCTAGGAATTGTCCCGTGGTCCATTAGCTAAGACTCTGTGCTCCTTCCTGGTTAGGGAACTAGATCCCACATGCTACAGCTAAGACACAGTATAGCCAAGTAAATAGATAAATAAAAATATAATAAAGTGTTTTTTAATTAAATTTATTCTTTTAAGAAAAACATTCTAAGGCCAATAATAAAAAATAATTCTAAAAAAAATATTACAAAAATATTGACAATCCCTAAATAACAGTGTGTTTCTACTCAGATCTTATTTTGTGCCTTTAATTTCATTTATATGTTGTATTGATTCATGAATCAAGCTTTTGTATTTTAATTATAAGCATAATCATCTTTGATGTATAATTATCTCCATTTTAGAGATATATATCATTGACTCATTTTATTTTTCAGATTGTATCCTCAGTTTAAAGGTACTATTTAACTGAATCTGGTTATTAAATTGTAAGTTATATAGCAAAGTTAAGTTTTCACTTTCATTTATATAGTAAGCAGACAGATAGTTTTTTAAAAGGTTGCATAAAAATAGAACTACCATATGATTCAGTAATTCCACTTCTGGGTGTTTATCCAAAGGAAATAAAAACACTAACGCAAAAAGATACCCACACCACCCTGTTAATTGCAACAGTATTTACAGTAGCCAAGGCATTCAAATAACCTAAGTGTCCACGGATGGATGGATAAATAAAATATGATTTATAGTATATCACATGTTTATATAATTGAAAACTATTCAACCATAAAAAAAAAGGAACTCTTGTCATTTGGGACAACATCGATGGACTTTGAGGGCATTATGCTAAATGAAATGACCAAAACATAGACAAATACCATATGTCACTTATATGTGGAATATTTTTTTAAAAATTAAAACATTTTATTGAACTCACAGAGAACAAATCGGTGATTTGCAAGAGAGTGACAAGGGTTAGTGAAGGTTTGAGGGTGGCCAAAGGTGGTCCTAAGATACAGACTTGCAGTTTTAAAGCAGGTAAGTCATGGAGATGTAATATACAGCATGGCGAACATAGTTAATAATACTATACTACATTTTGAAAATTCTTATCATGAGAAAAAATTTATCATCTGTATGGTGGTGAATGTTAACTAGACTTAATTGTGGTGGATGTTTCAGAATATATTCAAATATCAAATCATGTTGTATACCTGAAAGTATTATAATGTTGTGTCAATTATATCTCAATTAAAAAATTGTTTTGAAAGAAAGATTGCAGTTACAGAAATCATAATTCCCCTTCCCACCCAGTGTTTCAGAGCTACTTTTCATCTACATAGTATTCTCTGGTGTTTAAGTCACATCTCAAAGTATGACCTACTTTATTTCAGAATGTTGAACCTTCTGACAAAAATCCCATCTGTTTTGAACTGAGCGCTGAAGACCAGAATGCAGAAAGAGAGTTTTTTAAAAAAGTTTCTAAGAATCTTTCAATTAAGAGGTAAAAGATATTTTTATTATCATACTTTTTTTTATTACTTTCATTAGTTTTTAATAATTAAAGTAAGTCCCCAATTATTTCTGAGGGAACTGTTTGTAAACCTTATACCACAGGTGTCCTTACTTTAAATGCATTCCTTCATATTTGTAAGTTGGATGATAATTTTAATGAAGTGACAACTCTAATGTGGTTCTCATTTGACTTGATTTATTACATAGGGGAACAAAAGTATTTGTCAAGAAATTATCTTAAGAAGAAACATCCTGTTTTTGTTTAGTTTGCCTTCTGTCTTCTCTTCCTTGTAGTAGTAAACTAGGGCTATCAGATAAACTACTATAAAAATAACTCCCACTATAAAAATAACTCTTCTACCTAAAACAGAAAACTTTTAAAGCAAATGCACTTGGAGAATATGAAATAATGGCTTGTGACTTCTTGGGTCCAATACCTACTTTTGTGGTAAACTAAATATTCCCTTTGTATTAGGGTTCTCCGAAGAAATAGAACCAACTAGTTCATAGCGAGATTTGTTATTGCTAGTGTATTGCTATTCTAACAAATCACCACACACCTAGTGACATCAGATAATACGAATTTATTACCTTCTAGTTCTAGGAGTCAGGAGTCCAAAATGGGCCTTTGCGGCTAAAATTAAACTGATGGTAGGGCTGCATTCTCTTCGGAAGTTTCAGTGGTAAATCCATGTTCCTTCTTCCAGCTTCTAGAGGCCACCTGCATTCTTTGTTGTCTGGTGGTCCCTTACTCCACCTTCAAAGCTAGAAGCATAGCATCTTCAAATCTCTCTCTCTGGCTTCTGTTTCTGTCCTCACATCTCCTTCCCTGACTCTTATCTTGAGTCCATCTTATAAGGACCATTGTGTTTACACTGAACTTATCTGATTGTCTAGGATAATCTCCACATCTCAAGATTCTTACCTTAAGGACATCTGGAAACTCCCTTTTTCCTTGTTCACTAACATATTCACAGATTCTGGGGATTAGAAAGATGTTTGAAGTAAACTCTTTTGGGCATTTTAAGTTATCCTTGAAACAGGCTAGGTCACCAGAAAACTATATTCTTATAGACTTGCAGGAACACCACCATTTAAACTGAAGGTTTAAAGCTTTTTTCAAGATTTTATTGAATGTTTATGGAAGAAAAAGCCAAGTTAAGAGGACGCTTGGTAATTTCTTTAACATTGTTGAAAAACAATGTCTGTTTTCAGCTCTGATCAAAGCTTTGATAAGGATCAGTCATTTTTAGATTTGAGTTTTAGTAAAATGTTTATCCCTAGATAACTTTTGTTGAAATTATACGTTAAGTTTTTTCTTTTGTTTGAGTGCTAAAAAAAGCTCACAGTGAATTTTTTTTTTTTAATTTTTTGCTGCACCACACGGGATATGGGATCTTAGTTCCCCAACTAGGGATTGAAACTGTGCCCACTTGTTTTCTTTTTAAAAGTAATTGGGGGAATTCCTTGGTGTTCCAGTGGTTAGGACTCAGCACTGTCACTGCTGAGGCCTGGGTTCAATCCCTGATCAGGGAACTGATATCCACAAGCCATGTGGCATGGCCAAAACTTAAAAAGTAATGTACTTAATTTCCATTTTGAGCCCCTCTGCATTTTGCACAGTTATGGAAGCCAAATTTCAATCAATTCAAGGTTGCTATGCCCTGTGCTTCCCTGGTGGCTCAGACGGTAAAGAATCCGCCTGCCAATGCAGAAGACCTGGGTTCAGTCCCTGGGTTGGGAAGATCCCCTGAAGAAGGGAACGGCAACCCACTCCAATATTCTTGCCTAGAGAATTCCATGGACTGTAGCCCACCAGGCTCCCCTACAGGCAGACTAGCTTCCATGCGGTCATAAAGAGTTGGACATGACTGAGCGACTAACACTTTCACTAACACTGTGCCACTGCTGGTGATGTGGGGTGACGTGATTCTTATCCGCCCATACCACTTGGCCATCTGCTGAGAGGTTTTCTTTTGCATCTGGTCTTTGACAGTCGGTTTGTGCAGGTTCCTGCTGCAACCTCTTTAACCTGTTCAGGGCACTGGTTCTCTGTGTCTTGTCCGTGCTGCGCGGAGGCATATGGAATGTCATTCTGTATACTCCATGTCCTTCTTGGGTATGGCAGGAGAGCTTGGTGGGATTGTTTCATTGCAGCACCTTGGCACAGAAAGAACTCTGTGTTTGCCTCTCCAGACTACCAGGGTTTGGGACAAAGGTCTGTTCTGCTGTCAGATCTTCCACATCTGCCTAAGGGTTTCTGCTGTTCGGCTACTATGGAGACAGGACCCTTTCTTCAAAATTCCATTAATGTCTAAGCTCTCTTAGCTTCCTTCTGGCTTTTCGTCATCTTCCCTACCTCATCTTATTGAGATTTTATTTAGTTTCAGTTCAGTTCAGTCGCTCAGTCGTGTCTGACTTTTTGCAGCCCCATGAATTGCAGCACGCCAGGCCTCCCTGTTCATCACCATCTCCTGGAGTTCACCCAAACTCACTTCCATCGAGTCGGTGATGCCATCCAGCCATCTCATCCTCTGTCGTCCCCTTTTCCTCCTGCCCCCAATCCCTCCCAGCATCAGAGTCTTTTCCAATGAGTCAACTCTTCGCATGAGGTGGCCAAAGTACTGGAGCTTCAGTTTTAGCATCATTCCTTCCAAAGAACACTCAGGGCTGATCTCCTTTAGAATGGACTGGCTGGATCTCCTTGTAGTCCAAGGGATTCTCAAGAGTCTTCTCCAACACCACAGTTCAAAAGCATCAATTTTTCGGTGCTCAGCTTTCTTCACAGTCCAACTCTCACATCCATGCATGACCACTGGAAAAACCATAGTCTTGATTAGATGGACCTTTGTTGGCAAAGTAATGTCTCTGATGCACACAAACTTGATGTATATAGTCTTTCAAATCTTAGTCTTAAACTCTAATTTCAGCATTTGAAGTTCAGTACCAACACTCAAAACTTTTTCTATGTTCTATTGAGGCACGATACTTGTGCCACAATAACTACAACTGACTAAGTGGAAGGAGGTACTTCAGTTAGTCTCAGAGTAGTTTACCATAACAGACATAAGTACATAGGAAAATGTAATTCCTTACTTGATTTTTCTTTCTAACACAGTGTTTAATGTAATGTGTTTAATATAGTAAGTCTACATCTCTTTCATCAGATGATAGATTTTTTTTTATGGTAAATTCAATATCTTATGTATTTCTATGCTCCTTAAAGTGGTTAATCAGAAAATACTCAGTAATTTGCTTTATTATAACTTAAGAATAACTGGGTTATGGATGCAACTAGAGATGATCAGACTAAGTGAAGTAAATCAAAAAGAGAAAGGCACAAACCGTATGAATATGTGGAATCTAAATATGAAATAAATGAATCTGTCTGTGAAACAGAAACAGAATCAGGGACATAGAGAATAGACTGGTGCTCACCAAGGGGCAAGCGGGTTGCAGAGGGTTGAATTGTGAGTTTGGGATTAGCAGGTGCAAACGGGTATATACAGAATGGGTAAACAACACAGTCCTACTGTATAGCACAGGGAAATATATTCAATATCCGGTGATTAAACTATAGTGGAAAAGAATATGAAAAAGAATGTGTATGTATATGTATATATGTATGTATGTATGTATGTATAACTGAGTCACTTTGCTGTACAGCAGTAGTTAACACAACATTGTAATTCAACTATACTTTAATAAAAAAATAAGTTAAAAAAAGGATAAGTGGGTTAAACTTGCCGTGGTCAGGAGAAGGGGATAAATTATTAAGCATGAGTCTGACTGTCTCAACTTTCCTGATCATCTGACACTGGCTTGAAATATAAAATAATCTGTGATTTTCAGATACTAAATTAAGTGATCAAGATACTGTGTCTAATTAAAGGACCTTATTCAGCTTCAAAATGAAAGAAGAGTGCTCACTTCAGCAGCACATATACTAAAATTGGAATGAGCAGAGAAGATTAGCATGGCCTCTGTGCAACTGTGACATGCAAATTCATGAAGTGTTCCAGATTTTTTTTAAAAAAAAAGAAAGAACAAATGAATACTGATTACTAAAGACTTACTTTTTCTCCCCTCTTTTCTTTAGCTCTTCCCAGAAGTTACCTCCAGGGAAAATGCCAATGAATGATCATGACTCTGGTGTTGAAGATGAAGACGTTTCTCCAAGACCAATTCCTAGTCCTCATCCAGTGAGTCAGAAGGTATCACTGGTCTTAGAACTCACCTTTGTAATTAGAAACCTAAAAGTCTCTTCATGTTAAAGCACTCAATAAAGATATTATAAATATCATAAACATATGATATTTATAAAGATAAATATCATATATTCCTCACAGGTACATTTAATTATTATATGTAATAATATATATGAATATGACACATATTATAATAAGTAAGTGTAGTATTTCCAGAGAAAACCAAGGAAAAGGGGTTAAGTTAGCTCCCTAGGATTATATAACTAGGTAGTAGTAAAGCTGGAATTCAGGAAGTTTAGGATTTGGTAGACTAGTAGTTTAAGAGGTTTCGTTTCAGAATCTGGTGCTTTTAACCCATGTGGACTCAACATTCTCTACTATCACCAGAACTCGACATTGTTTCTTATCACCATATTTTGAGAAAACATTCTAGTTGCTTTTGGAGATTGCTAGCAACCCATCATAATTGTTTTTATTGAGGCGAACTAGTGGGTTATTTTAGAATTGTTCTGTCTTAATTGGACTAATTACTTATTACAAGAAAAAGGAATGGGAAAGTTTTCTTAAATTAATATTATAACGAAATTCACAGCGAGTACTTTACTTACTCTTTTTGGCTCTCCTCCAGCTCTTTTAGTTGATATCAATAAAAAGAATAGCAGTGAATAATTTCACTTAGTATGATATTTTGAAATACTTACTGGAAGACCCTTTCTTATTAAGATGAAGAAACATGATTCTTTACTAGATGTGTTGAAGCATCTGGTCTGATAATTTTTTTGTTTTTGCAGAGAGGGTAAAAAAAGTCTACTTCCCATTTTGAGTTCTGTAATCTAAGCAACGTCAATTGGTGTTCCAGTGAAAAGAGTTTCATTGTTAAATAAGTCTGTGAGGGCAAGGACCTTATTTATTTTGTTCACAGTCGTGTTCCTGATACTAGCACATAGAAGATGCCCAGCAGATATTTGTCAACTATCTAAATAATCAACACTTTTTAATAAATAACTGGATACAATTTGGAAAATACTAGCTTGAGGAAAATGAAGCATGTATCATTCTCCTGAAAGGTACTTTTTCTTCTTTCATTTCTTTCCCACTTATAGGTTTCTAAGATCCAGCCATCAGTTCCTGAACTTTCACTTGTGTTGGATGGAAGCTCTATAGAACCAACCCCTGTGCCTAACCTATTGGAAATGGTGAATATGAAAATCCTCCTTTGTTGATTAACCATTCTGAGCACCTTGAGCAGTCACAACCCCAGCTTTGTGATGAGAAACACAGACCAGAAGCAGAAGCTGGAGCACCTTCCTTCAGAGGGCTACCAAATCAATTAAACCAAGACACTGCTCCTTTGAGACACTGCAAAGTAAGACAGCTGTCTACCTGCAAGAAAGAGAACTCTCATATCAGGAACAGTAGTAAGCCCTCTTTTAATGGACTATCTTCAGATACACCTGAAAAGCTTCAAACAGTTTCTGCTGCAAATGTACACAAAGAAGAGTATCCTGTACGATCCTCCACATTTAATTCCAAGCAGTCTTCTCTTGCCCCACAGTCCCACCCACACAATTTTGTTTTTTTACCCCATAATTCAGGAAGACAAATGGAATTTCAAATACCTACTCCCCCGCCGCCCTCTTACTATCCCACAAATGTTTGCAGTTGTTGTCAGCATCATGGCCATATTCAATATAGTCCAATAAATTCTTGGCAAGGAATGAATACAGTAGGATCTGTTCAAGACCTCAAGTCTGAAACCCTTCAGAAACATTCATTATTTCATGCAAGTGGATGTCCAGCTCAGTACCATGATGCATTCTTTTCTTCAAGTAGTCCTATAGCCTTGCGACCTCAGGGAAACATGGGGGGTTGTTCTTCCCACAGCAATGTAGAACCATCACCTGTGGCAAGACTACCTCCACACGTGGACTTCTGTAACCCGTGGCCTTGTGCAGTATGTGTGCACACACCCAAGACTGGGTCAGATGATGGAATGATGGGACTGTCTCCAGATGCGTATAGGTTCATCACAGAGCAAGACAGACAGCTGCGGCTACTTCAAGCACAGGTTTGCTAGCTTTCTTCTCTTAAATTCTTGAATTTTTAAAAAGTAACTGGCAACTCTTCAGTAACTATAGTTTATGAAGTAGAATTGCAGAATGTCAATTAGAAGAGACCCTGGAAACTGGATTGTAGTCCCTGATGTTTTACATGTTAGGAAAATGGGATTTGAATAAGGAAATGGTAACCCGCTTCATTACTCTTGCCTGAGAAACCCCATGGATGGAAGGAGCCTGGCAGGCTACAGTCCATGGAGTTGCAAAAGAGTCAGACATGACTTAGTGACTAAACAACAACAATCAGGGTTTTATTTGTTGCTTTATTTTGTTATACGAGATAAAATATTTTTTTTCTTCTTATCCTTAGATGACTGACTCCATATATTTACTGAATAATATATCTTTTTGTTAATGATTTTAAAATTATTTTTAATTTTATAATGAAACATCATGTGTTTGTATCTATTTCTATACTGTACTCTCCATTGATCTGCCTATCTATTCCGGCACTACCACCATTTAGTTTAATCTCTATAACTTTGGAGTAAATGTCTTATCAAGTATTTCCTATGCAAGTTCTCTAAACCTCACTTTTCTCAGCTGTAAATCGGGAATAATGACTGGTATTATTAATATATGTAGATCTGATGGTTAAATGAATTTATATGTGTATATGTACACACACACACATCTGTCTATCTAAAGTGCTTAGTGTAGGATGAAGCTTTAGTAAACAATCAGCGAATTACAATTATCTTATTTGTCTCTTAGTCCTTACAACTACCTTAGTAGGTAATATTGAATCGCACAGTAGCTAAATAGCTTTTCCAAAAGGTAACAGAGTAGGAGTTATGTCCTCATGACACTAAAGTCCATGCTTTGAACCACTATAAGTACATATGCCTTTTTGTATTATTAATGCAGGTTATATTTCTACTAATGTCAATAATTTATTGATGATACTTATTTTCCTATATTAATAAAGTTAATAAAATTAATGAGATGAGTTGAAAACAGCAGTGTAACTTTACAGGCTTCCCTAGTGGCTCAGATGGTAAAGCATCTGCCTGCAGTGCAGGAGGCCCAGGTTTGATCCCTGGGTTGGGAAGATCCCCTGGAGAAAGAAATGGCAACCTTCTTAACTTAATAAAGTTAATCTGCTAAAATTAAAGAGATGAGTTGAATACAAGTGTAACTTATAGGGAAACATGATTACAATGTTTAAAAGAGGAGGCTTTTCCACTTCTAGGTGTATATCCAAGAGAAATGAAAAAATATCACACAAAAACTTGTACACACATGTTTATAGCAACACTGTTTATAATAGCCAAGGGTGAAAACAATCCAAAGTCCATCAACTGATGAATAGGTGAACACAAATGTGACATTATATGTACAAGGGAATATTTCAATTATCAAAAGGAATGAAGTATTGATAGGTACTATAGCACAGATGAACTTTGAAAATGTTATGAAAATGAAAAAAGCAAGATATAAGGCCATGTGTTGTTTGGTTTCATTTCTATCAAATGTCCAGAATAGGCACATCTATAGAGATACAGTGGCTTCTCAGGTGGCACTAGTGGTAAAGAACCTGCCTGTCAAAGCAGGAGACAGAAGAGATGTGAGTTTGATCCCTTGGTTGGGAAGATCCCCCAGAGGAGAGCGTGGAAACCCACTCCAGTATTCTCTGGAGAATCCCTTGGACAGAAGAGGCTGGTAATCTACAGTCCATAGGGTTACAAAGAGTTGGACATGACTGAGGTGACTTAGCACACACACACGTATAGAGATAGAAAGTAGATTTTGCCAGAGGCTAGATTCTGGAGCCATGGAGAGTGACAGCTAGTGGGTACAAAGATTTTGCAAAGGTTAATGAAAATATTGTAGAGTTAGATGGTGGTGATGGATGCAGACTTTGCTGCTGCTGCTGCTGCTGCTAAGTTGCTTCAGTCGTGTCCGACTCTGCGACCCCATAGACAGCAGCCCACCAGGCTCCCCCGTCCATGGGATTCTCTAGGCAAGAACACTGGAGTGGGTTGCCATTTCCTTCTCCAATGCATAAAAGTGAAAAGTGAAAGTGAAGTCACTCAGCCGTGTCCGACTCTTAGCGACCCCATGGACGCTAGCCCACCAGGCTCCTCCACCCATGGGATTTTGTAGGCAAGAGTACTGGAGTGGGGTGCCATTGCCTTCTCTGCAGACTTTGGAATATACTAAAAACTATGGAATTGTATACAGGAATAAGTTTTTTTTCCTTTTAAATTGGAGGCTAATTACTTTACAATGTTGTGTTGGTTTCTGCCATACAACATCATGAATCGGTCATAGCTATATATTCCTTTCCTCTTGAGCATCCCTCCCACCCCCTATAAAGGGATAAGTTTTATGGAAGGAGGGGAAGCTTTTGGTGCTTGAACTTCAGCTTTGCTACTTGTTAATTATGTGACCTGGGCAAGTAACTTTATTTATATTGCCTCAGGTTTTTTCTCTGTAAATTGTGCTTGCTGGTAGTACATATTCACGAGGTGGTTGTAAAAATCATACATAAAAGCTCTTATTGTAATGTCTTGTAAACAGGAAGCACTGAGTGTAAGAGATTGTTATTAATATTTCCAGTTTCAGCATGACCAAACATGGACAATTCTGGGTGACCTTTATAAAATGAATCTGTGTAAAAAAATTTTTCATATTTGGTATGTAGAATTAGAGAATCCCCTCTATCTTACTTTTGATTCATAAGTGAAATAGAAATAAAATGTCAGTGTTAACATTAAGGCTTTTCTACACGAGTGTCAATTTATGAATGTTGATCTAAGCACCTATGTTTTTACTTTTAATAGGTAGCCCATTTAAATGCTTCTTAATAACTAATGACAATGATTTTCAGCATTGAATAAATTTTATGATATAATCTAGTTGAAATGTGAGAAAATATAGTTAAAAGTCAGTTATTTATAACTGGAGCACTTTGTAATTCATTTTTAAACTCTTCTGACAGTTTGGTTGATCACTGTCATAAACATACATAAAAAGTGTTTTTGATTGATTCAGATTCAGCGTTTGTTAGAAGCACAGTCTCTGCAGCCCTGTTCCCCTAAGACAACCACTGTTGAAGACACAATGCAAGCTGCAAGACAAATGGAGTTGGTTTCCATGGAAGCACAGTCTCCCCCTGCTTTGCACATGAGAAAAAGTGTAAGCATTGCTGTGAGCACAGGTAATTTCATTTTCTTAATTTGTACATAGTACACATAGAATTTAAACCAAGGTGATGGGTATGTAACTTAACTCTTTGTGTGATTTTACTCTTTATGAAATAAAACTCTACCTGAAAACAGATTGGAAACCACATAACATAATGTGTTGTTTGTTTTTGCTGCTTTTCCAAGCTGGACCCAGTTCTAATGAGAGAAGTCATCTGTGGTTTAGGGGATCTGGGAAGATTTCATCCATGCAGTGTTATTGATTCTGGGCCTTGAAGGGAATGTAGGATCTTGGTGGAACTGAGAGATGGCAGAACAGATTGGGTAGAGAAAATCTGGGCTCAGAGAAACAACACAGAGTTCTGAGTCGTCTAGTACTCTACGCATTACTATGTCACGGAAAGCCATTACTACATCTTTCACAAAGCCGTGTCTGTTTTATCTTGTAAGCAAAATAGAAGGCCTTTTAAAAAATCAATAATATAAATAAGATCTATGTATTTACATATTTCCTCACAATCAGACTATGAGATCTTTAAGAACACTTTTGTGTGTTCAGGATCTAGCAAGATGTCTAGTATATAGGGTGGTGGTTATAAGACTGAAGAGGAAGACTCCTGTACAGTGTTGATAAGACTAAGATCCAATTAGTAGAGCCAAACTACTCTACTAAGAGTAGAGGGAAGAGGGAAGATTCAAGTTACTTTAGTTGAATGCTGTGTGATTATCCTGGATTGGATCCTGAAACAGAAAAAGGACATTAGTGGGAAAATTGGTGAAATCCAAAAAAAGTCTGGAGTTTTAGTTAATAGTAATGTACCAACACTGTTTTCTTGATTTTGAAAAATGTACCATGATAATGTAAGATGTTAACAACAGGGAGAACTGGGTGAGGAATACATGGTAACTCTCTATCTTTTCTGTGAATCTAGAACTGTTCCAAAATTAAACACTTATTAAAGGTGAAAATGAAAGTTACTTCATGATTTTGAGCTTGGATGACAGAGGGAGGCAAGTTAGAGAAGCAGAGGAGAGGAGATGAGTTCATCTAAATATCTGTTCAGATTGAGCTACTTTGGGAAATGTAGCTAGTAATACTCAAATGTTAGGAGAGTGGAGTGGATTGATGACATGAGTTGTGACAGTAACAGACGAAGGTTTGAGCCTGGAGAATACAAATTTGAGAGAGAGCATTAACAAGGAAGACAGATTGCTGTATTCTTTATCTGTACCCAGATGTTATCTAAACTTCATGAAGAAGGCAGCAGTAAGGGAGGGTAGCAGGAACCTCATGTACGTTTATAAGTCAGATTCAGGTATTACTCAGTTAAGATTTTTTTAGCAGCAAGTAACATAAGCAACTTTGAACTAAGCAAGGAGGGGAATTTACTGGAAGGATATGGGGATGTTTCATGAAAACCAAGGCCAAGAATTGGGCTGGACTTCAGAGAAAAACTAGACGTAGAAACTAGAAAATCATTGGAGTATCCAGTTATTACACACGGCTGTTTTATCAGCTCTATCTGGAGTCTTCACTGCTTTACATTTTAAAATACAGCTCACCCAGAGCCCCAGAGTTTCTTTTATACAGTTCTACCCATGCACTCAAACCACATGATGATCCTTCAGTCTCAACTTCAAAATGCAGAGAACCTGAATGGTCTAGTTTGGATTAGATTTTAATCCCTGGTTCAGGGATAAGGGGATTGAGAAGCATGTGATAGGGACTTACCTGCTGGAGTCCCGTCCTTGTTAGTTGCAAGGATGACAGTTTCCTGCATATGTGTGTTGTAGAGGGTGGTGGTAAAGGAGTGTTAGGAGGTAAGCAAACCAGAAAGTGCAGTTTCCTTCTGTGTCCTCTTGTGAAGTGCTGTACTGACTATATTCCAGTTGTTCATCTGTATCTGTCACTAGACTATAAACTTTTATTGACTTGTAGCTCATTACCTGACCTGATGCCTAAATCAAACTGATATCCTGAAATTATTGGAAACAAGTTTTCAAGCATGATGTATATTTCAAATATTTTGAAACCTCATACAGTCATATTTAGAGCTTTGACCTATATGAGAAAAAAGAATTCTTAGTCATTTGAATTAAATGGCTCTCTATGATAATACTTAATTCCTAATGGTATACATTGGTGGTGTTCAGGAAGAGTAGCAGCACTTACATAACTTTTCTAAATTGTCCTTTTATTTTTGGGGGGCGCTGTGCTGTGTGGCTTGCAGGATCTTAGATCCCTGACCAGGGATTTTTTTAAATGCTTAGTGAATACAAAAATAAATCATCCTTTTATTAATTTATGTTTATAAAATCACTCAAGCTGATGCTCAAAGTGGAAACAATTTTGAATTGAATTTAGTCTTTGGTTTTAACTTTATTTCTTCAATATTTCTAAAAATGAGGAATGCATATCGCTCAGATTCAAAAGATGATTTGGTGTAGTATACAGATTACTATTTTATACTGTGTAGATATATTTATTCCTATAAGTATTAGAAAAAAATATAACTAGCACATAAAATGGAGAAGGCAATGGCACCCCACTCCAGTACTCTTGCATGGAAAATCCCATGGACGGAGGAGCCTGGAAGGCTGCAGTCCATGGGGTCGCTGAGGGTCAGACACGACTGAGCCACTTCACTTTCACTTTTCACTTTCATGCATTGGAGAAGGGAATGGCAACTCACTCCAGTGTTCTTGCCTGGAGAATCCCAGGGACAGGGGAGCCTGGTGGGCTGCCGTCTCTGGGGTCACACAGAGTCGGACATGACTGAAGTGACTTAGCAGCAGCAGCAGCACATAAAAATTTATGATTTCACAGAAACGATGTAGCTCGGTAAAACAGTGAGTTGATGTAAAGAAAATCAGTAAGCAGATAATAATACATTCAAATAATTGTGCAAATGATCTATG
This sequence comes from Aepyceros melampus, assembly GCA_006408695.1. NCBI lineage: Eukaryota > Metazoa > Chordata > Mammalia > Artiodactyla > Bovidae > Aepyceros > Aepyceros melampus. The sequence continues at coordinate 207,954 of SJXQ01011028.1, read as the reverse complement.
AAATTTGGGAAATATTTCATTTTTACTTGCCTTATATTACATATATCTGATATAACCCTAATATAGTCTCATAAAGATTGTGTTTAACTGCCATATGATCCAGCGATCCCACTGCTGGGCATACACACCGAGGAAACCAGAATTGAAAGAGACACGTGTACCCTAATGTTCATCGCGGCACTGTTTATAATAGCCAGGACATGGAAGCAACCTAGATGTCCATCAGCAGATGAATGGATAAGAAAGCTGTGGTACATATACACAATGGAATATTACTCAGCTATTAAAAAGAATACATTTGAATCAGTTCTAATGAGGTGGATGACGCTGGAGCCGATTATACAGAGTGAAGTAAGCCAGAAAGAAAAACACCAATACAGTATACTTACACATATATATGGAATTTAGAATGATGGTAATGATAAACCTGTACGCAAGACAGCAAAAGAGACACAGATGTATAGAACGGCCTTTTGGACTCTGTGGGAGAGGGAGAGGGTGGGATGATGTACCCCAATGTTCATTGCGGCACTGTTTATAATAGCCAGGACATGGAAGCAACCTAGATGTCCATCAGCAGATGAATGGATAAGAAAGCCGTGGTACATATACACAATGGGATATTACTCAGCTATTAAAAAGAATACATTTGAATCAGTTCTAATGAGGTGGATGACGCTGGAGCCGATTATACAGAGTGAAGTAAGCCAGAAAGAAAAACACCAATACAGTATACTTACACATATATATGGAATTTAGAATGATGGTAATGATAAACCTGTACGCAAGACAGCAAAAGAGACACAGATGTATAGAACGGCCTTTTGGATTCTGTGGGAGAGGGAGAGGGTGGGATGAGTTGGCAGAGTGGCAGTGTAACATGTATGATATCATAAGTGAAACGAATCGCCAGTTCAGGTTTGATGCAGGATGCAGGAGGCTTGGGACTGATGCATGGGGATAATCCAGAGAGAAGGTGTGGGGCGGGAGTGGGGGGGGTTCGGGATTGGGAGTTCATGTATACTCGTGGCTGATTCAAGTCAATGTATAGCAAAACGAATACAGTATTGTAAAGCAAAACAAACTAAAAAATAAAAATTAATAAAAAAAAAGATTGTGTTTAAGAATCAAAATCAAAGAGCCCAGGGATTTGCATTTTATATATTTTCTCCTGTTTTTCAGAATAGCAGTTTTCAAAACACATATATACTCCAAATCATATTCAGAACCTTGACAGGTAGAACCCGTCATGAGAGTCACACCTCTTGAAGAGTCAGGGCCTGAAAGGTCCTCTTTCCCTTTGTACTCAGTTTCCTCTCTTCACTTGTCATTTATTTCTTCATGGCATTTCTGAGAAAATATAATCTGAAAACAGTTCTAGGTAATTGTGTTAATATAGCTAATGTTACTTAACCAAAGTTTGTCAGAGAATTATTTTCTATAATCGAGTGTCTGTTTCTGCATCTGTTAAATCATCTATTCTCCAGGTGCAGCTTGTTTTGGAATGCGGCAGGTGACGATCAAGAGCCCGAATCTCAGCTAAGGCAAGATGACACCAAGATTTCTAGTGAGGACATGAATTTTTCTGTTGATATTAATAATGAAGTCACAAGTACTCCAGGTAGTGCATCTTCATTAAAAGCTGTTGATATTCCCAGTTTTGAAGAGAGTAACGTTGCTGTGGAAGAAGAATTTAATCAGCAGCTTTGTATATCCAAGTAAGATCTCTTCGATTCAGTATTCATCGTCTTTTTTTCTTTTTAAATTCTAATATTCCTCTGGTATTCTAACTCAGGAACGGTTTGTTTTGTAAAAGTATTTTCATGGTGTTTCTCCTAATGTGATTCCTGTGTAACAGACAGTTCTTTGGCTGCAGCACTCGTCATACGGGGTCTTCATTTCCCCCACCAGGGATCTAACCTATGCCCCCTGCAGTGGAACCATAGAGTCCTAACCACTAGACGTCTAACCACTGAAATGCCAGGGAATTCCCTGTAAAAGACAGTTCTGAGCCTCCTATGCCCATTCCCAGATGTCAGTCACTGGATGTATAAAACAGTCTGACTGAACCAGAACAGTTGAAGATCAGAAATACCTATGTCAGGCCTCACTGGAGAGCCTGACACTAGGTCCCAGATGGAGCCAGGGTTCTGGATTTTTTTAAGTTTTATAAAGATTTACATACTCAATTATATGTGTATAATAACAGAGTCTTTATTTCTGAGATGTAACCTGTTATTCAAGATATACTCAATAAGCTAATGGGGATGAAATGGTAAAGGGTAGAGCTGAAGTAAGATAGACGCTAAGTAGATAATTTTTAAAACTGATTGTACATAGTGATTTGTTAAACTCTCTTGTGTTTGAAATTTTTCATTGTGAAATTTTCTATTAAAAAAATAAGGATTCTGAAGTAATTCAGATCCTTTGCAAATTTGTAAACAAATTCAGCAAATATTCTTTGAGCTTCTGGTATATGCTGCCAAAAAACTAAGCCCTAGAAATTGAGCAGAGATCAGACAAAGCTCCTGACTTCATGGAATTTCCATGAGTTCTGGAGACAATAACCACATCAGCAGGAAGCATATAATTTCATATAAAGCCTGAAGAAAATAAACCAGGGTGACCAAGTGGAGTGTAACTAGGATAGTGGCATGGGAGTGCAGTGGGTATATTAAGTAAGATGGTGAAAGAAGCCTTCAGATTATGTAGGGCTTTGTAGGATGTAGAAGTTCTGAATATATTCTGTGTTCCTTAGCATCAGGGAGGATTTTAAATGACATAGTGGTATGATCATTTTTGTTTCTTAAAGGCCATTCCAGCAGTTTTGTGGCAAGTGAACTGACAGGGGTTAAGGTTACAAGTAAGGAGACCGGTTAGTAGACTGAAGACCAAGTGAGGTGAAGGTGTCTGGGAATTGGAAGTGGTGGCAGGGATCAGGTGTAGGATAAATTTTGAATGTAAAGGAACAAGGTGGGTTAAAATACCACAGTGTAATATCACGTGAAATAGTTTTAAAAGAGGTGAATTCAGTGGTAGGGGTGGCATGGGCAGGCAGTTGATTACTTTTTAAAATTTTAAGCCTTTTGGTAATGTTTGATATTTTAAATTATCTGATTACAATAATGATTAGAACAACAAACACATCCTTCCAGAAAACCAGAAATATTTATCTGCTTTGCTCAGTAGAAAGTATGTTTTAACCTTACAATTTGATTGAGTATTCATAGTATGTACCACAGTATATTAAAAAGATCTGTATACCTGTCTCAACCCCCACTAGATTGAATTCCTACTGGTTGTGGATCATACTCATTTCTGTACCTTTGGGACTTGAACCAGTGTCTAGTTCCCCACATCAGCTACTTCATAGATGTTAGGTGATAGGAAGAGCAGTTTGGCATAAGCCCCCAAGATAAGTTCACATTTCACTTGGAATAGTTACAAAAAATGAGAACAAAGAGACATGAACTGAGGTTATCCTTATTTGTTCTCCCTGTGGTTATCCACATTTATTCTATCTGTATTTCCTTTGTAAATTGTAGACTACTTTCAAGGATTAGTTTTTCCCTCTCAAAGTAGAACTTTAAAAATCTCCAATCTACTGTGGTTTTTAACTTCAGAAACAGATCTGAGTTAACTGATAGAATGCAGTTAATTGCTTTTTCAGGGCAATTAACCACCTCTGTGGATTCCAACATATAACTAGATGTAAATCTGATCTTTGTTCCGCATAGTGTATGATTCGGATGAAATAGCATCTCCAGTGTTGTGTATGGTGGTTTTGGTGCTTTTCTAGGATTCTTCCCCAACATCTGGTCTGATTCATGCCGTGGTTCGTGCTGCTGAGTATTCATACATGGCACCTGGCCACCTGAGTCCCCTGTCCCCTTTGGATGTCTTGCTGGATTAGTCTAATGTTAAAGCAGTTTGTGAAAGGTAGATTTTTTGACTTGCAGCATATATGGTAATTGGTTGCATTTTCCCAGGGAAGAGCCATGTGTGATATCCACAGACTTGCTTTTGACACAATACTTTTTCTCTTTTTTTAAGAAGCCAGGCTTTGGACATACCTGCTAATACTTGCCATATTAGAATCACCTTTAAACAATTTTTAAAATTTGAAATTGTTAATGTTTTAGTTCTTTTCTTCTGGAATTTTTAGCTTTTATTTTTGTTTGGTAGGTTAGACACCAAAACAGGTATTTTTAAATTCTTGAAAAGGCAATATAGCCGAGTGATTAACAGCATGGAATCCAAACTGCTTGGATTCAAATCACAACTGTGTGACCATGGGCAGGTCTCATAATTTCTGAATGCTTCTGTTTTCTTTTCTATATATGGAGACAGTGAAAGTACCTATCTCAGGATTGTTGTAAAGATTAGATGAGTTAATATATGAAAAACACATAGAATAGTACCAGAATTAGTACCTTAAAAATTAATTGTCATCATTTAGCTAAAGGTAGAATAAGTCTAACTCAGTGACTGATGTGAACTCTTTTTAAAAAATAAAGAGCTTTGCAGATGTTTGCATGATAAAAATCCTGCTTGGTCAAGTACTTTCCCCAGAAGCCATAAAATCTCTGAAGCCTGGCTTTCTGCTTCTTCATTTGAGTTTTGATGTCTTCATTAATGTGAAATCAGTTAACATGATTGAAGATAAAGGTTCAATGTGCTATTTAGGAAGTAAGGGGATAGCAGCAGGAGATGAGGAAAACCAGCAATTACAGATCCCCCACTAGGTTTATCCGGTACTGTGCTAGGCACTTTGTATCTCCTTTAGTCCTGTTAGTGTTTTTCAACCCAGGGAGGTGGATGCTGTTTTTCCCATTTTATGAATGAGGAAGCTGAGGCCAACAGAGATTAAGATATTTGCCCAAGATATAATGAACACACATATACCTTTATTATAAACGAGAGTATATCTTCCCTGGTGGCACAGAGGATAAAGAGTCTGCCTGCAATGCGGGAGACCCAAGTTCGATCCCTGGGTTGGGAAGATCCCCTGGAGAAGGAAATGGCAACCCACTCCAATGTTCTTGCCTGGAGGATCCCCATGGACAGAGGAGCCTGGCGGACTAAGTCCATGGGGTCTCGAAGAGTCGGACACGACTGAGCGACTTCACAGTTTTATGTGACCTAAGAGATAAAAGAAAGTGCTAATGGAGGTCGAAAGAAGCAAGAGGACATATCCAGTTAACGTTTTAGAACATCATAGAGGAAGTAAACTTTTAAAATGTCCCTTGAACAGTGGATAGGATTTTGATAAGAGTGTGCCAATTTAAAAGCATTAGAACAGTAACTCTTGGCTCCAGGGCATTTGAAAATACAGTAAATTGGGGCGCTCCACCAGTTGAGAATCTCTGTGGGGAGAAGTCCAACCAGTTGTATTTTTAAAAACTTTACAAGTAATATTGATGGTGTAGTTAAGATTGAGATTGCATGGTAGACAAAATTTATGGGCAGAAGAATTCAAAGTATTGTTCGTAATCCAATTTGTTCAGAAGATAAAATAAAACAGCGAGCATTGATTGAAAGGGACTGGCTGAAAAGCCAGGTTGACTACCAAATTTCAAGAGCTTTGACTGGTATAGTAAGGAATTATTTTCGTTTTAATAAACCATTTAAAATTTCTGTTTGTTTTGTTGTTGTTGTAAAACAAAATATCAGAATTAACTAACAGTTACTTTATATATGTCCTTTCAAGCAGCTCTTCTCCACTTGAGAGAAAAGAACCTGATGTACCTGTATTCTTTCCAAATCCCGTGCAAGCAGAGTGTGTAAGCATGTGCTTCCAGAGTGGACCAACAGAGGGTGCCACTAATAGCTCTGGAACATCAGGGGAACCCAAAACTGAGCAAGTCATGCAGTCCTTGCCTCATCAACCATCAGATAACCAGCAACTATTCCAGGATGTGCTGGTAAGAAAATGGAAAGCATTCTGTCTTTTGTGAGATGGTGGTTTAGTCCAGGGTACACTAGCTTAGCCTTTCCCATCTTTAAACTGATGGGGACCTTGCTAGGAAAAGATTTTCCCCTAATTCAAGTTCAAAAGTTAGTACCAGAAAAAATAAGCAAGAGTTTGCAGGAGGTTTGAAAATTGGAGAGTAATAGAATATTTATGATAATATTTGCTGATTTCAGCTCATATAAGCAGATTTTTATGGAATACTTAGCTTAGTCTAAGAAAATGAGTAAAAAGTGGGTAATATAAAGATGAACATGACAGTGTCTGCCTTTGAAAACTTAAGGGAGATAACACATGCATACCAGTAACAAACAACTGAAGAATGAGCACTACTGTAAGCAAAGCAGCACACAATAAAAAGGAGTTGATGTGCGGCAGAAACCAGCACAATATTGTAAAATGTAAACTGGGACTTGGAGGGCAAATGACCGTGGCTGTCACTTACAATCGAATTGTAGATTTTAGAACACTTGATTTCTCCATTTCTAATTGAAGACTAATTAAACACACTTCATAGGGCCCTAAGTATTCATCAGTTAACACAGATTTGTTATTTGCCAGCTAGGTCCTACACTGGTGCTACCAGCCATGTGGTCAAGGGAATGAAATATGCTTTAATATCAGGAAAGAGAATTACAGTCATTCTCATTCAAAGTGAGAAAAGAGGAGTCAAATTCTGAAAGTAACATAAAGGTTACACTTATAACTCTAAAACAGTATCCTTTTTCAAATGAAAGCATGATTTTAAACTTTTGTTTATAAAGATTTCACAATAAATCCTTGAAAATACTTGAAATATTACTCAAATGATTTTAAATCTGTTGGCTTTAAAATGAACAAGTTCTAAACAAACATTCTAAGTTTTCTCTAGGATCTTCATTGATTAGAATGGACTTCTTTTATAAAAATTCCATAAAACTTGGCAAATGTACTTGATACTTTGTAGAATTTAGCAAGATAATTTTTTACTCTGGCATTACTTAACAGTATTATTTGTATTTTTGTTTCCTAATAGTGATTTTCAAATACGTCCTTTTTCTTCCTTCATCAGAGTCAAGGGGACCACCTACTGAATAACTCCCCCAAAGTAACTGAGGAGCCATCTACCAAAGCAGTTATTATCAGTCATGAGTGCACCAAAAACCAGAATGTTTACCATACTAAGAAAAAAATACATGATTCAGGATCGGTGGACAAAGAATGTGTTCTTAATGCAACTCTTAAGCAACTTAGAAGCTTTGGAGTAAAAATTGATTCTCCAACTAAAGTGAAGAAAAATGCACATAAAGTGGATCATGCCAGGTAAGTTTAAAATTTGTTTTAAAAGATTAAAAAAAAATGTAAATGTATTGCAGCTTCCTCATGAAAAAAGGTACAAGCCTGCCATTCAATTCAACTGGCTTATGATTTATTCAGGGTCTATATTAATATGTATGTGGTGAATAAGAAATCATATCTACCCTATAGAGGTTGATTTTAGTGGAAGAGTAGGTTATATACCTAAGTAATTTGAGAGACATAGGGATAGCTCCTGGGTAAAGATGCCAACAAAATGTTCTCAGAGTCTTAGGGAAAGAGAAATGAGCTGTTACTTAGTTTTGGTGTCTAGAAAAGTTTTCCTGGAGGTGACGGGGTCTGTGTCAACTACTGGTGTACAGTTAATGCATTTGTCACCTAAAAGGCAAAAACCTTCCTTTTTGTAGGACTGTGTTTTGAAGACTATAGTTATATGAACTTTACTTATTTCTCACCAGTTCCAGCTGGCCATGTTCTTCTGTTCAGATTTCTCTTCATCAAAGATCAGCTCAACACACACTTGCTTTTAAAGAACATAAAATCTGGAAATTCTGTAATTAAGGCTAGTACTGTGCTTAGTCACTCAGTCACGTCCAGTTCTTTGTGACCTCATGGACTGTGGCCCACCAGGCTCCTCTGTCCATGGGGGATTCTCCAGGCAAGAGTACTGGAGTGGGTTGCCATGCCGTCCTCCAGGGGATCTTCCCAACCCAGGTCTCCTGGATTGCAGGTGGATTCTTTACCATCTGAGCCACCAGGGAACCCGAAATAAGGCTAGTATGTTTTCTATTAATTATTTTTGATGTTTTTAAATATAATCTCATGATTAAAAAAAAATCAAATAAAATGCATGAATATCAAATAAAATACAAAAAAACCCACTTCCAAAACTCCTCAGTCTGACTCCTTCTAAGTTATTTCTCTTAAATATTTCTTTGGTATTCTTCTAGAAATGCTCTATGCGTGTTCAAGTACGTCTCTGTGTGATGTGTTGCAATTTATGGGTTTTTTTGCGTAACATAGATACTTTCTGGGTATATGCAGTTCTTCCTCATGCATGTAAATGACTACCATGTTCTGTTGTGCCCATGTACTATGATACAGTGAACCCCAGTTCTCTACTAATGGATTTTTAGGCCGAATCTCTCATTCCTTATCTCAAACAGTGCTGAGTGAACATCATTCTACAGGTACTTGTACAAGTGTTTTTGTAGGGCAAATTCCTATAAGTGATGGGATCCAAGGATGTATGCATCTGAAAGTCTGGCAGATGTTGCCACTGCCCCCCAAAATAGCTGTACTAGTTTGTATTCCTGCCACCAGTGGAGTGAGGCTAGCATTTTTGAAGGTCTTATTTCAGTACTCTTAGGATAGAGGTTCTGTTGCATCTGTTAGAATGCTTAAATCAACCTGCTGTCTTTGTGGAACCCTTACATTTGGTATGGCTGCTTGTGCGGAATGGTTTTTAAGTAATGTATTTCTTCATAGTGGCCACCCTGTCTTAATGTCTTAAGTGTCAAACATTGAAATTAATAAATTTTCAGGATACAATAAACTTGATACAGTTTTTACATGCCTAGAATGAAATGGAAAGTAAAGCCATTTGCTCTATCAGTATGGGGTGGTCAACTAGCATTTTTGAAGGTCTTATTTCAGTACTCTTAGGATAGAGGTTCTGTTGCATCTGTTAGAATGCTTAAATCAACCTGCTGTCTTTGTGGAACCCTTACATTTGGTATGGCTGCTTGTGCGGAATGGTTTTTAAGTAATGTATTTCTTCATAGTGGCCACCCTGTCTTAATGTCTTAAGTGTCAAACATTGAAATTAATAAATTTTCAGGATACAATAAACTTGATACAGTTTTTACATGCCTAGAATGAAATGGAAAGTAAAGCCATTTGCTCTATCAGTATGGGGTGGTCAGATTGTCTTAATCAATTCTTCTGCCCTTTACTTAAATGAAAATTTATAAGTGTATACTATAAAAATGATACAAACTCACGGTTGGAATTTTAGAAAATGAAGAAAATGTCATTTGAACTAATAACACCCAAAGGAAATTAGGAAACATAGTTGAAGTTTTACTGTATATATAATTTTGTTTATTTTTCTTTACTTACCATTATAAAATAGACATTTTCATTTAGTATTGTGGGCTATTCCCATTTTTTAAATTCATTTATGTATATGATTTGAAAAATCCATGTACACCCATAGATAGAATTTTAGTTTCATATAAGATGATTTTCTTAAGGAAATGAAAGCTGAGGTGAAAAAGAATTGTCTTCAAAAGCAATATGTTAAATTAATTATTTCCATAGAGGGGTAAGCTGGCTAAAATGTTAGAATAACATAGCTGTATCTTCACATGAAAACTTTTTTTTTCGAACTTTGTTTTATTATATAAACTGGGTAAAATATTATGGAGCTTTGGGAATAGAGTTTGATAGTTGTTTTGTTTCCATTACCAAAGTAATGTAAGTTTATTTTGGACACCTTAGAAAATTTAGAGAAGTAGACCAAAACAAATAAACAAGCCATATTCAGAGAAATCCCTCAGCAGTCCAGTGGTTAGGGCTCTGTGCTTCCACTACTGAGGGCCTGGGTTCCTTCCCTGATTGCGGAACTAAGATCCCGCAAGCCTCGAGGGATCTTAAAAAAAAAAAAACCATATTCATACCAACCAACGTAATTTATTATTAAAGAATTTGTTTTTGTATTTCTTTGTATTTTTCTAAAATTATTTTAACATCAGTCATGTAACTAGCTAAAGGTTTATGCAGCATTATTTCAGTTGATCTTTGCAATAATCTATATGATAGATACTCTTATTATACATGTTTTATGAATGAAGAGGGCCTTCCCTGGTTGCTCAGATGGTAAAGATGTGCCTGCAATGTGGGAGACCCGGATTCGATTCCTCGGTGGGGAGAAGGCAATGGCAACCCACTCCAGTATTCTTGCCTGGAGAATTCCATGGACAGAGGAGCCTGGTGGGCTACAGTCCATGGGGTTGCAAAGAATCGGACACGACTGACCAACTAACACACGTACACACAGACATCAATGAAAAAATTAAGTACCAATTTATTCAAGGCCCAACACCTATAATTTTAAACCTCCTCTTCCAAGTCCAAACTCCATAGTTTTGTTTTTGTTTTTTACTGTTTTGCTCTATGCTTTCTGCTTGTTTAAGCTTTTGGTAGGATCTTATAGTATGTACATTTTGCTGCTTTGTGTTTTGACCATACTGTATATACCCCACCCCCCACCCCCAAAATGGGTCTTACGTTGGAAAATAAACATGTTTTCAAAGTTGTTATAATGTTTTCTAGGCATCATCTTTAATGGGGATTTAATAAACCAGTAAGTGGAACATAGAATTTGTTTACTTAACCCTTTCCCTCTTGTAGTCAAAGCGTTTCCAGTGTCTTACTGTCTTAAATATTGCTGTGATAAACATCTGTTTGCAAACATTGCATTTTTTAGGTTTAGTATTATTTTTTCAGAATAGAATCTCAGAAATGGAAAGATTAAGCCAAATAGTAGGAAAATTTTAAGGCAGTCACTATATTGCTTTCTGAAAGAGTTAAGATTTACAGTCCTATCAGCTATATGTGTGTTAGTAGTTCAGCAATACTTTCACTGATTTTACTTCAGTAAATATATTTCATTCATTTTACTTCAGTAAATATATATATATATATATTAAAGTTCAGCAGAGAAGATGTACAGGTAAACAGTCAGTTATGACATACTCTGATAGGAGATGTACCTAGCATATTTTCATACTGTTTTATAATTATCCTATATTAAAATTGATGATTTTTAAAGATTTGTGCTAATTTAGACCAATAATTGTTGAATTATCTTTCATTTATATTTTATTGATTATAAGTGGGTTCTATATATTATTGTGATTAAACTGCACTGAAACTATGTCTCTAACATGTACATCATATTTTTATTGTCGATAGTCTTGGACTGAGAGGAGACTCCAGGCGTAAGACTATCTAAAGCCTGCCTAATTAATTCCTGTTTCACGGTCTGTCTTGAGCTTAGTTTTTTAGTGTAATCTCCTGCCACATTCCAGTTTACCCACCTTTGGCATCTGCAAAATTCCTTGCTATTACTTTCACCTGGGATGTTCTTTTTCATCTTACTGCTTGCCACAGTCCTCCTTATCCTGTAAAGTGGAACTCAGATGTCACCTTCTTTGTCAGTGTATCCAGGACCTCTCACCAGATTATTGATGGTTTGTATCTCAGAATACCTAGTTTCTAATAGATTATACAGCCTGTTCTTGTGATGGCCTTTCCAGCGAGATAGTGAATTTTATCTATCTGTGAATCCTCATTGCCTCTGTCACACTTGGTGTGCCTTCATGGATTGCTAAAGGAATGAAATCCCACCTACTGGGGTCATCACTGAAATTTACAATGAATGCTTTACTCTTTTAATACCTCTGTAATACTTACTATCAGTATTTATGGCCTTGTGTTATCTTTTAACACATATTGTTATAGCTGATGTGTGAAAAGTTCAAAAGGCAGTTGTTTAATGGATTTTTCCTATGAAACAGTGTATAAATTGTAGTTTAGTATTGCAGGAAAGTAATCTTAGAATCCATGTACGCGCATTGTTTTTCTGATTCCGTAAACCAGCTAGCCTTTGTCATTGTACCTATGTGAAAACTTGCTTCATGTTCCAGTTATGGACTCCAGGTGCGTTATCCTCCAGCCACAAGAGTAGCTGAGACAGGGGAAGCAAGATTTCCTTTCAGCTTTCCAGATCCAGAACACTGCAGATTAAGAAGGTCCAAAAGCAGGAAAGCAAAAAGAGTCCCAGACATACCTAGAAATTGTAGGGAAGATGGAGGACTGGCAGCAGCCTCTATGGGCATATTCCCAGCCAGAGTGATGTTTTGAATTCAAAATAGACCTTAAGCAGTCTCTGTAGTTACTTCTTTGCTCTCTACTTGGAAACCATATGTGTTCTCTGGTTGAAAACCCTGCACAGGGTAAGTAGGAGATAACTAATTGGGATTCAAATAGGACAATAAGTCAGGGTTGATTTTCATCTTTAAGTATGTTGGAATAATTCCCTTAATTGTTGGCATGTGACTCTCATACTCAAACATAAATGGACTCTCATTATCCTTTTGTAACTGCACATCTAATGAGATTCTAATATAGTATATCTGTGATCATGGCTTTTAGGATTTGATCAGTGGAGTGTCCTGCTTTTGCTTTTCATCTTAATTACCCTAGTGTTTATATCCGTTGGTTCTGCGTATTATTGATTTGTTTTCAAAGTCGAGGTGTTTTCCCCAGCCCCCAAATTGAAACTAGCTGGCTGTGTTAGTGAAGCTTGAAGAAACTTGTAAACTGATATCAGTTGTTTTCATGGATTTATATAGATCTTTTAACCATTCTATAAAAGAAGATCTATTATTCTCAGCCATAAAAAAGCAATGAAGAAACTTCCCTGGAGGTCCAATGGTTGAGAATCCGCCTTGCAATACAGGGGGCGCAGGCTCAATCCCTGATTGAGGAACTAAGACCCCACATGCCACGTGGGGCAGCTAAGCCCTGGTGCCGCAACTCCTGAGCCCTCCTGCTGCAAAGAGTCTGTGCATCACAGCAAAAGATCCTGCGTGACACAGTGAAGACCCCACAGGCTGCACCTAAGGCCTGACAGCCAAAGAAATAGTTTTTTTAAAAAAGAGTGAAATAACGCCATTTGCAGCAGCATGGATGGACCAAGAGATTATCATATTAACGAAGGTCAGACAGAGGAAGACAGGTATCATATGGTATCATTTATATGTGGTATCTAAAAAAAAATAAGAGAAATGAACTTACTTATGTAAGACTCACAGACATAGGAAATAAACTTAGGATTACCAAAGGGGGTGGGGAAAGGAGATTGGAATTTAGGAGTTTGGGATTCATGTATACACATTACTATATATAAAACAGATAAACAGCAAGGATCTATTGTACAGCACAGGGAACTGTATTCAGTATCTTGTGATAACCTATAATAGAAGAGTCTGAAAAAATATAAATAGATAAAAACTGAATCACTTTGCTGTACACCTGAAACTAACACAACATTGTAAATTAACTATACTTCAGTTTTCAAAATGATTTTTAAAAAAAGATTTCATTCAAATTAGATCTACTATTTCTCAGTATTTAACTTTTTTTTTTCTTTTTTCTTTTTTTGGCCGTGCCATGCAGCATGCGAGATCCTACTAGTTCCCCAACCACGGATCAGACCCGTGCCCCCAACAGTGAAAGTGTGGAGGCCCAACTACTGGACCACCAGAGAAATCTCTCAATAATTAACATTTTGAATTAGAAATTTGTTTTAAATTTGATTTATTTATTTATTTTTGGCTGCACCGGGCCTTCCGGAGAAGGCAATGGCACCCCACTCCAGTACTCTTGCCTGGAAAATCCCATGGACAGAGAGCCTGGTAGGCTGCAGTCCATGGAGTTGCGAAGAGTCAGATATGACTGAGCGACTTCACTTTCACTTTTCACTTTCATTCATTGGAGAAGGAAATGGCAACCCACTCCAGTGTTCTTGCCTGGAGAATCCCAGGGACAAGGGAGCCCGGTGGGCTGCTGTCTATGGGGTCGCACAGAGTTGGACACGACTGAAGTGACTTGGCAGCAGCACCGGGCCTTCATTGCTGCTCAGGCTTTTCTTTAGCTGTGTGAGGTGGGGCCTACTCTCTAGTGTGGCGTGCGGGCTTATTGCAGTGGCTTCCTTTGCTGTGGAGCACAGACTTTACGTGCACAGGTTTCAATAGTTGTGGCACACGGGCTTGATACATGGCTCCCAGTCTCTGGAGCATAGGCTCAGTAGTTACGGCACACACACTTAGTTACTCCACAGCATGTGGGATCTTCCTGGACCAGGGATTGAACCTGTGTCTCCTGCAGACTTGGCAGGCAGGTTCTTTACCACTGAACCACCAGGGAAGCCTGAATTAGAACTTTTTATTTGCCTTTTCATGTTATTTACATTAATAATATCTATAGATATTATACTTAGATATTTTTAATATGTATAAATCTGATTTAATATGCAATAGCTTATAATTTAAAGGAAATGGCAAATAAAGTAGAAAAAAGACTTCTATTCAGAAGATATTAACACTATGAATGTATCATAAAAGAATATATCTAGATAGATTGGTAGTACCTCTTCCATCTTATTAAGACAGTCTCCAGATTTCCCTGGCTGTCCAGTGGTTAAGACTCCATGCTTCCAATGCGGGAAATGCAGGTTCGATCCCTGGGTTGGGAAGATTCCCCTGGAGAAGGAAATGGCAATCCGCTCCAATGTGCTTGCCTGGGAAATCCCATGCATGGACAGAGGAGCCTGGTAGGGTACAGTCCTTGGGGTCACAGAGTCAGACATGACTGAGGGACGAAACAACAAAGGGCAGAGATGCAAGCAGTGTCTGACTTGTATAAAACAGCGAACTGCTTCGTTGGGTGCTATGGGAAGTTCATAGCATATTCATTGACTAGGATATAATAATAATATAATATATTATAACATAATAGTACACAGAGGACTCAAGGGAATAGAAAAACTGTGATAGCAAAATACAGGTTGCTGAATACAGTACGTGAAACAGTGGTCATAGAGGCCAAGAGAGTCAGGTAGACCCGGCCTCAGCTGCCAGTTGCTAACTGTTCAACTTAGGGGAATTAGTTAAAGTCTCTATTCCTTAGTTTTCTCAACTGTAAAATAAAGATAATAATAATAATAATACCTATTTACTCATTCAGTAAATACTTACTGAATGCCTGCCTTGTGCCAGGCACCACAGATGCTGCAATGGCAGGAGAAACAGAAATCCCTTGTCCTCATGATGTTTCATGAGGGAGCTAGACAATAAATAAAAAATGTGAGTTAAATATTTAGATAGCCATAAGCGCCCAGGAAAAAAACAGAAAAGTTGGGGAAGGGAAATGTGAATTGTTGTAATGGTGAATAAGGTTGAAATACATGATAGGGATAACCTTCCAGAGAAAGGTTTTTGTGAGGATTAAATGAGGCACTAAATGTTTAGCAGAGTGCCTGGCACATAAGGCACCGAAAAAAATTAGCAGCTATTATAGTATAAATGATATGCAGGAAAAGGCAAGTCAGTTAATTACTGTTAATAATATCAACCAAAGAGAGTGAGGATTATATCTAACGAAAGAAAATTACTGTATACACACATACACACACACACATACACACGCACGCATGTATACACCTTCATATCCAGAGACTGGTTAATATTTTTCATTCATTACAGATGGAATCTCTTCTATGAAAATGTAATATTCTGAGCTACATCAAATCTTATAATGTTACATTGTCAATTGTATTTTCTGTTTGATTTTATTTTTGTTTTACTTTACCAATATTAAAAAGCTTTACATTGCAAGGTCTTATATATGGTCTTAAAACTGTAACTGATGTTAATTTAGGAAAATTAATTTGTTTCCACTTTTAGTCTTTGAATCATAGATTACCTTCTAGATTATTGATTGTATTTATCCCTTGAATGTATCTGTACAATCAAGACTTTGATGTCTGAGCACTCAGATAAAAAAGCACCATCCAGCTTAAAGCTGAAGACCTTTTGTTACTTTCATAAAGTGAAACATATTTACAATAATACTGTTTGGTACTCAGAATAAGATAAATGATGGCCCGCCCTGTTCTGTCTTTCAGTGTGTTGGCATGCATCAGCCCTGAAGCAGTGCTCTCTGGATTAAACTACATGTCATTTGCTAATGTTGGCATGAGTGGCTTAAGCCCCAGTGGTGTGGACTTGAGCATGGAAGCAAATGCTATAGCTCTGAAATATTTAAATGAAAACCAGCTGTCACAACTGTCTCTCACACGATCAAGCCAAAATCATGGTGATTCACCTTTTAGCCTTCTACATATTAATACAGACAGAAGCACAGTGGGGCTTAGTTTAATTTCGCCAAACAACATGTCATTTGCAACCAAAAAATACATGAAGAGATACGGACTCATACAAAGTAGTGACAATAGTGAAGATGAAGAGGAGCCTCCAACCAATGCAGATGGCAAGAGTGAACATTTAGTGAATCAAAACCTTACGTACGTAGCGGAACAACTTGATTGCCAGAAAGAGCCTCCCAGGAGTGCTGGTGAGATGACTAACTGTCATAACCGTGACTCCGTGGGCACCCACACAGATACGCCAGTATTGAGAAACATTACAAATGAAGTTGTTCAGCCAAAAGCAACACAGCAGTTGAATGAAAACCCCACTTTCTTATTAAGGAACCTGAAACCAAGCCCTGCAGTGAATCTCCGAATCGGAAAAGCAGAATTTACCCAGCATCCTGAGAAAGAAAATGTAAGGGACACTCCAATTTTTCCTGAAAGTGTGAAACCTTCTGAAACCTTAAAGCAAATGAATAGTATGAATTCAGTAGGCACCTTCTTAGATGTAAAGCGTCTTAGGCAGTTGCCAAAATTATTTTAACTTTTAACGCTCCACCCTCCTGATATGAGGATGGGACATCTCCTGAAGATACTTACAGAAGTCAGAGCCTTTTGACAGTTTTGGAATTCCAGATCACTCTAGGGATCACTCTGTTGATAGCAGCTTATGGCAAAGAGCTGAACAAGTGGCCTGACTGAGTGGCTAACTGGTAGGAGGCCTAAGTGCTCTTTGTTCAGATAGAGTTGTTAAGCATCACTGGATCTTAAAAAAAAAAAAAAATCCTGAGATCAGTTATTTCAGTAAATTTAGATAAGCAGATGCTATCCACCTATGAATCTGAGTTGCCCTTTTATACTGTACATTTTGAAAAGTGTTTTCCTAGCATTTTGCATCTACCCAGTACAACCTAAAAGAACATAAAGTTATCATGACCCTGACTAAATTAGCTAAACAACCCTTACTGAATTTAAGGGGGGGGGGAGTTTTATTTTTTTTAAATAACTTGCAATCTTCTATACAAGGTGTATATATTTATTCTCTTCATATGCACATTTGTTAAATACTGTGGAAGTAAACTTTTGCACTCTTGTGGGTTGATGTTAATGTAACATTTCAACATATAGCACTAGCTATCACAGAATAAGAAAATTATGAGTATGAGTGTGTTTTATAAACTTTGTGAGTTTTTTCAAATGTTTTACTATTTTTTTAATGGAACTTAATAAAAATATCTAGATTGCTTTCCTTCGTCCTCTGTTATAGCATATCCTTGTCCATTTAAAAACAAGAAAAAAAAAAGAAAAAACAACTTTGTAGACTCCCCAAAAATTGCAAAAATGATACAGAGAATTCAGGTGTACCCTTCATCTAGCAACACCTAATAATGCTATCTTACACAACCATGGTAAATGATCAAAACCAAGAAATTGAGATTTGGTGCAATATTAGTAACTAAACCACAGACCTTGCAGGTTTCCCAAGTTGTCGCACTCATTTACTTACTTTTTGGAGTATAACTATGAAATTTTATCACTTACAGATTTACATAACCACCACCACATCAACATATAGAACTGTCCCATCATCACAAAGAAATTCCTTAGTTCTACTCTTAAAATACAGACTGCCTGCAACTCTAACTCCTGACAACCAATGATCTGTTCTCCATCACTGGAGTTGTCATTTTGAGAATGCTAATAAAAATGGAATCAGAGTATGTAATTTCTCGAAGGTGGTTTTCACTCAGCATAATGTCCTTGAGATCCATCTAACTTTCTGAGTACATCAATAGTTGCTTCCTTCCCCCACCTTCTTACAAAATAACTTTTAAACTGTTATTTCTGAATATAAATGAAAAATGTCTTCATTCACTTGAGGACACTTGAGAAAATTCTTCTGCTAAAGTTAAATTAAGACATCATAACCTTATATAAAAATTTGAGATGTTAACTGCAAAGAAACAGACTTTCAGTCTCTATATACCCAGCTTGGGCTCTCTGAGATGACAATCTGATGAACCAGTTTAGCTAGCCAGCCAAAGTGTGGTAGCATGACAGCTCTCTGCTGTTCCCCACAGGAGCCAGGGACCAGTTAGTACACATTTTCCTGTTGCATTGCTCTTTGAGGTTAAAATTCAGATGTAGAAATGTCACTGGTGGTGATTCTCAGTGTTTTGTCCCCATGGTCATCATTTGGGACTTTGGTTACTTTAATAAATATTTTCAAAATCCACTTATAGATTTCACTAGAATGAAATTTTAAGTAATGGAATTGTGAACGCCACTTCAAGTGCATTCTGTTTCATTTTAGCCGTCAGTGTTTCTCCCAAGAAGTGAGTGTAAGTACAATTTATATTATTATTTTTTAAAATCTGAGAGAATGCTAATTCACTGACAGCCTCATTAACTCTACCATTATCACTGGGAATCCTGTAATTGTCACATGAAACAAGAAACTTTCTGAAAAATGAAAACTGAAGTGGAGACTTTATTTTAGAAATAATTTATTTTTGGCTGAATTAGGTTTCATTGCTTTGTGTGGGCTTTCTCTGGTTACAGTGAGCGGGGTCTGCTCATCACTGCGTGCACAAGCTTCTCACTGTGGCGTCTTTTGTTTTGCTGCACAGGCTGTTGGCTTACAGGCTTCAGTAGTTGCAGCTCACGGGCTCTGGAGCTCAGGCTTAGTAGTTGTGGCACACGGGTTTAGTTGCTCCGCGGCATGTGGAATCTTTCTGGACCAGGGATAGAATCTGTCCCCTGAATTGGCAAGTGGATTCCTAACCACTGCACCACCAGGGAAGTCCTGAAGCTGAGACTTTCTAGGCAAAATCTAATTCCATCACTTCTGTTACCACATTTAATTTCTCATAAGATTTCTCATAAGACACCTGAGCAGTTTTGGAGATTGAATTTAGACTGCAGATTAATTGAAAAACACATCTCTTACTAACTAAATGGGCTTCCCAGGTGGCTCAGTGGTAAAGAATCTGCTTACCAATGCAGGAGATGCGAGTTCTATCCCTGGGTTGGGAAAATCCCCTGGAGAAGGGAATGGCAACCCACTCCAGTATTCTTGATTGGGAAATCCCATGGATAGAGGAGTCTCGTGGGCTACAGTCCATGGGGCTGCAAAAAGAGTTGGGTATGACTTAGCGACTAAACAACAATAAAAACTAAAAACACATCCAGAGAAGAGGGACCATTGCTGAAGCCTCTCTAGAAGTTCTCCAAGAAAATGTTTCACCTCGGAAGTTATTTGACAAATTAGTATCTATGATAGCTTTTTGGCATGTTTGGAAAAAGTACTGGAAAAATTGGATTAAGGATGAGATGACTGCCTCTCAAGTGACGTTTGTCTGAATTTCTTTGATTTAGTCCCACACAACACTGTGTATAGATATATGGGTGTTAACGTCAAATGGAATAAGGAAACAATGGAGCTTCTGTTACCTGGGAAAGGAGTCTGTTAGTCTAGGTCCTAGCCGACTGGCACCTCCACCCCCTTCATCCAAAGTCCCATCACTCAACTTCTGAGCCCCCTCTACGCTTTACGCTGTCTTGTCCTCCACCTTGTCCTGCCCGTGCTAAATAAGCTCCACAGAAGTGATGTAGACATACAAGACATAAGCCTCGCCTTTGCCAGCTGTAAAGGCTTCAGAGAAAACAGATACACACTGGAAACAGTGGCACAACAGTATGAGACAGCATATGATGACATGCCACAACCAGTGATCCAGACTGTGCGGAGACACAGCGGAGCCATCGCGATAGCTTCCATCTTCTAAGACCTAACCACGTGCTCACAGGGCACTGTGCGGGGCACGTCACACAGCTTAGTACATTAAGCCTTCTGGCTGACCCCAGCTGGTAATCCTCGCAGTTGAGGGACTGACCTTAGGGAAGTAACTTACACAAGTAAATTGTAATCAGATTCAAGCTCCAACTCCTATTAGGCCACTGAGAAATGCAACTTATCTGAGGCCTGAGGACTTCAGGAAGAGCTTCCTACAAGACCCAGATCTTGAACTGAATGAATGATTTTGAATACTACAGCCAGTGCTATTTCAGATCTGTGCTGACCTCCAGGCTACTGGCCTTATTTCCACCACCACTCCCAAAAAGCCCCCCTGCCCTTTAGCCAAGACCAGAAACCACTGCTTCTAGAAACAAGAATCCTGAAGTAGGCAACCCCAGCACTGTTAAGTTATAAGGAGTTCGATGATTTTACATCATGGTACTACTATCAGGGCCCCAGGATGTTAGAGGAGCAAGACTTTTCCGTGCCCTTGTTTTCCAGACATTACTCTTGGGGGCAGAACCTAGTTTAACCAAGAGACCTTTATGCTTGCAAAATAAATTTAATGGTAATGTCTTAGGTTTGCAGACTGCTTCACACTCTTCAAAGTGCTTTCCCACACATTTCCTCATATAATCCTCACAACCAAAACCCAATGGGAGTATGTGTGGCCGACATCATTTACCTCTTTGTACACATGATGAGACAAAACACAAATGAGGTATAACTGGGCCAAGACCACACCTTGAGAGTTAACCTGGTCCTTCCATAGCATCCAGTCCAGCATCAGCCTTTTCGTCTGTTCCTCTCCCTACCTGCACCTCATTTACCCTCATCATTCAGCAGGTGTCTGATGTTGATTCTGCTGGGCTCTGAGCTAGATGCCAAGTCTAACGTGATGAACAAGACAGCTTGTCCTGTAGGATCTTGATCTAATGGGGAGACACGTGCAACTATTAGCCAGACAGAGGTGTAGAGTTTATAATAAAACTATATGATGTGTGAGGATATATTAAGAGAGGCTGGGGGGGCAGTTATCTTGAGAATGCTCCGGGTTTTTCCAGAATCTTGCAGAAGCAATATGGAAGAGAAGGGGAAGATGTGCTGTTTCTGAAAGAGGGATCAGTTTGTTGGGAAGCCTGGAGAGCTGAATAGGTATGGCATTGGAAGAGGGGGCTGAGGCAGGAAACCAAAGATAGGGAAGGAAAAAAAACATACGTGTAAAATGAACACTGAGTTAGAAGTCAGCAACGGTTGGATTCCTCTTGTCCCTCTGCTCCAAATTCCATGACATGGGGCAAGTCACCTCACATCCCTAGGCTTTAGTTTCTAAGAATTATTGAGGTGAAGGGTTTAGCTGTATATCTCTAACATGCTGTGATTATAAGAAGTGTTGATGCAGAAAAAGAAATAGAAGTCCAGAGGAGAGAAAGGAGGGAAAGACAGAGGGTTAAACTGGGCCTTGAAGTATTTTGAAGGATTTCTACAATCGTCGATGAGGATAAGATTTCCTTACTATTAATAATACCTACTATTTAACAATTTAAAAAGAAAAAGAATTCTGTTTTCACCAACAAAATGTCAAGTAATAATATCTGTTTGAAGAAGTACCAATGTGTCTTGCTCCAGTTCTGAATTAACACATTCCTTGCCTTTAAGGAACTCAAATTCCAGTGTGAAAACATCAAACCCAGGGAAAGGGGTTTAAGGGTTTGGAGGCCTGGGAGATGTTCCCTGTCTCCTCTCTGCTCCCCAAACCGGAACTGTTTGGATCACAAAAAACATCCTCACAGGAAATCCTGCTTTCCCACCTCCTGGTAAGAGGCTGAGCTCCAGGAAAAGGATGGATTTGGGAAGAGCCCTGTGTCCTGCCTCTTCACGGGAGGTCTGGGACCAGGAGGACAGGAGGAACTAATTAAAAACACAATGGAAACGGCACTGTCAGGTTTTCAGAGCTGCTGGGGCCCTCAGAAATCACTTGGTCCTCACTGTACAAATGAGGACACGGGGGCTCCAAGAAAAGGGACTTGCTTGAGTTCACACAGCTTAGGAAGCACAGCGCTTGGGCTGGAACACAGGACTCCGGCCTGAGTTCACATCATATGCTGTGGTATTTGAGTCAGTAAATCAGGTGCCAAACAATCAAACCTAGCCTCCCCTCCCCCACCCCATTACCCTTTATACCATCAAGGAAGGAAAAGGCTATGTGTGCACATGGGCACGTGCACAAACACACAGTCCAACTGCTCCCTTTGCTGCTACACCCGCTGGAGCTTAAAGCCCTGTGAACTCATAAAATGCAGCTTAGAGGCACCCCTGCTCCACAACTCCTCCCCACCCTGCAGGAAAGTGAGTCTTTTCCCTCTTTTGACTTCCCATTCCCCTTTCTCTAGTCTTCCTTTTGTCCTCTTGCAGATGATGACAGCCCGCTTGAGTGCTGGTTGTGAGTACCCAGGCTGGGAGGTTCTTAAGGGCAGGGACCACGTATGCCAGCCTTATCCAGAATGTCTGCTGAATGTCCCCGCTCTGTCTGGGGCCTTGTGCTAGACTACTGGAAACAAAAGGAAAAAAAGAGAAAGTTCTGGCAGACCCCGCCATGGTAAACATGCCTCTGTGTGTGCACGGACACATGTGCCGAATCACACTCATCAAAACATTTATCTTCGTCCTACTCAGCCTTGTCAGGCCTCACCCAGTCCTGCGAGGTAACAGCAGCCAAGGCTTCAGCTTGACACGCAAACACTCACAGAGGCACTCGGGATCACAGAAAACTGGGACCAAAGCAGAGGAAAAGACTGCCGCGAGTGACAAGATCCTGCTTCAGGGCTGTGGGAAGGGGGAAAGATGACAGGATTATCCTTAGAGATCTTCCTGAAATCAGAAACTGCCTGTTGCAGAGTCGGTACAGTTCGCCTGCTGCCTGGCCGATCCTTCAGGTCACAGACGAGAGCACAGTTATATTTGTTTTCTCATCTAATCACCATAATGACTCAGGGACTGACGAACAATAGTTAACATTTACTGACTACGTCTGCTATGTTCTAAGCCCTTTCACATTGTTGGCTTACTTCTTCCTCACAACAACAGTGTGAGGTAGATACTCCTAGTATCCCCCGTTTTAGGGAGTGGGAAATAAGAACGGGGAGGTTAAGTAATTTCCCCCGAGGTCACACAGCCAATGTGAAGAACCAGGATTCGAACCCTGACAATCGCTCTTCACCCAAGCATTATGTGGGACTAGATTCGGTGTAAAGTGCTGCAGCTGAGGGCACACAGGTGAAGCCAGGGTTTAAACACAGGCCTGCCTGGCTTCAGAGCACACGTTTTCTTCTCTCCTTTTCTCCTCCTTCTCCCTAAGAGCAGAGGGTTGATTGAGGGAAGCCTGTGTTTCCTTTCCCTAAAGCTCCAGCTCCTACCTTGATATGGTGATACTAGGTGATGGATGCTGGCTGGGAGGGGGTCAGGTACGTGGACCGCAGCCGAGTCACTCCCGATAAGTGGCTTGCTCCAAACCCCAGAATCACCCAGGGGTGGGGTGTGCTGTGACTCTCCCCTCCCCTCCCCTTCCCCAGCATGGACAGTACCTTGGAGCCAGGGAGAGTCCCGCACCCCACCCCCACCGAGGCCAGCATTCCCTTGACCACCCAGGAAGGGGCTGCAAGCCACAGCTCCTGTAATCACAGAACAATTTCTCCTACAAGGGCCATATAGCACTCACTTGCACGTTTTCTGGCGCTGGTTTCTAGAACCAGGAGGGCTGGCCAGTTCTCCCTGCTCTAAGCTCCTCGCCTCCTCCTTCAACTTCTTTCTCCAGCTCCACCTCTGTTGCTCTTGTTTCTTCAGCATACATTTGTGTGCCTCCTGCTTTGTCTCCATGATAGGCTGGGACATGGACAAACAGACAAGGTCCCTGTCTTTGGAGGCCTCAGTAGGGAACAGAAACCCAGACACATGTGGTTGGAACCACAATGAAGTAGGATATTTAAGGGCCATAGGAGAAAGAGCTGGGGCAGGAACCTCTGCTCTGCTGGAAGTCCCAGGCCATCCAGGGTCCCTGGCTCTCCCTGTCTCCTTCGGGGAAATTTACTTGGTGTTTACCCACGTCTCCTCTCCCCCTGCCACTCCGTGCAATAGGGCCCGAGGGCACAGTCCTGGGAAAAGAAGACGGCGGACGGATGAATCCAGGAGAAGCAAAGCACCCAGCTGTATGCCGCCAAAGGCCCTCGATCATGGGTGTGACTTCATTCAATGCCTCTCCGTTCTCTGAAGAGTGAGCCTTGGCTCCTTGAGGGCAGCCCAAGTGGGGTATGCCTCCTCTCCCATCCACTGCAGCCAGCACAGGGCCCAGGACTACTGCTCCACAAGTGTTTGCCTAAGATGGACAAACAAGCAGAGGCTGTGCCCACTGTGCAGATGAGAAAACTGAGTTCCAGACAGGGAAGGTACTTGCTCCCCCACCATAGCTTTTAATAACGGAATGAGAAAGAACCCAGGTTTCTTAACCTAGTACAGGGACTTGCTGTCCAAGAAAGGGGAGCGTGTCTCTTTGTCACCCAGACACTGAAGACATTCAGTTCAGTTCAGTCGCTCAGTCGTGTCTGACTCTTTGCGATCCCATGGACTGTAGCACCAGTCCTCCCTGTCCATCACCAACTCCCGGAGCTTGCTCAAACTCCTGTCCATCTAATCAATGATGCCATCCAACTATCTCATCATCTGTTGTCCCCTTCTCCTCCTGCCTTCAATCTTTCCCAGCATCAGGGTCTTTTCCAATGAGTCAGTTCTTCACAACAGGTGGCCAAAGTATTAGTATAACTAAGACATTGCTTGGCACAAACTAGACGTGCAGCAAATGTGGAATAAAATGAATTAACGGAGTTGGGTGGCATGTGTTGGAGCCCTCCATTCTTGCCACATCTACATAGAGCCACAGTCACACCAAGAGGTTTGCTGTCCCCATCTGTGCCCTTTACTTCCCAACACCGGGCCTTTGGACTTGCTGTTTCTCTTCCCTGTCACCTGCTCAGTTCCTCGCAGACACCAGTTCTCTGAAGTCTAGTCTGATCCTTCCAGGCTGAATAAACACACACACAGTCTGTTCCCAGAGCACTTTACACACCCCAAGCTAGTAAGTGCACCGATTAAACTGCACTGAAATTCTTTGCCTCTATCTTAAGATCTCTAGGCATGAACACAGAGCTGATGTGGAGTAGAGACTCCTCATAAAAAAAAATAGCTTCTATTTATTAAACGGTGGTAAGCTCTTTGCAAAGCTCTTTATATACATCTCATAATCTTTCCAACAATCCTGTGAATCATGTGATATTTTTGCCTCCACTTTAGAGATGAGAAAACTGAGTTAGAGAAAAGTGATGTAACTTGCATAGTAACACCTACTGAGGAGCAGAGGAGTAAGTCTAGCCTAGGGTGGTGTAACAGTCAGTCACATAACTAACCACACCATCAGGCTCTGTCCTGTGTGTGGGAGGCATTCTGAGCTGACATACAGGACCCAGGCCATGTGGACAGAGGGCTCCTGCCATGGTGTTTCCTGGTGACTCAGGAGCTGGTGACAGAGTCCAGTAGGACCACGTGTGTCTTTAAATGGTGGCTTTACAAACTTTCCCCTTCACTTTCTACCCTCCTTTCCATCACCCCATCACCCTGGCCCTGGACAGCTGACAGACTGCTTGTAACTGTCAGCACTGACTTGTTAGAAACAAGACAAGGGACCCAGGATGCTCTGCTGGTGTAGGTACCTGTGGGAAACTGGACTTCTCATCGGGAGCAGGAGCGGAGGCCGAAAAAGAGGAAGGAGGCGAAGACGAGAAGCACAGACACATTAAGTAAGGGTCAGTTCAGCTCAGCCGCTCAGTCGTGTCCGACTCTTCGCGACCCCATGAACCACAGCACGCCAGGCCTCCCTGTCCATCACCGACTCCGGAGTCCACCCAAACTCATGTCCATTGTGTCGGTGATGCCATCCAACCATGCCATCCTCTGTCGTCCCCTTCTCCTCCTGCCCCCAATCCCTCCCAGCATCAGGGTCTTTACAAATGAGTCAGCTCTTCGCATCAGGTGCCCAAAGTATTGGAGTTTCAGCTTCAACATCAGTCCTTCCAATGAACACCCAGGTCTGATCTCCTTTAGGATGGACTGGTTTGATCTCCTTGCAGTCCAAGGGACTCTCAAGAATCTTCTCCAACACCACAGTTCAAAAGCATCAATTCTTTGGCGCTCAGCTTTCTTTATAGTCCAACACTCACATCCATACATGACCACTGGAAAAACCATAGCCTTCACTAGACGGACCTTTGTTGATAAAGTAATGTCTCTGCTTTTTAATATGCTGTCTTGATTGGTCATAACTTTCCTTCCAAGGAGTAAGCATCTTTTAATTTCATGGCTGCAGTCACCATCTGCAGTGATTTTGGAGCCCAGAAAAATAAAATCAGCCACTGTTTTCACTGTTTCTTCATCTATTTGCCATGAAGTGATGGGGGAGTAAGGATCAGGGGCAGAAAAAAAAAAGAGCAGCCCCAGGGAGACAGACAGAGATAGAGCACAAGCTTGAGACAGAGGTGGCAGGGATGAGAGGCAGAGAGAGTGAAATGATGAGATAAATGGAGAGAGGAATTCTGTGGTTTCCTCACCCCATTACATTCCCATTACAGAGGGAGAAACTGAGGGTCAGAGGAAATGACCCTACTTCCTGGCAGATGTGTCTGCCGCTTCCTAAACACCATCAGTTTAGTTCCTCTTGTGTCCCCGGATATGTACCTGTGCCTCATATGCTGGGCCTGAGTGTCTTTCCACGACATTTTTGGCTCTTTGTTTATCTTTTTTAGTGTCACAAAGGATTTAAACTAGGACATATCACAAGATTTTGAAGTTCTCCCAATGTAGCAAATATTTCCTTATAGTCAGCAGGAATGGAAAGGATGTTGGGTCCAAGCTGACATGGACCCAAGCTGAAATGACTAGCTGAATCACCTTGGATAAGATGAGCCTGTTTTCCTCATCTCTAAAGATGGGGTCACGCTAGCAGCCCACTAGGGTTATTGTGGAGGATTAAGTAACAGAAGGGAAGCAGAAGCAAGGAGCAGTACAGGCACACACAGCAGGTGCTCAACACCTAAAGTCCTCCTCATCTGTCCGAGGATCCCACCCATAAGCGTTTATGTTACACAAAGGTTGGGGCCCTGTCTGGGTGACCAGCAACAACTGTCTGCTGGTCAGAAGGCTGGTGGCTGCACGCTTGTTCTGTCCTTTTCTGACAGTTCTGGGAGCAAAACCACTGAACAGAGCTTGGTGGGATTCTCTCCTCGTGAGGACAGAAACCACTCAGGCACTATCGGCTCTATAATTCTGGGGAGCACTTCTGGTCTTCTGGATGCTGCCATAAGAAGCATGGGTTCAGGGAAAGGGAAGTGGCTTCAAAATATCAGGAAACACTGTGCTCTCTTAATATATTCAGTTCTTTCACATTGGCCTTTGAGATAGACGAAGCTTATAAACCAGAGCAAGGGTCCTCACATTTTGGTGCTCATCAGAAATCACCTGGACATTCTGTTAGAACACGGATTTCTGGGCCTCACTCTCAGAGTTTCTATGTTAGTAGGCATGAGGGTAGGCCTGAGAATTTGCTCTTCTAACAAGTTCCCAGGTTGTGGCAACGGTCCACTCTGAGAACAACGGAATGAATGAGTGAGGTCTTTTCCATTTGCATTCTGATGGCAGCACTGGGTTTGGAAGCACAGAGATGACTCTCCCCACATCTCAAGCTTGGAATTCTGGGCTCAGATGTGCTTACTGGGGGGCAGAGGCCAGGGTTCTTCCAAGGCAAGGAATGGGGACCAAAATAGAGACAATGGTCATATGGAAGTGAAAGAGGAAAACAATGACATCTCAAATTGGATTTTTCACTGTTAAAAGTAAAACCCTAAGAACAGTGTGAAGAACTGACTCGTTGGAAAAGACCCTGATCTGGGAAAGATTGAAGGCAGGAGGAGAAGGGGACGACAGAGGATGAGATGGTTGGATGGCATCACCGACTCAATGGACATGAGTTTGGGTAAACTCCTGGAGTTGGTGATGGACAGGGAGGCCTGGCGTGCTGCAGTCCATGGGGTCACAGTCGGACATGACTGAGTGATTGAACTGAACTGAACTGAAGAACAGTATGATGTATAGACAATTATCATCTCCCTTCCACAGAGCAGGAAAGTGAAACTCAGAGAGTGGATAATTTACCTAGAAACACACAGCTGACCAGTGAGGGAGCAGGGCAGGAACTCAAGACTGCCTTACTCTTGAACTTGCTCTGCTGCCCTTGGAAGCAGCAGAGCCTGAGGCAGACTGGCTCCACCTCTTGCCTAATGGGTGTTTTCTGCAAGTTGCTCAGCCTCTCTGGGCCTCAGTTGGCTACCTACAATAACGGAGGTCCTGGTAGCCCCTGCCTCTCTGGGCTGTTTTAAGGATCAACTGAATTAATAGTTATGAAGCTAAGGCCGGCACCTGACACGTAGTACCACCATTTTCATGTACTGAGAATAAACTGGCTGCTTACCACAGTGCACACACACATCCCCCCACATCCCTCCAGGGAACCAGCTCTGGGGAGAGAGCTCAGAGACTGCCTTGTACCCAGAGGCAGGGGTAGGCAGAAACACCTCCAAAGAATTTAAAGCCTCAAGTTTGGAGGCGAACCCGGCCTTTGGTGGGGGTGGGGGACAGGTCAGAGAGTGGCGAAGACGACGCCCTCAGGCCCAAAGCCGAGCTCGCTGTTCACTCCAGGCCTTTTCTCCCAGGGCCAGACTCCAGACGCACAAGTCTGGGTCCTCACGTCCCCTCCACCTCGACATCCCCAGCCCAGGAGCTCCGGGTTTCCTGCCCGCCCGCGCGAGGCCCCCGCTTGGGGCGGGCGGAGGAGGGGTGGCATTTCCTGGCGGGGGCGCGGGTAGCGACACTCGCTCCCGACACTCGGACAGTGCGCTGACCGACAGGCACAGATGCTATTTCGGGCGGCGCTCCGTTCAGCGCGCCGTTTCCGTTTTTCCATCGACCGTCGGAAACCGGGAAGGGGGGAGAGTGTAGACGTCACGAGCCCCCAGCCCCAAGCGGGGGGCTGGGGGCCGGGTCGCGATGGCTGCCAGACGGTCAGAATCTGGAGCTTCGCGAATAGAGGGGGATGGGGAAACGTCACCTCACCACGAGTCTCTTCTCTGCGCAGCAGGGCTGACAAAAGCGGTACTGGTCCCTGTTCCTTGCTCACAGCCCTTGGGGTGCCCGGCGGGGTCGTTTAATGCCCTGTAAAATAATCCATCAGCCTGGCGGTTCCTCCAAGGCACCTAAACTCGAGACATTTAAAACCAAATGCAGAATCCCTTCCCGTTCCCTTTGGCTTCCAAGCCTCCATCACCAGGAGTAACACACCCATCGAGGCAAATTCAGCCAGAAACCCAGAGGGTTCCTGGATCTCTCCTTGCCCCTCAATTCTTACACCTGATTTGTGTTCTAAATACATGTCATCTACATCTTGCCATTTTCCTGGCAACACCCTAGTCCCCTCTCCAATCCCCCTTCCTTGGATCACTGCATTGTCTTCAGAACTGACCTCCCCACATCCTTCCCACCCCACACACCCTTTCTCCACCTTGCAGCCAAACAGCTTTCTAGAAATGCAAATCTGATCCTGTATAGGACATTACACTCCCTGCTACTGCTAAGTCGCTTCAGTCGTGTCCGACTCTGTGCGATCCCATAGACAGCAGCCCACCAGGCTTCCCCGTCCCTGGGATTCTCCAGGCAAGAACACTGGAGTGGGTTGCCATTACACTCCCACATCCAACCAAATAACAATGGTCCCCTCCTCAATTCTTTGAGGACAGCCTTGCTCCAGCCATTACTGGACTATTTTCTGCTCCTTTTTATGAACCTCAAGTTCTTCTCCTCCAGCCCTTGGTTTACGGGGAAGGCTCTCAAGGCTCAGTCCTCTAAGCTACCCCTCAGCCTACTCTTCCATCTCAGTCAGGCATCAATTCTCAGAAAGCATTCCCTGGCTGGGCTCTCCCTTTTCGCAGTTGCTCAGAGATATGAAATGATTTGCCCAATGATGCCACAGTCCAAGGGTGGTAGCGCTGGGCTTTAAATTCGGAATTATTTGAATCCCACCCTTTCTATTTAGTGATGCAGCCAAGCAAAGGCAACAGGAACCAGAGAAGGGAGAGATGAAAGCCCACCCCCATTGCAGAGAGGCTTCAAGAAGAAAAGGGCAGGGACTTCCCTGGTGGTCCAATGGCTAAGACTCCTTGCTCCCAAAGCAGGGAGCCCCAGGTTCAATCCCTGGTCAGGGAAATAGATCTTGCAATGCCACAACTAACACCTAGTGTAGTCAAGTAAATAAATATTTAAATGAAGGAGAGGAATACTAAAGGGGTAGAATTTGGTAACTCACAGTGGGTGAAGCAGGGCTAGAGCCCTGGGGAGATGGGGCTGAGTGAACCACAGAGACCTCTCCCCTGAGTCCTTTGCCCAGCAGTTGGTGTGGCTGGACCACAGCAGGCCTTGTGGCAAGTCCAGGAATTAGACTTTTTCCCAGGACATGGGTAGCCTCTCTTCCATAGGATTCTGTAAAGTTACCCATGTCCACATGGTATCCTGACTTCCACCAGAGAGCACAAGAGGAACAGAGGGAATAGTCTGCACTGAATTAACTGTATCTTTACAGAGAGTTACCTGATAGCCAAGGAGGAGCTGGACTCAGGCTTTGGACATACTCTGGACTTGTCCTTGAACGGGACTTATTCCGTGAATTCTCAGGCTCCAAAAGGAGCTCAAAACCAAGATGCTAGAAGGACAAAGAAGCCTGGCCTGGTGGGTAGAGTTGGGGACTGGGAACTGGATAACTGAGTTTGGGTCTTGGCTTTTCCTCTAGGTCACTGAAAACTTTGATAAAGTCACATCTCCTCATGACCTAATTTCCTTCTCTATAATGATAACCAGAACTCCTATGTGCACATGCATAGGATGTCAGCCTGGGCAAGGTTCCATAATTATTGCCCTCACCACCTTTTAAAGATCATCTTATATAATCCTCATAACAGTTCTCTGGGGTTGTTATCCTCCCATTTTACAGATAAGAAAGCTGAGGTTCAGATCTACATGACTTATAGTATTTGAGCTTCCACAGTAAAACAATGAATCCATATACCTTCCATAGGCTGAGCCCACTGCCTTGTGGTTGTTCAGTAGCTCAGTAGTGTCCAGCTCTTTGCGAATCCATGGACTGCAGCATGCCAGGCTTTCCTGTTCTTCACCATCTCACAGAGCTTGCTTAAGCTGTTAGTGAGCCAGCTGGATGTCAGTGATGCCACCCAACCATCTCATCCTCTCTTGTCCCTCTTTCCTCTTGCTTTCAATCTTTCCCAGAATCAGGGTATTTTCTAATGAGTCAGTTCTTCGCATCAGGTGGCCAAAGGATTGGCGTTTCAGCTTTGGCCTCAGTCCTTCCAATGAATATTCAAGGTTGATTTCCTTTAGGATTGACTGGTTTGATCTTGCAGTCCAAGGGACTCTCAAGAGTCTTCTCCAACACCACAGTTCAAAAGCATCAATTCTTCGTCGCTTAGCTTTCTTTATGGTTCAACTCTTATCCGTACATGACTATTGAAAAATCATAGCTTTGACTATATGGACCTTTGTCAGCAAAGTAATGTCTCTGCTTTTTAACATGCTGTCTAGGTTTGTCACAGCTTTTCTTCCAAGGAGCAAGTGTATTTTAATTTCATGGCTCCAGTCACCACCCACAGTGATTTTGGAGCCCAAGAAAATAAAACATGTCACTGTTTCCATTCTTTCCCCATTTGCCATGAAGTGATCGGACCAGATGCTGTCATCTTCGTTTCTTTGAATGTTGAGTTTCAAGCCAGATTTTTCACTGCCTACCCTCTCACAGAACCCAGATTTTTAGGACACAGTACAGACCTGGGCTCCTGCAATGAGTTGAGTCCAGCTCTGTCCTCCAAGCCTAGGCTCTGGATGGGCTCTGGAGGACTCCGGTGCCAAATTTGCTTAAACTCAGGTTTCACCACTCAGTAGATCTGGGGAAATTACTTTTCCTCTCTGTGCTTCAGTTTCCCTATCTGTTAGGTGAAGATCATCGCATCAACCTCTTAGAATTGTTTGTGAGAACTAAATAAGTCAGTATTTGTACAATGCTTCAGTGTGCGTTAATCGCTCAGTCCTGTCTGACTCTTTGGGACCCCATGGACTGTAACCCGCTAGGCTCCTCTGTTCATGGAGTTCTCCAGGCAAGAATACTGGAGTGAGTTGCCATTTCCTCCTCCAGGGAATCCTCCGGACCCAGGGACTGAACCTGGGTCTCCTGCATTGCGGTCAGATTCTTTACCAACTGAACCACCAGGGAAGCCCACAGTGCTTCAGTAGTGAGATTAAAATGTTAAATGTTCCCGAGCTCTGGGCTCAGCCCGAAACTAAGTAGAATGGATATTTTAAACTCTTCGTTGACACCAGTTCCTCCTCCCTAGAGCCCGTTGGAGAGACCTCAGTCCAGACATTCAGGCAAGCAGGCTCCATTTTAGAGCAGAAAAGAGACAAGATTGAGGGGGAGTGGGAGTGGAGGGGTGGGAGCTGGGAAGCTTTCTGGGCTACGAGGCACTGTCCCTTGAAATTCGGGTATCTAGGACACTAGAATCAATGGATGTCAGGGAAGGAAGTGTTAGATGTGACCGTTTGGGTGCTGTGGTCTGGCTGGGATGCGAATCGCTGGAGCAATGTGTCTGGAAGGAGGAGGGACTGAGGTTGTGGGGAGCCGAGGGATCCGGGAGGCCTCGGGATCTGTAATGAGGCTGCACCCGCCGGGTCCTACACAGAGCCCAGCTCTCTCCGTGGCGCATCCGGGGCCGGTCCCAAAGCCATGCAACCAGTCCCCACTCCCCTCCGGTGAAATTGCCAAATTAAAATGAATCATTTGGCCCATAATGGCCGAGGCGCTTATCGGGGGCGAGCGGACCCGCGGCAGTGCCTTATCTCCGCGGCGCACACGGCCCCCGCGCGCCTCGGCCCATGCTAACGAAAGGGCTCGGCACTAAGGACCAGGCCTCAAAATGGCCACACGCGTCCCCCAGTAGCGGCAAAACGTGAGCATTCTGGCCTTTTTCTAGGGGAAGGCAACCTGCAGCCTCTCACGGAATTCCCCGTAAATTTCTTCCCTCTTTTTGCCTGCTCGCAAAAACAAGGTTTCGCACCTTTTCCCTCGGTTTCTTTCGATGGGGGGGCATTTTCAGGGACGCCCTTGCGCTCGCCGCCGCCGCCGTCGCCGCCCCTCCCGTCTCGGAGACTCTCTTCCTTCCTTCCCTTTTTTCTTACGCAATATACAGAAATGCGCGAGGCGGTGGTTGGTTTTCGTTTCTTCTTGGTGGTTGTGGGCATGCAGTGGAATTGTTGAGAGTGCGTGTGTGAGCTATGGACAGTGTTGACTTCTTCTGAGTGTGGTCTTCCAGGAGACAGGTTGTGTGTCCAAGTGTGATGGTGCTTGTGCTGGTCGGTGTATAGATTTGGATTCTCCGAGGCCCTTCTGCGTTTTCATCGTTGTATATACAATTATGCTCGTTTGCCTTCTCGACATGTATGTTGGGTTGCTTGATCTCGATTGTGTTTGGATGGTCTCGTCGTTGTGTCGGACGTGCGTGATCCTGACTACCTCGGGTCGTGCGCCTAGGAGCGATTGCATTTGATCGGTTTCGTTGTGTCCTGCTGGACAATGTTTGGGCCTGACCGAGTCGGCTTGTGGGGCAATGTTGGGCTGTGCTTACTTTGCTTCCCTTCTATGCGGCTGGTCCGCGAGTGGCCTTGTCCACCCCGGGTTGTGTGGCTGTGTGCTAGTGTCCTTTGCAAGTGCATTTGTAAATCGCTGGGGGTGGAGGGGAGGGCGAACGAGCGAGAGATGGATGCGCAAGTTGAGGAGGCGGCATGGGGGCGGGGTGAGGGATTTCACATTTTATTCCAATTTATGATGTATTCGGAAGCCAGTGTTGGCTTGGATGAGCAGCTGGATCAGCGGCTGCTGTGTCCGGAGGCCAGTCTGTGCCTCAGTGTTGGAGGAGTTTGTTAGTGAATGGGAGCCTCTTCCAGGCTGGAAGCTGAGCAGCGTTCGCGGAGGCCCGCG
This sequence comes from Aepyceros melampus, assembly GCA_006408695.1. Lineage (NCBI taxonomy): Eukaryota > Metazoa > Chordata > Mammalia > Artiodactyla > Bovidae > Aepyceros > Aepyceros melampus. Next base: position 173,699 of record SJXQ01011028.1, on the reverse strand, counting down.
CCTTCAAGCCGGTAGCCGCCAGCTTCGGTTCCCGCGGCACTCGGGCTTCGTCCATTTCTGGTCAGTTTCACGGGTACGGCCGCCGGGGTCTGCGGGAGAGGCCCAGAAAAGACAATGGGCGCATTCTCCAGGCCTTGCGCTCGGGTGGGGACTTCGGGATCTTCTCCAAGGAACATTTTTCCACCCCTTACCCGGGTGAGCGACATTCCCGCGTGGGTCAGATACCCCGTCGCATCGATGACCAGGGCCGAGCTAGGTCAGTGCTGCCCTAGCTCCGAAAGAAAGGATTTTGTTTTGCCAGTGGTTGTGGTTGCTAATGTCATCATCACCATCCCAGTCATCATCATCACCGTCATATTTTAATTAAAATAGTCATGTAGGAGCGACTAGTTCCTTTTAGCTTCTTTGGGGGATAACAAAGCAGCGGGGGTTTCCTCCCACCAGCGCTCTGCTTTTTAAGTTGCTGGGTTTGTGACTAGGAGAGAAATGGAGAGAGGGAGGAGCACAGAGACTCCATCCTAAAGCAAAAATTAACCCCGACTTAAGACACCGGGCACAACTGGATTTCCCCTTGTATCTCACCCCTCCCCCATTTTGAATTAGAAGAGGAGAAAGAAAATCTGCATTGGATTGAAGGTGCAGGGAACAATTATTACTGTATTTCCACTAAAGCCAGGGCAAAAAAAGAGGTGGCCTTAGCTATTAATCCAAGACTTCGATGTGTGGCCATAAACTGAACGATTTCAGCAAAACAAATTCAACAAAACCTTCCATAGGGAGGGGGAAAAAAAGAAAAAAGGCGAACTAAATTTCCCTGCCACTACACCCTGGGAAGCAATATTTGATTTATTTTTACCCTCCCTCCTTTCCTTGTTTATTGCTGCAAAGAATTACTAGAATTCTCTTGTACTCTGCCGACCTGAATACGGAAGAATCGGAAATTTTGTGTAGTGATGGTTGGAGGGAGAGGCGAGGACCTTCCTTCTCTCTCTCTTTTTTTAAAAATTTCTTTCCTTATTTTCCCCTTCCGCATCCTTTTTTGTTTGTTTCCCTTAATCAGTAGGAAGAAAAAAAAAAAAAAGAGACCTGGATACATCAGATTCTCTGCCCCCTTCCCCCTATTCTCTCTGATTTCTGCAGTTCAGACTGTGTTGTATCCCTTGGGAAAGTAGTCTTTGGAATTGGGTTCTGGTTTCGGTTTGGGTTGGAGGTGGGGTGGTGAGAGTCAGAGAGAGAATGGGGCTTCTCAGAGGTTTTGTCCCACCGACCACGGTCTAAAGACTGGATCCCCCTTTTGGTACACACATCCCCCTACCCACCCAAGCCAGGCTGCGGACGACTCCGGTGCTGTGGCCGCAGCTTTGACCCGCCTGACTTCGGTTTCAGAGCCAACCGCTGTTAGAAAACAAACGGGCCACACTGAACCCTCCGGGTTGGAGGGTCCGATAATGTTCAGGGCAGTCTGCGGCGAGGCGAGCTGTTGTTGTTGGTCTATGTAGTTATTCCTGATTGGTCAGGTGCAGGGTTCTTTTTTCTGGGGGTGTGGGGGAGGCTTCAAACACCTGCAGGTCGGGGGTGGAAAGCTGCTGGCGATCCCCAGGGTTGGTTGAGGAGGACATGAGGTAATTCCCAGCCATTGACCCCCATTTCTCTCTCTCCCTCCCTCTTGCCCTCCCTTTCTCTCCACCCCCATCTTTCCTGGAAACTCGCTTTGGGCGCGGCAGACCGCCCAGGACCACACCGCGGCCTAACTGGCCTAACTGCCAGGCTCTCGGTGAGAGAGGGGGAGAGCAAAGACCACCGTCCACAACCTGGACCTCGACTCCCACCTCTCTCTGGCCGGAGGAGTGGAGATCCTATTCAGAGGGGCCTGTCTCTCTAAATATGCCCCAGGTGAGTTTTTTGGGGGATGACAGGGCTGATGGAAACAGTCACCAGGAAGGTCTTGGGATCTGGCCTGAGGTGGGGAAAGCTGGGGACAGAGGACAGTCCAGCTTCAGATCGGGGAAGGGGAGAGGAGGACGAACCCAGAGCTGGGACTCCTGAGATCTGACCCTGCCGCTGACTGCGGCGGCTGCTGCTGTGTCTTCCAGCAGGGCCCTTTCCCGCGGAAGAACAGTTAGGTGGACTGTATTCCCCCTAATGCTCCGTGGTTCCGTAGATGTGAATTCACAAGGCTCATACTTTGGGACGGCTATATTCGGATAGGTCAGGTTGTGTGCAGTGGGGAGGGGAGGGCTCCGGCAGGAAGAAGGCCGCAGCCATCCTGGCTAACACAGTCCTAACTTGGGTGGGCCCAGGCGGGGGCCTCAGGCCTAGGGTGGGGCTGCGTTCGAACACCCCTCCATACCAGTAGCAGCGGGAAAGTGGTTCTGTTCTGGGGTGATTGTGGTTTGTGTGCAGGCTTGGGGCTCCCCCAGGGGGTCATGCCGGGGTGGGGGTGTGTGTGGATGCAGTATGAGGGACCGACTGGAGGCCGAGTCTAAGGCAGTGGCTCTAGCCCAGGGCATGGCAGAAGCTGCTTTTACACAAAAAATTTTCCCTGCTGGGGATGGGGAGCTGCCAGAGACCAGGTGTCTGCTCCTAGAGCTCTCAGGTTCCCCGGTCTTGTTCAGACACACATGGAAATGATCCGGCTGCCCGCCTGGCAACAGGAGATGAGCCGAGGTAGGGGGCTTGGAGCTGGGATTTGGTCGCACAAAGAGGAGTTGTAATGGTCGAATAGTCCAGTGCTGCTCAGTTCAAAATCTGCAATCTTCTCACTCCCCTTCTTCCTTTTCCCTAATAAAAACAAGTAAAAATCCCTAGGCTTTCATTTTGATAATCTTAACCGAAGCCAAGCGATCGGGTTTAGTCACCGATCACCGAAAGTGAATTCTCCGGTGGCTTCCTCAAGAGTCGGGATCCCTGGCCTTGGGTGATCCTGGCTGCAGAGCACAAGCAGGGTTTTCCTGAGGTCCCAGGAGGGGCGGGGAGAGGTTGGCCACAAAGCCCAGGGGACCAATTATAGGTTTCTCAGGGGGAGTCTGAGAGATACAGATATTCATAGGCATCTGGAGAGAGCATTCAGGGCCAGAGTCAACTCATCTGAAATACTTGCTCCCACCATCCCCACCCCCTGAGATCTGATCCTACTCTGAGCCTCAGAATTAATCGGAAGGTATTAGGAGAGCTTGGGCTCATTTTGGCGATTGCATAGTGAACCTTCGTTCGTCACTCATTTGGAAGCTGAGACTGAAGCACGTGTCACTGGGTGCACAGCGGTGCCTGGGAATAGTAAGGTAGGGAGCCAGCCTCTTGGGGCTTGTATGTTTTGCCAGAGAACTGTATATTTCCAATGCATTTCACTGTTGAGGGGAGTCTGGAAGTCTCTAGTGGTATACCTCTGGTGCATTTCTAGTGACTGAAATGTCTTGGCAGTCCCATTCTGTGGATATAGACCTATTGTTTCCACCATAATCTTAAACTCGCTTCCAATGAAGTGTTGCGGACCTACTGCCTTTGCAGCCAGGGTATATCAAGTCTAGGGGAATTTTGTCATTTTGGGGTCCTGCCCATGCAGCTGGCAGACTTAGGGCAAGAGCATAATTGGAATGGTGATTCTTCATCAGCTGTGTCTGGTGGCAACTAAGCTGAGCGAGATCTGGAGGTTTCAGAAGGTCCCGTCTTCTGGGGTGGGAGGATGGTTCCCAGGCCAACTAGTCCAGAGCGGTGTAGGAGCAGAATGGCTGCCAGGAATGAATTCTCTGCTTGGGGCTGAGTTGGATTTTTGTGTATGTGTTTTCTGTTATAAAATACCCCACTTATATAATTCCGATAGTAGAAACTTTATTTTGAACATCTTATAAAGCCTGTTGAGTTGATTATGTTTTTGTTTTATTAAAAGTGACAAATATTTTCACATTCTGGACCCAGAGTCTCATAGTTTTTCTGTTTTCAGTTTGTATGCTTGTGTCGGGGGGGGGGGGTGGTTGTTGCATGTTATGGAAGAACTGGGAGAGAGTGGAAATGGCAATCACCCTGCCTGCAATCACCCTGGAGTATGGTTGAGGAGGAGAGCAATGTCCTTGGTTGGAGATGGGGGGATATATGGGAGGGATATATGTGGGGGATATACAGGATATATGGATATATGTGTACTCGACTTAGCATGCATGCATGCACTGGAGGATTGCAAAGAGACTGGAGTTCTAATCCCACTCTTTGTGACCTTGGCCAAGGCAGTCCCTTTCGGCCCAGTCTCTCTGTCTATAATAATGTTTATTTGAGCATTTGCACAGTGCTTTTAAATGCATATATGAAGTATTATTCTTGTTCCCCAGAAGACAACACCGAAGTGGGAAGGGGAGATGGGTGAGTGCTGGAGGAGTTCCCCAGCCATCATTACAGCCCTTCCTCACATTAGTGGATGGGAGCCCAGAGCCCAGTGGCTTTAAGAACAGTAGTCTTCGAATGTCCGGGGCTCCACACCGCCTCAGCCAGTCCTCCCTTCTAGACCCCACCTCACTTCTGAATCCAGCTGAGCAAAAGGAAGTACAGTGTGCAGGGAGGTATGGCCTGGATCATCTTCCTCCCTCCCTGATGACCCATCTCCAGTCCTGGTGGGAGTAAAGGGTCACTGGGTATTCCAGCGGCTCCACAGAACACAGGTGGATTTGCTGGGTGTAGACCGACACTCCCGCGGGGGTGTGTGTGTGAATGTGTGTTGAAAGGGAGAGCTGAGTTCCTTTGGATAATTCTCTGCCAGCTCTGATCACTCCTGCACCCCTACCCCCATCAGATTTCCAGGTGTACGTATGTGGCGGTGGGCTGGGGGCACATATCGTTGAAAGAAGAGGGTGTTTGCAAAGAGCACCCCACCTCCGCGGGACAGGTTCCCCGCCAAAACCAAAAGGGGGGCGGGAAGAGCACAGTCGGTCGGGGATTTGTTCCCTCCTCTTCCCCTGCGGCCTGAGAAGGGGCACGGGTGATATTTCTTTCTCGCCTCTTTCTGCATTTCCTTCCTCCTCCCCCCACCACGCCCCAACTCTGTTTTTCTTGCGCTGGCTGTATTTGTATTCCTTTACTTCCAATGTCTCTGTGGTTCTTATCCATCTCTGTCCCTTCGGCCCTCAGTCTCTGTCTCCCAGGCATCCTCCTCTCTTCTCCCAAACCGGAGACCCCCTTTCTCTCCGGCCCCAGCACCCCGGGCTCGTGTGTGTCCACGTGGCGTTAAGTTGGTCCGCGTCTTCTCACGTCTTCGTGCGTGA
>SJXQ01011028.1:146589-167591 GCA_006408695.1 Aepyceros melampus | reverse complement strand
CCTCTCTCGGCAGGTCAGGGCCGGCGGGAGGGGCGGGTGGGCAGGCGGCGCGGGCCCTGGGACTCTCCTTCCGCACGTGGGGAGTCAGCCATCCTCTCCCGGCCAGGCCAGAGTGGCTGAGCTCGCGGAGAGACGGGGAGAGGGGGCTTACACCCGGAGACGGAAAAGCCTAGGCTGGAGACCCCGTGCAAGGGGTCCCCGTGCAAGGAAGGAGCCCTCTGCAAATGTGTTTGTGTATGTGTGTGCGTGGGTGTGCACGCAGGGGGCAGTGTGCTGATGGCTTGTGTCTGCGGCGTGCAGGTAGCGCAGAAGCTGAGGAGGGGGAGTGCAGGCATGCGGCTGGGTGTGAGCAGAAGTGCGGGATGCTGCGTGGTGGTAGTGGTGGTGGTGGCGAGGTGGACTGGAGGAGGTTTGTGAGTGCGAATACCAGGCAAGAGTGTGTCTCAGTGCGCTCCGGTGTGAAATTCTTCTGGATTCTGCAACCCTCAGTGGACAGGTGAGAGACGGGCATCTGAGAGTGATTGGAGAGGGCTCCCTCCCGCGAAATCTCCCCTCCACCTGGGGCATGGTTCCCTCCCTCCTCTCCTGAGCCCCTCCTCTCCTAGCTGCGATCTCTGGCCTGGACCTGTGCTTCCTTTGGTGTGAAGGTGTCCGTTTCCCTGGTGGGACCACTGAGGTGGTGGAGAGCGGGAGGCAGGGTTGGGGTGGAGACGGGAAGATGAGGCAGGGAGAGACAGTGTGGGGCAGTGGGGAGCCTACCGGCTGCCGGAGAAAAAAGCTAGGGAGAGTCCAGTAGAGTGGGTGATGGGGGAGCATGTCAGCAGACTGAGGCAAGGTTTCCTGTCTGTTGTCTGTCCGTGGGCCCCATGGGGCTAGGGTGAAGGGGAGGGGAGGCTGAGGGTAGGGAACAGGGTGCTGTTATGAGACGCAGGAATTGCACACTCCCAGCTGTGAAGGCTGTCTGTCTGTGTGAGCACCTGTTTGGGAGCAGAGGTGTCTATGGATTGTGCCCTTGTATGGGGGAGGGGAGTATGTGTGTGCAGGATGTGTGTTCATTTTTGTGTTTGCTCCCTGTGTTTGCCATTGAGTGTGTGTGTTTAGGGTGTGCAGGTATGTGGCCCCCCCTCCCCTTGCTTGTCTAACCATAGAGAAAGGCTGGGTGAGGGGTGTGTGTGTGTGTTTCATGTTCCTTGTAGCCCCAATTCTGGTGCGAAGGGACCGGGGCTGCCTTTGTTTTTCCAGGGATTGGGAGGCTCAAGAACAGGTGGGGAGGGTCTGTGACCTTGTGGTCTGCCTGCTCCCTCTTACAGTGGCTTCTTTGGGGAGCCAGATGCCTTCCCTATGTTCGCCACCAACAACCGAGTGAAGAGGAGACCCTCCCCTTATGAGATGGAGATTACTGACGGTGAGTTTACTCCCACCCCCAACTTGCGCTCAGTCCTGAAAGCTGTTAGAGCCCCTGAAGGCGGGACCATCAGGGACAACTCCCTAGGTGTCTCACAGGGATGGGCTAGCTGTCTTGGAGCCCCTAACTGTCAAAGTCCTTGCCCTGTTGGCCTGGGACTAGGGGAGGCCATGAGTGGAGCTGGGGGTTGCCACACAGCCCTGGGAAGAGAGGCCGCGGGAGTGAGGGACACACTGTGGTGCTTAGCTCAAACCTCCACTGTTAGCTGTTGTCTCCACTCTAGCTCCATTCCTCCACTCGGCAAGGACCCCTCAGTTCAGTTCAGTTCAGTCGCTCAGTCATGTCTGACTCTTTGTGACCCCATGAATTGCAGCACACCAGGCCTCCCTGTCCATTACCAACTCCCGGAGTTCACTCAAACTCACATCCATTGAGTTGGTGTGCCATCCAGCCATCTCATCCTCTGTCATCCCCTTCTCCTCCTGCCCCCAATCCCTCCCAGCATCAGTCTTTTCCATTGAGTCAACTCTTCGCATGAGGTGGCCAAAGTACTGGAGTTTCAGCTTTAGCATCATTCCTTCCAAAGAAATCCCAGGGGTGACCTCCTTTAGAATGGATTAGTTGGATCTCCTTGCAGTCCAAGGGACTCTCAAGAGTCTTCTCCTACACCAAGGATCCCTGGGGAGGGCAGAAACACACGGTGCCCCTGACTCTGAGCACTGACCTCCGAGGATTATCTGCACCTTCTCCAAAGTCCTCTTGGGAGAAGAGTCTGGAGTCTCCTCCTTGCCTGGAATTGTACCTTTAAAGGTCTTGTCCCAGGTCCATGCAAAGTGGGGCCCTCTTGTCCCTGTTCCCTTCCTGACACCATAGATTCTACCCTACTCTCTCCCTTCCCCCATCCCAGGGGCTTCAGCACTTTTAATGTGAACTACCTGAGTAGTCTTTGGCCCGAAACTTTCAGGAAGCAGCTGGAGGAGGGGGACATTTGAAGGATCCCCCTCCTTCTTCCCAGGGTTGACCAGATGTAGTAGAGGGGGCCCAGCACCAGGGGGCAGGAGAGCAGGCTCTTCAAAGCCCTCTGGATGCCCAGGGTTTACCAAGCCCCTACTCTGTGCCCAGAGAGAATGAGACAGAAGACACGGAGCAAGGGATAGACTCAGGCAAGAGGAAGCTGTGGAGAGGTTGGTAGTTCTCTGAGAAAGACCTGAGAGGAATAGACAGAGATGGAGGTGAAGGGAAGGATGAGGGTGCAAGATATGTCCGCAGGATTTTGAAATCAGACACTTAACCAAAAGGAGTCCATGAAAGTGGAGCTGTTAATAACATAAGGTCTAAAGTCAGGACTTGATGTGGATTTCTGTTGCTGAACTTTTCTGGGCCTTGGTTTTCTCATTTGTGCACTAGGGAGGATAAGAGCTTCCTCACAGGTTGTTGAACCAGTAGGGTAAAGTGCTTTTAGGCCTGGCTTGGGATGAGTGCTGCCTCTGGAGTCTGTGTAGCTCTAGCTGTGACAGCAGCCATAAGGCTCCTCTCCCCACCTTGTCGTCAGCCACAGGGCAGGACCAATCCTTCTGACGGCGCAGCTGAGGGACCCCCCCTCTGTCTGGCCTGGAGGCCAGGGTAGGATTGCCCAGCAGGAGTGTTGTGTTTTTCCCAGCCTGGGTCTGACCTTTGGTGACGAATCCGCTTCCCAGGTGGTGCTTTTGGTAAAGAACCCGCCTGCCATTGCAGGAGACATAAGAGAGGTGCATTCGATCCCTGGGTCAGGAAGTTCCCCTGGAGAAGGGAATGGCAATGCACTTCCCGGATTCTTGCCTGGAGAACCCCGTGGACAGAGGAGCCTGGCAGGCTATAGTCCATGGGGCCACAAAAGAGTGACTAACACTTTCAGCTGAGTGGGGGCCTGCTGGGGTTTGGAAAGACAGCTTCTAAGACACTGCAGGCAGAGATAAATGATTGGGCACATGGTGTGCGTGCGTGTGTGTGTGTGTGTGTGTGTGTGTGTGTGTGATTGTAGGAGAGAGATGATCAAGCAGGAAGTGTTGGCACTGATGAGTTCATTTGCAGGGGCAAGGTCTGCCTCTGTTCTGGCCACAGTCTCCCTAGCTGTGAAATGAGTAATGGGTCTTAGGTGACCCATTCTGTCTACCTTTCTGTGTTCTGAGGTCTGGTTCCAGGGTCATCAGAGGAAGGCAAACAACTATCCTAGGACTGGCATTTCCTTCAGGGCACAAAGCATCCTGAGGACTGCCAGGAGCTAGCTCTGTGCCTCAGTGTTTCGGAGAGAAGTAGCTGCCTCAGCGCTGGGACTTGGGAGCTAGTGGGGCCATCCTCTGCCATTTTTGGATTTGGGAATCCCTGGTCAGGCTGGGACACTTAGTGCAGTACTTTGTATACCATAGGTGCTCAATACATGCACGCTGGTGTCTGCACCTGCTCTGCAAGTCTTAGTACATGAGTGCTAGTGAATACTGGTCCAGTGGTATTCAGTGCACTCTAGACATGGGAGACGGAAGCAGCCCTCAGACACCTGCCCAGAGCCTCAGGCCAAGCCTGGGCATGGCTGTCTCTCCACTCCTATCCTGGCGGGGAGAGAGCCCCCAGTGAAGTCATTTTCCCACTGCTCTCTCCTCCGTTCCCCACCTGTCAGCATGATCAGTTTGTCAGCAAATATTTAGTAAGCTCTTATTCTGTGCTTTTCTGCACCCTTAGAATAAAATCTCTGTGTCTTACTGCAGGGCCCTGTGGCATCTGGACCTAGACTACTCTGATCTCACCCACACTAATCTAGCCAGGCTAGCTTCCACTGTTTTTCAACTCAGGGCCTTTGCACATGCCCTTCTAGCTTCCCTTCTTGTGTCTGGCTGGCTCTTCTTTAAGTTCTTCCATTATAGGGTGGCTCAGATGCTAAAGAATCTGCCTGCAATGCAGGAGACCTGGGTTCCCTCCCTGGGTCGGGAAGATCCCCTGGAGAAGGAAATGACAACCCACTCCAGAATTCTTGCCTGGAGAATTCCTCCTCCATGGACAGAGGAGCCTGGTGGGCTACAGTCCATGAGACCACAAAGAGTCAGACACGACTGAACAACTTTCACTTGACTTATAGACATCACTTCTTCTGAAAGGCTGTCCCCAGCCACCTCAGCTAAAACATGCAACTCCTTTCCATCTTTTCATGTACATTCAGCTTCCTGTCTGTTTGTTATTTGTTTGCTGCTTGTTTATTATCTGTCCTCCTCATTAACATGTGAGCTTCATGAGGGGAGGGACTCTGTTCTCTTCACCTTTATTTCTTTCTTTTTTTTTTGAATTATTTTAAATTTATTTGATAATTTTTCCTAAAATGCTGATTGAAGGAAGGTTAAGTTTTCTTTTTGGTTTTTTTTTTGTTTGCTTTTTATTTTTATTTATTTATTTTTGCTTTACAATACTGTATTCGTTTTGCTATACATTGACATGAATCAGCCACGAGTGTACAACTCCCAATCCCGACCCCCCCCCACCTTATTTCTTAATGCCTAGCACAGTGCCTCAGTTCAGTTCAGTCGCTCAGTCATGTCCAACTCTTTGTGACCCCATGGACTGCAGCACGCCAGGCCTCCCTGTCCATCACTAACTGGCAGAGTTTACCCAAACTCATGTCCATTGAGCCGGTGATGCTATCCAACCATCTCATCCTCTGTCGTCCCCTTTTCCTCCTGCCCTCACTCTTTCCCAGCATCAGGGTTTTCCAATGAGTCAGTTCTTCACATCAGGTGGCCAAGGTATTGGAGCTTCAGCATCAGCCCCAGCCCTTCCAATATATTCAGGACTGATTTCCTTTAGGATTGACTGGTTTGATCTCCTTGCTGTCCAAGGGACTCTCAAGAGTCTTCACCAACAAACACCACAGTTCAAAATCATCAATTTTTGGCACTCAGCTTTCTTTATGGTCCAACTCTCACATGCATACATGACTACTGGAAAAACCATAGCTTTGACTAGATGGACCTTTGTTGGAAAAGTAATGTCTTTGCTATTTAATTGGTTGTCTAGGTTGGTCATAGCTTTTCTTCCAAGGAGTAAGCGTCTTTTAATTTCATGGCTGCAATCACCATCTGCAGTGATTTTGGAGCCCAAAAAACTAAAGTCTGTCACTGTTTCCATTATTTCCCCATGTATTTACCATGAAGTGATGGGACTAGATGCCATAATCTTAGTTTTCTGAATGTTGAGTTTTGACGCACAGTGCCTGGTTGTCAGTAAATAACTGATGAATGGATAAAAGTAACATTTAGTGAAGGTTTAACCGGAGGCAAGTATCATCTTAAGTACTTTGCCTGTGTTAGTTGTTAGATACACATGACAATCTTATAACTTGGTTCTCTGGTACTCTTTCCATTTTGCAAGTGATGAAGTTAAAGCACAGAGAGTTTAGGTAATTTGCCCAGAGTTACGGTCTAGGGAGTAATAGTTGTTAGAAATTGAACCTAGAAAGTCTGGCTCCAGAGTTTATCTGACTAGTGCTATATGGCCTTTTGGCACAATGAATGAGTGAATGAAGGAATGAGTTATGAAAGGTTCCTGTCCTAAAATGTCTCACAGCTCACAGAAGAAAGAAGAAGTGAAGTGAAGTCACTCAGTCGTATACAACTCTTTGTGATCCCATGGACTGTAGCCTACAGGCTCCTCCGTCTATGGGGTTTTCCAGGCAAGAATACTGGACTGGGTTGCCATTTCCTTCTCCAGGAGATCTTCCCAACCCAGGGATTGAACCTGGGTCTTCTGCATTGTAGGCAGAGGCTTTACCATCTGAGCCACCAAGGGAGTCAAGCTTGGAAACACACAGTCATGATCAAGGGTGATGGAGATTCGGGATTTTAGGGCCATGGTGGTTGGTTGGACTTGTCTGAGGAGTTAGGGAAAATTCCCAGAGAGGGAGAAGACAGCTGAGGGTTTTGAAGGATGAGTAAGAGTTTTCTGAGCCAAAGGAAAGAAGGCATTCTGGGTTTACCAAGCTTTCCGAGGGATGGTTTCTCTTCTTCCCCACAGAAGAATATGCCCTGGGGGATCTCCAGCCCACTCTCCTAACCTGTCCTCCTGCCCCCAGGTCCCCACACCAAAGTTGTGCGGCGCATCTTCACCAACAGCCGGGAGCGATGGCGGCAGCAGAATGTGAACGGGGCCTTCGCTGAGCTCCGCAAGCTGATACCCACACATCCACCAGACAAGAAGCTCAGCAAGAATGAGATCCTCCGCCTGGCCATGAAGTACATCAACTTCCTGGCCAAGCTGCTCAATGACCAGGAGGAAGAAGGCACCCAGCGGGCCAAGCCTGGCAAGGACCCTGTAGTGGGGGCTGGCGGAGGAGGTGGGGGAGGAGGGGGCAGCGCGCCTCCTGAGGATCTCCTGCAGGACGTGCTCTCCCCGAACTCCAGCTGTGGCAGCTCCCTGGACGGGGCAGCCAGCCCGGACAGCTACACAGAAGAGCCAGCACCCAAGCACACAGCCCGCAGCCTCCATCCTGCCATGCTGCCCGCCGCTGATGGAGCTGGCCCTCGGTGATGGGCTGGGGCCACGCGGGACCAGCCAGGCGGGTGCCCTCAGGCTGCTGGGACCATGGTCTTTAGGGCAGGTGGGGTGAGTTTTGGACAGCTCTGAAGTAGGACACGGACTTGATGAGCTTTCCTTGATATCTGAACTTTGGGCAGTCCCAGCTGCCTCTGGGGCTGGTTTTCCTATTTCCTGCCTCGGTAGGAGACCAGTAAAATGGAGCAAAGTGGTAGGTACTTTTTATGAAGACGGCACAGTCTTCCCCTTTTTCCAAATCCCTAAGACTTTTTAAGTAAGAGGCTCAAGGGGCATTGCTTTTGGCCTGAAGCACGGGAGCCCTGTCTTCGCTGAGACCTGGGCTTGTCAGCTCTCTCCGAGGCATCCGGCAGCCTCTGCCTTGCCTTTAGCCCCTCCCAAGCTGGCTGGGGTGGCTTTTGTGGCCACACTGTCCGAATATATAGGTACCCAATAGCTCCCCATTTCTTGAGCCTCATCTTCACCCAGGCCCACGTTGGTCCATCCAGCTTGCCAGCTGCTGCACAGAGTCACAAGCCCTGAGGTGCCTTCTTCAGGGCCTGGCTGAAGAAGATGGCCAGTGGACAGCTTGCTCTCACCTAGCTGGGCCAGAGGGTCAGAAAACCCAGTAGCCCTTATTGCTCTGGGGATCTAAGCTCTGCTTTCTTCCCACTGAGATTTGCCTTCCTCATGCTTGTGGCTGTGGGGACCCAGACTGAGGCTGTGAGTGTGCCCCGTAGGTTTCATTTGAAGGCAGACAAAGGAAAAATGATAGTGAAATTGAGCAGAAGCTGTCTGGGGCACGTGGGCTTCAAATCGTGGTGGTGTCTCAGAGCCACCTGCCTGTATCCCAGTGACACATTGCCGTTTGTGGCGGGCATGGATGTCTGTGTGCTGACGGGCGCTGTGCTGGTCTTGAGAGGAGATGTGCAGCCCCGTCTGGTGGTCTGGCTGTGCAGAGGGGCCTCCCTGTTGCAGGATGTCTGTTGGCTGATGTTCTGAAACTGAATCGACGACAAATTCACCCTATGTGTTCCTGGTATTTGGCATTTTGCTTGACTTCAGTTACTTTGGGACCTTAGGGTCTTGATATGACCCAGGACCCAGCCCCGCCTCTAGGCCCTGGGGAGCCCAGTGAGAGACCAATTGAGACCCACGCACATTCACTTTCACTTAGCAGGACCTTCAACATCCCCAAGTCTGCAAATTTCAGGCATCACAAGTGTGTATGGGAGGCTGGCGTAATGCATGAGGAGTGCTCCCCGCCAAAAGTTGTACCTGACATTTTTGTAAATCAAATCCTTTCATGTTTTAAAGAAATTCTACTGCAAGTCCCTTGGTAATGTGGAGAATGCTTTTGTAGAGTGGACCTCTGCCCCCTCATTGATCTCCTGTGTCAATCCAGATGGTGGGACATGATTTTCTGCAGGTGAGGCCTGCCTCTGACCCACATCCCAGGCCCATGGAGCAAGCTGCACAGGAGTCCCGTATACCTGTCATTGCGTCCTCAAGTCATCCTGGCCGGCTCTGATGCTCTGGCTTTGCCCTCTCCGTAGCGATGTGGAAGAACCATCGCTGCAGCTGTCGGGAAAGGTCCTCACGCCTTGTGGGCTCCAGGTTGGTGGTTTGCCCTCACTGTGGCAGGGCCTCGGGGACAGTCAGATGCACACGGAGATGATCCTTGCACTCCCCACTCTTCCTTTTAAGTTGTGAGGTCCAGTTTGTGGGAATGGAAGCCGCATGGTTAACTCTTATAGCACTCTCTCTCTCCCATTTCAGCACCTCCCCACCCATTATATTTTGACAAACATTTGGATGGGTTCTTTTCCAATACTTGGAAGCTCCTATAGGAATCCCATCTGTCCAAAGATGGAACACCTCTTCTAGGTCTTAAGGCTGTGTCTGCTTCCAGTGGATTAATTTGACCTGGGAGTGAAAAGTGGCCACAGTGAGCATGGCGGATGGGTTTTAGGAGATGGATTATACATTCTAGCAGGAGCTTGAGCTTCTGGTTCCCTCTTCTCTCAGACTTGCAGTGTGACCTGTAAAGTTCTCTCTCTGGATGTCTTTCTCACAAATACCCTGGCTTGGCCTGTCTCCTATCGCTGTGGTATGGGCTGAATGGAATCATGGAAGTAGAAGTATCCTGAGACCAGACTATAAGGAACTCTGTTGCTGTCAGTGTCATTCCTGCAGTGGGATTTCTCACCCGGAGTCCAGGACCTCAACTGTGGGCCACACTGCCTCTCTGTGCAGTATTTGGGTAATTTAGCTTCTAAACCACTTTAGCCTACTTCAGGATTTTCTAGATTATCCTCATCTTTCCAGATTGACCTCATTTCAGTCTCATCCCAAAGCAAGGCATAGAAGGGAGTTTAGCAGAGAAATACGGGATTGTGGGCAGAATGTGTAAAATGTAGTACAAGACAGGCCTAGGGAGGGGTAGGCAAAGCTTTGTGACTTTGTTAAGAGCCAGAGAAGATCCATCCATTTCACTTTGATTTCCAGCATCTCTCCCCACCATACTTTTCTTCCTCTGCCTCCTCTTCACCCATGAATATTCCCCATCCAAGAATAATATTTGTCAAAGAGGGAAAAATGTTAAAAAACATGAGGAGTATAAAGATGATTTTAAATGACCAGAGGGAATCATGTCTTTTAAGAAACATTCATATTTTATTTGTAGTGGCAAACGACAAGATGGTACAACCTTTATCCTTTTCTGAAAGCAAAACAAAGGGCACAGCGTCTGTAGTCAGCCCACGACTGTCTCGGCCTTTGGGGGTGGTCTCGTCGTACTTGTGATTTCAATGGTACGTGGCCCCTGCCGAAGGCTTGCCCCCGGCCCATGTACATAGCGCATCGTTCCTGTGGGCGGGCCCAGCACTTTCCGTCAATGTTGTACTGTACGTGATGCGTTGCGTTGGTCTCTGCATTTTTCTGCAGAAGAGGAGTAACCGCTCCAGGTACCTTGACCTTTGTACAGCCCAGAGGCCAACACTGTGGGCGTGTGACTCTTAGCGACAAAACCCATGTGGTGATGATGTGTGTATATATATAAGGATATTTGGGAAGATTTCTAAATAAAAGTTTTACAGAGGGGTCTGGACTCCATGCTTGCGTGTGGCATCCCCAGGATGAGAGCTGGGACGTTAAAGGAAAGCCATGGCACGAACCTGTCTCGCTTGAAATGAAGGTTCCAGGGCTCAGCTGTCCTCCCAGGGTGCGATCCCACCTTCTATCCTGGGGCTCCCGATTAGGGTTTCTGATCTTTTCCCTCTGCCCAGCCCCACAGAGGTGGAGGGCTCTTCTCAGCACTGTGTACCTGTGCTTTGGGCACCAGGCCTTGGGGTAGAGAGTTCCCTCGGTGTGTTGGGTTCAGCTCCATGGCTGGGGCAGTGGTTTTATCACAGGTTCAGGACAGATTAAGGTCCCACCAGAGAAGGGTCCCAGGTTCCTCAGTGACTCAGAGGAGGCTGTCCTTTGTTGCTTGTATACCTGCTCTTGATTGCCCTCAAGACTGATTGGGAGTGCAAGTCTTATGGGGGGCTCAGGGACAGAGGTTGAGGCCGAGGGAGCAATGAGTGAAGGCTCAGGATAAGACTGCCATACAGAGGCGGGGACTCTGGGTTCTGGGGAGGCCTCTGCATGCAGACTGCTGAAGATCTCAGGAGCCTCAGCAGTCTGGTAGGTATTTCCAACAAAGTACTTAATCTTTTTTCCTTTGTGCATTTAACAAATATTTATTGAGACCGTATCGTAGGCCAGGTATTGTTCTAGGTGTTGGAGATGTAGCAGTGAAGAAAACGGAGATCCCTGTTGCTTAAATTCCAGCGCGGAGATGGTAACCCCACAGACACACCTAACCATATATGTTACAGGAAGGGGTACCCCTTCCAGGGCAGGAAAGGGGGCACTTGTCTAACACCTGGATTGTTGGAGGAGACACAAAGGCTGACAAAGCAAGAGATGTTATTGTGGTGGGGTGCCTGGGCAGAGAGCAGGAGGATCAGGGGACTCAGAAGGACTGCTGTGCCACATGGCTTGGGTTTTATGGTGATAGGATTGATTTCCAGGTTGTCTCTGGCCATCAGTCTGACTCAGGGTCCTTCCTGGTAGCACACACATTGTTCGGCCAAGATGAGTGCCAGAGAGGATTCTGGGATGTGGTAGGACCCGTGGCATCTCCTTTTAACCTCTACTGAATTCTGGTTGGTGGTGGCTTGTTAGGTCCGTGTTCCTTACCAGGACTTCCTGTTGTAAAACTCTCAAGAATGGTTACAGTGGTGCTCAACCAGGGTGGATGGTTCCAGTCAATGTTTACCCTAACAACTATGTGAGTTGTATAGAAAGTTAGAAGGTGGTTAGTATTAAGGGAAAAAGATATGCCAAGAGGGGAACTCAAAGGACCCACAGTTTGGCTCTTTGGAGGTGAGCATTGCTCATCTCGCCAGGCTCTGATCTTGGTGTCCCCTGTCCTGGGGTGCTTCCAAATGTTGCTAGGAGGGCAAAGGCGTGCAGGGTTTGGGGATACTGCTCTGGTCTGCAGGGAAGCTCCTTGGCTTTTGAAAGACGCCAGGTGTGCCTCTTTTCGGCCCAGAGCAAGGAGGTCTCTGGGCAGAGAGATGGTGAGACTCTGTCATGGGATGGGGTGACTGGTGAGGGTGGGTGCGGCCATTCACCACCTGAGGAACAGCATGGTGAAGGGGACATGAGAGGCAGACTGACAGGGCAGGGCGCTCAGAGTAGGAGGAGAGCCACCAGGAGAGGGTGAGTACAGTATTTCAAGAGGCTGAGGCCAAAGGGTGTTGGGGTGGGGGGGTAGAGGAAGTGGTTAGCCAAGCCCAAGGCAAACGAGAGGGCAAGCAAGAAAAGGTCTGAGAGTGTTGACTGGATTTGGCAAGTGGACTTGGTGAGAACAGCCGCAGGGGAGGGGCAGAGGCCACAGTGTGACTGTCATGGATACAGAAGCGGAAGGGAGGAGCACCCACTTCCGGACAGACCTTTCCCAGGAGAGGGCAAGGCAGTCCACATCCAGAGAGCTCAGGAAGAGCCCATCAGTTCTGCGGCCACCAGGCAGAGAGGACGAGGCTGGCGACTACTCCGGCTGGTGGGCCCTTGGGGATCAGCTGGCCTGGTGCCCCATCTCCAGATGGGGAGACTGAGGCCAGAGATGAAAGGAATCTTCCCAGGGCCACATGTCTCATTGAACAGTGGCAGGCAGGACAGGGCTGAGCCCGTGAAGGGGAAGGACGGTTGCGGAACCTCGCCCGAATGGTCTCTCCAGGCTTGTTTCTCACCACCCTACCCTTCGTTCTCTTTGCCCTTATTGCACTAGCCTTTCTGTTCTGGCTGCAATTAAAAAAAAAAAAAAGTCCAGTTTCTGCACTTTGGGTTTCTATCCATCCTCGGTTCCCACCCTCCTTTCATCCAGTTAATTTGTTCTCAGCATCAGGAGATGGTCCCGACTCTCTGGGGTCAGCTGCCTCCTTTGTGATCCCACAGGCCTTCCTCCACTCTGCTGTCTGCTTTCCCACTAAGACACGAGCTCCTTGAGGTTGAGGTCATGTCTTATTTGTCTGTTCACCTCCAGCGCCCTGGGTCAGACCTGGCATGGGGCCCTTTCAATATTTATTGAATGAAGTTCTCCTGCATGGAATCTCCCAACTCGGTGTTGAGGCCAGTGTGGAATAAAAGAGTAGAGGGGTGGATGAGTGGGAGGCTGAGTCATTCCTGCACAAAAAAAAAAAAAGCCCTCTGCCTAAAACCACAGTCCTGGGCTAGTCAGAGGTAGACGGATGCCTCTGCCCCTTGGGCTGCTTTGGTTGCTGAAAAGCGAGGTGGGGTATGAGCTTTCTCAGGCTGGGACCCCATGGCTGGACCTGGGTTGGGGTATGGTTGGGGTAATGAAGATGAGGAAGCTGATAATCTGGTTCACTCAGAGCAGCCTTACCCACCCTCCATCTTGCTGCCCATTCCCCTCTTCCAAGCTTGCAAAACAACTGATTGCTCCCCAGGAGTCAGCTCTCCACCTCTGGTTTTATGGCCCATGTGACCAGCCCGCTGGGGACAGGCCGTGGTGCTGGGTACAGTGTCCAGCAGGAGAGGCTCAGCTGTCATGACTCAGAGTAAGAGAGGAATCAGTCAAGATCACCAGGCACCCTCTCTGTCGTCCAGAGGAGGGAATGAGGCCTAGAAAGGACATGGAGTTCACCAAGGTCACAGGGATCTGAATTCAAGTCTGACCTGGATCCAGTGCTCACGGCCCCTCAGGAGAGGAAGACGGAACAGCCACTAGGTGGTTGGTGCTCTTAGAGCAGATGGGCTTGCGCTGTGCTGGGAGCAGTTAGCAGCTTGGCTTATCCTGTAATCTACCCAGGACCGTGAGCAATCATGCAGGCGCCGGAGAGCTTGGCCATAGCAACAGGCTTGGCTTGAGGACAGGCTCATGGGCAGTGAGGACAGTTGATGTGATAGCAGCTCAGGGAGGGAGAGGCCAGGACACGGGTGGGGTTGAGCAGGAAAGGCAGCTGGGCCACAGACAGAACCTTGCCTTTGGGGTCAGACTTATCTGGGTTAAGTTCCACGACTGCCACTTTTTGCACCTGCTGTGTGACTTTGGGTAAATCACTTAACCTCTCTGAGGCTCAGTTCTCTCATCTGTTCAATGAAGATATTCACACCTATCTTACAGGGCTGTCATGGGATTTCAAAGCAATATATGTAAAGTGCTTATGCTTTGTAGAAAGAACCATTACTATTGCTGAAAATGGGGTTGGGACAGGGCTGTATTTGGAATGACAGGACAGGGCAAGAAGGCAGAGGGGAAGTGGCGACCATCATCCACAGTAGCAGGAATTCTTCTGGACCTACTCCATGCTGGGCAATGCTGGGGAGCTAGCCAGGGATCTTCGGCTGGGTAGAAGTGGGATGGAGGGGAATAGATCCAGAATATGATAACCCTGGAGACAAGTGCTGTGTGAGAGAGGCCCAGTAGGTATGGGAGACATGGCTTTGGCAGAGCAGGCCCAGTTGGCAAATGTCTGCTGAATTGAAGGAGCTGGAGGAGGAGGCTGGGGAAGGCTTCCTGGAGGAGGTGTCATTTCTATTCTTCTAGGTACCTTTGCAGGTCAGCACAGCCTGTCCGGAACCCCACATCTTCTCTCAGTGGCAGATGCAAGCTGCTCCTTCATCCAGGCAGGGGGAGAAGGGAGGGCCTATTCCCTGTCCAGGCTACCTGGGGCAGGGCTGGGCAGCTGAGCTACCCATGGCCACCAGGACATTTCCTCTAGCTCCTCCTTTCTCTCCCCACTGGTTGGTCCAAGCCCTGCCTCCCTCCCCAGCTCCTGGCCTTCGCTGTCCACACAATAACAGGATGTGATCCGTTCGAAGAGAGGAAGTGGGGAGGACGGGCAGTGCTGATAGCGGGGCTCTGACTCTCCACTCTCCACGCCTCCCTTCCCCTCTCCTTTGGACCAGCCTCTGCGGCTGCCTCCTGGCCAGGGCCCTGGTTGTCTGGGTCTCTCTCTGAGTCTCTCTCTGAGTTTGGGAGGGATGAGCTTTGGGGGCCTTCAGGCCTGTGGAAGCCCATGGAGAGAGAAACCCAGGCCCTCTGCATGGCCTGCCTCCTGGCTCTAGCTTTGCTGGCCTGGAGACAACCATCTGAGACCCTGAGACTCAGAAAGGCTGGCCCAACCAGCTTGTGGCTCCAGGGTGTTTTCTGCCAGAGCATGGGAAGGGCAGGTGGGTGCCTCTGCCTCCATGTGGGCAGGGCTCCACCCACGGCCTGTCTCCACGTGGTCCTAATCCAAGGCAATGGGGCGATAGAGTCAATAGAGTCAACCAAGAGGTCCTCATCAAGCACTGACTGTGCTCTGCCTTGCATAGAGGGTGCGATAGGTTGCCAGACAGGGAGACTGAGGCTTTGAGAGGCAAAGGGGTTGTCTAAGCTCAGCATAACCTGGGAGCTAAGCTGGACTAGAACCCAGCTGTCCTGACCCCCATCCTGGAGCTCTCTCACCCTTTCAGACTAGGGCTGTCCAACAGAATCTGTGTGATGGGCATGTTCGATCTTCCCTGTCCAGTATGGAAGCTCCTCAATCAGTTATGGGGCACTTGAACCGTGACTCCTGCAACTGCATAACTGAGTTTTAAATTTTGTTTAATTGAATGAACTTAAGTAGACCTGTTAAAATGCCATCCCCTCAGAGAAGAGCTGGTTTTGGTAGAGCGGGGCCAAGGGTCCCCGGCCCCAGACCTGGGAAGCTTGGGAAGAAGATGTTGGTCGCTAAGGTTTGCCTCCCCTGGGCACAGTGTCTGCAGTTTATACTGAAGGGCTGTGCTTTCAGTTCTCACTGACTCCTCGCAAGAACCCCATGTGAGGGGATAAGCACTCCCGTTTCCCAGATGAGGGAACTCTGAGGTCAGAGAGGTTAAGCAATTTGGCCAAGGTCAAGTGGCTGAGAGAGAAGCCCAGCTGGGATTCTGACCTAGGTTGTCTGGGGAGCCAGTTCCCTCACCTCAGTGCAGGTGAGACTCCGAATACTGCAGGGATCACTGAGAGGCACCCCGGAGAGAGTCCCCGGCTCTTAGTAAAGATTACTCGAGGGGCCGTCAGACGAGGGTCACCCTCAGCCCCTGCCCTGCATGCATCATGGGAGGAAGGTTTGGTTATATGTTATTTTGTGAGCCCCTGTGATGGGGGAGACAATCTCTCTTGACTCAATCTCAGTTCTGCAGATGGTGATCTGAAGATAACATCCTTCCCCTTATCCCATAACTGCCCCCCACCTGCTGTTCCCAACAAGACCCTGCGTTTCTGAGACCCAGTGGAGCTACGGGACCAGGGTAGAAAACCCTTTCCCACTCCATGCCCTGTGACAGCTCAGCCAGCTGAGACCCAGGAGCCCAGGGTCCTCAGCCCTCCCCAGCCCACCCCCAGCAGCCTGGGGCCTGTGGTGCTCCTGGGTCCCAGGCTCTGCGGGGTCTCAGGGGGCTGGGCCTTCTGCCCTCTGGCCGTTCCCACACTGGAGTCCCCTTTCCCTCTCTCTGCCATTCCGCCCCCTCTCCAGCAGCACCCCCTGGGAGCTGCCGCCTTCAATGGGCAATCAGGCTTTCTCATCACTCTCACGCCCCCTCCCCACTACCCCTGAATAGGTGGGATCCAGACGGACACAGGCACTCCCAGCCCCAAGCCCCCAGCAATCTCTCCCAGGATCTCCTGGGACCTCACAGCTCTGATGCCTGCTACCTGCCTTCCAGGCTCAAGACTCTTAGGTCCTGAGGCTGCAATTCCCTTGCTGAGTGATTCTAGAGCAGAGGTCCAAACATGGGGTGACACTCTGTGACGCCCTGGACTGAGCTAAGATCTGAGTCTGTGAGTCTAATGACAGGTAGTAGTTGATGTCTCTACAATCCTCAGTTTCTATCACCCTAAGAATCAATCGTCATTCAGAGATCACATGCTTCTTAGACACTTTTTTTTTTTGCCAGCTATGGCAGATTCCAAGAGGCAGGGAGAGGTTTATGGGATGGGTGGAACTGGGTGGGGGCTGCCTAGCTTGGTTATTTTTTGAGGAGTGGGGCCAGGGTTGGCCACAGCCCTCTTTAGGGTTCACATCTGCTCGGTTGGGGCTCAGCCAAAGCTGGGCTGCTGGTCCAGTTGCCCGGCTGCGGCTGAGGGGAGCCTGGCTGGCAGGCTTTCTGTGTGATGCTAATGAAGGCAGTGGCAGGCGAGGAGAGGGAGGCGCTGCTTTTGTCTTGCACTTGTCCTAGCTGGAGGGTCCTCAGAGAGAGACAAGGGGCCCTCCTCAGACCCAAGTGGCCGTGATTAGCTTGCTGTCACTCACTTCCACGGCTCCCAGCGCTCTGGGGGTGTGGACAGTTTCCTGGGAGGGAAAGGGGAGGAAACACGGTCCTGTGTCCCTCCCAGTGTTTTCCAGGGAGTGTCCTAAAAAGTCAGCTAGTTTCTGATCCAAGTGAAAAATATGGCCTCATTCTCTCTCCTTTATCCTCTCTTAAGAGCCTGTTGAGTGCCCAGAGTCTTCCACATCCACCCTTACCTTCCTTCCCCTAAGCCTTTGTAGAATCCCTGAGGTGCTCTCCCTGTAGACTCCCGCCGCCAACAGTTCTCTGGGTTAAGCTTTATCTGCGGCTGCACCTGCTGGCCTGCCCCTCACCAGGCCCTGGACTGGGGTCTCTCCTATTTCTGAGCTCACACAGCCCTTGAACCATATCAGGGTGCTGCCTATGTTTGCCTGTGTCTGCCTGTGTTAGAGTCCTGGCCTCACCTCCCTATTTGTCTGTGAGCCGACTGTTGCTGGGACAGTGTGTCACTGGAGCCTCTGTCAGGCCCAGTGTGTGTGGAAGGTACATAGGTGCTCAGTAAATATTTACTGAGTTATTTCACCAGATCCATCAGAGAACACATGGATCATTACCGTCATTTTATTATGGGGCTTTTCAAATATACATGAATATAGAAATTAGAGATACCAAAGGGAACATTTCATGCAAAGATGGGCTCGATAAAGGACAGAAATGGTAGAGACCTAACAGAAGCAGAAGATATTAGAAGAGGTGGCAAGAATACACAGAAGAACTGTACAAAAAAGATCTTCATGACCTGGATAATCACGATGGTGTGATCATTCATCTTGAGCCAGACATCCTGGAATGTGAAGTCAAGTGGGCCTTAGAAAGCATCACTACGAACAAAGGTAGTGGAGGTGATGGAACTCCAGTGGAGCTGTTTCAAATCCTGAAAGATGATGCTGTGAAAGTGCTGCACTCAATATGCCAGCAAATTTGGAAAACTCAGCGTGGCCACAGGACTGGTAAAGGTCAGTTTTCATTCCAATCCCAAAGAAAGGCAATGCCAAAGAATGCTCCAACTAGCACACAATTGCACTCATCTCACATGCTAGTAAAGTAATGCTCAAAATTCTCCAAGCCAGCAATACGTGAACTATGATGTTCAAGCTGGTTTTAGAAAAGGCAGAGGAACCAGAGATCAAATTGCCAACATCTGCTGGATCATGGAAAAAGCAAGAGAGTTCCAGAAAAACATCTATCTCTGCTTTATTGACTATGCCAAAGCCTTTGAGTGTGTGGATCACAATAAACTGGAAAATTCTGAGAGAGATGGGAATACCAGACCACCTGACCTGCCTCTTGAGAAATCTGTATGCAGGTCAGGAAGCAACAGTTAGAACTGGACATGGAACAACAGACTGGTTCCAAATAGGAAAAGGAGTACATCAAGGCTGTATATTGTCACCCTGCTTATTTAACTTATATGCAGAGTACATCATGAGAAACGCTGGACTGGAAGAAACACAAGCTGGAATGAAGATTTCCGGGAGAAATATTAATAACCTCAGATATGCAGATGACACCACCCTATGGCAGAAAGTGAAGAGGAACTAAAAAGCCTCTTGATGAAAGTGAAAGAGGAGAGTGAAAAAGTTGGCTTAAAGCTCAACATTCAGAAAACGAAGATCATGGCATCTGGTCCCATCACTTCATGGGAAATAGATGGGGAAACAGTGGAAACAGTGTCAGACTTTATTTTTTTGGGCTCCAAAATCACTGCAGATGGTGACTGCAGCCATGAAATTAAAAGACACTTACTCCTTGGAAGAAAAGTTATGACCAACCTAGATAGACAGAAAACGAAGATCATGGCATCTGGTCCCATCACTTCATGGGAAATAGATGGGGAAACAGTAGAAACAGTGTCAGACTTTATTGTTTTGGGCTCCAAAATCACTGCAGATGGTGATTGCAGCCATGAAATTAAAAGGCGCTTACTCCTTGGAAGAAAAGTTATGACCAACCTAGATAGTATATTCAAGAGCAGAGACATTACTTTGCCGACTAAGGTCCATCTAGTCAAGGCTATGGTTTTTCCTGTGGTCATGTATGGATGTGAGAGTTGGACTGTGAAGAAGGCTGAGCACCGAAGAATTGATGCTTTTGAACTGTGGTGTTGGAGAAGACTCTGAGAGTCCCTTGGACTGCAAGGAGATCCAACCAGTCCACTCTGAAGGAGATCAACCCTTGGATTTCATTGGAAGGAATGATGTTAAAACTGAAGCTCCAGTACTTTGGCCACCTCATGTGAAGAGTTTACTCATTTGAAAAGATCCTGATGCTGGGAGGGATTGGGGGCAGGAGGGGAAGGGGATGACCGAGGATGAGATGGCTGGATGGCATCATGGACTCGATGGACGTGAGTCTGAGTGAACTCCGGGAGTTGGTGATGGACAGGGAGGCCTGGCGTGCTGTGATTCATGGGGTCGCAAAGAGTCAGACACGACTGAGCGACTGACCTGAACTGAACTGGTGTCTTGTCACCAGGTGACCTTGTGGCATGCAGCAACTGAATGGTGGAAGCCCTAGTGGGATTCCCTGAAAGGCCAAGGAATTCCTGCCTGGTCTGAAGCACACATAGGTGACCCCATATGTCACCCATGGGCCAGCTGGCACATGGCAGAGGGCTGATCATCAGTTGTCCATCTAAGTTGCCAGCTGTAGCCATAGTATGCATGCCAGGGCTGCTGAATGGACATTGTTGACACAGGCGATTTTGGTTGTTAGAGCTCATTTTCTGAGATTCTGTCTTGGATTTCAAGTGAGGTACCAGAGTTTGAGAGGGATGTTCTGAAACCTGCTCCTCTGTGGTTACTCGCTCTCCCTCTCTGTCATTTTCTTGATCTCTCTGGAGCTTCTACTTTGTTTAAAATCTGTCTTAAAGTACACTTATTATTCTTCCTGCCAGCCTATTAAAGCTGCCTGGGCTTGACTGCTTTTTCAAAGCATCTCAAGTCTTTTCTCTTGGTCAGTGAAATGAAAATACAATTATTCTAGTGGAACATTTTATGTTAGATGTAATCTAAGAAAATGGCTTACAGAACCAAGGGTTTATTCAGAAGCAGCTAGGGCTTGGAGCAGACGGGGGAAGGAGAGCTGTGGGCAGACAGAGCACATTCTTGGATGATGGGGTGGGGAGCGTAGGGGGAGCCGGGCTATAGATGCCTCATGAACTTTGGTGGCTCCAGAATAAGTCAACGTGAGTTGATGACCCTTTTTAGTGCTCTTATCCCCTAGAATTTTATTTTATATTTTTTAGTCCACAATCATGCAGCTCTTTAACAAGGCACCTCTCTCTCTTCTCCTTTTATTTCCCCCTAGCGCCAAAGAATTGATGCTTTTGAACTGTGGTGTTGGAGAAGACTCTTGAGAGTCCCTTGGACTGCAAGGAGATCCAACCAGTCCATTCTGAAGGAGATCAACCCTGGGAATTCTTTGGAAGGAATGATGCTAAAACTGAAGCTCCAGTACTTTGGCCACCTCACGCGAAGAGTTGACTCATTGGAAAAGACCCTGATGCTGTGAGGGATTGGGGGCAGGAGGAGAAGGGGACGACCGAGGATGAGATGGCTGGATGGCATCACGGACTCAATGGACGTGAGTCTGAGTGAACTCCAGGAGTTGGTGATGGACAGGGAGGCCTGGCGTGCTGCGATTCATGGGGTCGCAAAGAGTCGGACACGACTGAGCTACTGAACTGACCTGACTGATCCCTCCTGCTCTTAATTTTTGTTTTTTCTTCTACTTCATGTTTTTTACTGCTTTCCCAGGTCTAATCAGGGACTCTCTTTTCTCTGATACCCATCTGCTGTGCATCTTTGGGTTGTGTGTGAACCATCAGAGCAGGAAATAAAAGCTTCTGGCTTACCTCCTGCTAAGTGCTGGGGCTCCAGTAGCTGGGAGCGTTCAGCTCAGCCTGTCTCTCACAGGACGCAGGACTCACTCTGAACAAGGATGCAGGCCCCCGGGGTCATTGTGCAGCAGTTTCCCCAGCTGAACCAGATTCTTGCTGACTCCGTGTCATGCTGAGTTAGTGCCAAAGGGAGCCTCTGCATCTGTCTCCTCCAGTCTTCCCACCTCACAGGAGGAGAAATGGGAGTCCAGGGAGGTTGACCTGGGGGAGGAGGAATTCACACCCTTCCCGCCCCCCACCCCCCGTCCCGCCCTGCAATGC
>SJXQ01011028.1:124479-146430 GCA_006408695.1 Aepyceros melampus | reverse complement strand
CCTGCAATGCCAGACTCCCAGCCCAATTCTCTTTGCCTATTGAGGGAGAAACAGACTCTGGAGGACAAAACTGTCCCACCCTCTTCTCGTTTTAAGGACTTCATGGTATGCCATGGGACCCATGTTCTCTGTATTCTTACAGAAGGGCCGATGGAGAGTTAGGATTTGGCTGGGAGAGTAGCTAAGCATGTGATGCTAGACCAGACGCTGCAGATGCCCACGGGGCCTGAGGCTCCTTTAAAAAAGCTATTTTCGTATCTTGTGCAGTTTTTCATTAGTGATAACTGTCCTTGGATGAGCTCACTTTTCCCACGGCCTGTGGTTTATTGGCTTGGCAAGGGTGTTAGCGAGTTTGGCTGTGGATTTATTCTCTCTCCCAGCTCTCAGAGAAGTGCTCAGCCCGAGAGACAGCCCAGCTGGTCTCTGGCGGCCAGAGAGCTGGTAGCAAGTGAGGAGCAAACATGAACAAAAGTTGCTCCATTTCCTTCCTTCCTGTCCCCTCTGGGCATAAGAACCCCTGGGGCCCAGATCCCTCCAGGCTCTGTGCCCTCACTCCTGTCTTCTCCCTCTGTGATGACCAGGATAAGCCTGCCACCCCGCAGACCCTGTCCCTCCTTCACTCCAAGCCCTGGCATGGGGTCAAGTGCATGGTGGGAGCTCCACCTCCAGCTGCCTGATAGTTTGTTATAGTCAGTGCATAAGCTGAAGCCCAATAGAGACTATCTTGTATTTTCATGAAGGTGGTACATTTCTATTTTTTATTTTAAGGTAAAATCAATTTATCTTAGGGCTCATATATTTGCTAGGAATGGAAGTCCCTGGAGTTAACTAAGGGGAGAAATATTCTAAGGCAATGGGCCTGCTGGAATCCAAGTAAAATCAGGTCAATTAGGCTACAGGACAGGTGGGAACCAGGCTACCCCAAGACTAGAGCAGCAGTAGAGTTCTCTGACCTTGCATTCTTGCTTCTCCATGAGTGTGATCCAGCTAAACCCCTCTACTGATCTGCTTCCAGTTGTGGCTGAATCTCAGCTTTTCCATTTCAAATTCCCAGCAGTGGCCGATCAAAGGCCATCATTTGGTCAAAATGGTCATTTTGGACTGAATCAGCTATGGGCAGGGTGCCCCCGAATGCTGGGTGCCCCTGATGACTCTACTGTATTATCATTAGCTGGACTATCATTACAGCTAAGATTAGATCAGAATGCCCAGAAGGGGTGAGGTCATCCTTTTCAATGCTTGTCCCCAAATGCCTCTGCTTTAAATTTTTAAAATTAAAAAAAAAAAAAGCAATTTAATTAAAAGTCACAATGTGTAGTTGCTGGTGCTGAGGACAAATGATCCTTCCTCCACGGGTCAAAAAATGAACTTTGGAGGAAGGAGAAAGCCAGGCTTCTAACTTGCCAAGAAGGGGGGGCATCAGGGTTTAGATCCTAGTTCTGACCTTGGACTGTCCTAATTTCTTCTGGAAAAAAAATGATGGTGACAATGTAGAATGAGGGTTATGTGAAGCTGGAGTAGTAATGCCTCTGTCTTGAAGTAATTAACAGAAACTGGGACAGTGATTATCACAAAATAAATGCTCAGTAAATGGTGACTGTGATCATCAGCTCCTGAAGGCCAGAATCACACCTCAATCTAAGTACAAAATACAGTTATTAACTGAATAATTGATCACAGAGTGGCCTGACAAGAGCAGAAAGTGGCTCTCATGGAATGGACTTGGTGAAAGAAGAGACAGACAACCTGAAATAGGAGAAAAGAAGTTGGCAGAAAATGACCGCTGTAGGTTTTCAAAAATGCAAGTGAGTATAACCAATTTGTTAATAAAAAAGAGAAATGAATCAAATAAGATGCCTTACAAAAAAAAAAAAAACCCACAAAATTAAAAAAAAGACTAGAAGACAGAGATAGGATCAAAGAACAAGGGTACCAAATAGAAAACAGTAGCAAATATGATAGATATTAATCCAATTGTATCAATCATCACTTTGAATAACAATAGTCTAAATGCACCAATTAAAAGACAGAGATCATCAGAGTGGATCAAAAAAGGTGAATTGCATGTTGTCTATAAGAAACCTGGTGTTTTCCAGTCGGCTCAGAGGTTAAGGTGTCTGCCTGCAATGCAGGAGACCTGGGTTCGATTCCTGGGTCAGGAAGATCCCCTGGAGAAGGAATGGCAACCCACTCCAGTATTCTTGCCTGGAGAATCCCATGGATGGAGGAGCCTGGTGGGCTACAGTCCACGGGGTCGCAAAGAGTCGGACACGGCTGAGCGACTTCACTTTCACTTATAAGAAACCTACTTTCTTTTCCTTTATTAAACTTTTAATTTTGTATTGGAGTATAGCCAGTTAACAATCTTGTGATAGTTTCAGATGGACAGCAAAGGGACTCAGCCATACAGATATATATACCCATTCTCCCCCAAATTCCCCTCCATTCCAGGTTGCCACATAATATTGAGTAGAATTCCCTAAGCTATACAGTAGGTCCTTGTTGAAAAAAATATACTAATATAAAAACACATGTATATTAAAAATAAATGAATGGAGAAAAACAGACCTGGCTAACACTAAGCTAAAGAAAGCAAGAGTAGTTATTTTAATCTCAGAGCAGATTTCAAACTAAGGAAACTTAGCAGGGATGAAGAAGGACATTATATAATAATTAAAAAGTTGATTCTCCAAAAAAGAAATAGCATTCCTTAACAACTGTTATTCCTTAACAACTGTTATAATAGCATTCCTTAATAACTTAATAGAGCATCAACCCACACGAGGCCTACCTAACCCAAAAGTATTGCAAAGAGAAATAGATGACTCCACTATCAAAGCTAGAGACTTCAACACTTCTCATAAGAAATGGACAGATCCAGTAGGCAAAAAACCAGTAAGGACAGAGTTGATCTCAACAGCACTTTCAATCAACTGGAGAGGAAATATATATACTACTTCATCCAACAACAGCAGAATACAGATTCTTTTCAAGCTCACACAGAACATTCACCAGACAGACCATATTCTGGGCCATAAAACAAACCTTGACACATTTAAAAGAATAAAAACCATATAATATCTGCTTTCAGACTACACTGGCTTTAAACTACAAATCAATAACAGAAAGATAAACAGAAGTATGTGGAGACTAACAATTTCTAAGTAACACAGGATCATAATAGAAGTCTAAAGAGAAATTTAAAAATCTTTTCAGCCAAATGAAAATGAGAACACAGCCCTAACAAAATTTGTGAAATTCAATGAAAGAAGTACCTAGAGAGATACTTACAGAATTGAGTGCATATATTAGAAAAGACGAAAAAGTAAAATCTATCAGCTATGTGATTCTAGGAAACCTATGAATTTCTAAGAAACTGGAAAAAGCAGAGAAAATTAAATCCAAAGTAAGCAGAAGAAAGAATAAGAATTAGAGCAGAAGTCAATGGAATGGAAAACAGGAAATCAATGCAGAAAATCAATGAAACCAAAAGCTGGTTCTTTGAAACAATCAATAAAATTGATAAACCTCTAGTCAGGCTAACTAAGAAAAAGAGAGGACAGAAATTACTAACATCAGAAATGAAAAAGGGAGTATTACTATACATCTCAGGACATTAAAAAGGATAGCAAAGCAATACTATAAACAACTCAGTGCCCCCAAATTTGATAACTTTTAGATAAAATGAACCAATTCCAGTTCAGTTCAGTTCAGTTCATTCGCTCAGTCTTGTCCGACTCTTTGCGACCCCATGAATCACAGCACGCCAGGCCTCCCTGTCCATCGCCAACTCCCGGAGTTCACCCATGCCATCCAGCCATCTCATCCTCGGTCGTCCCCTTCTCCTCCTGCCCCCAATCCCTCCCAGCATCAGAGTCTTTTCAATGAGTCAACTCTTCGCATGAGGTGGCCAAAGTACTGGAGCTTCAGCTTAACATCCAAGGGAGGCACAATTTGCCAAAATTCACACAGGAAGAAATAGACAATCTGAACAGGCTTGCATCTATTAAATTACTTGAACCAGTAATTAATAACCTTCCAAAACAGAAGCACTGGGCTCAGATGGGTTCGCTTAAGGATGGAATTATACCACTTCTCTACAGCCTCTGTCAGAGGAGAAGCAGAGGTGACACTTCTAACTCATTCTGGGAGGTGTTGTTCAATCGCTCAGTTGTGTCCTACTCTTTGCGACCCATGGACTGCAGCACACCAGGCTTCCCTGTCCTTCACTATCTCCCAGAGTTTGTTCAAACTCATGTCCATTGAGTCGGTGATGCCATCCAACCATCTTGTCCTGTCATCCCCTTCTCCTATTGCCTTCAGTCTTTCCCAGCATCAGGGTCTTTTCCAGTGAGTTGGCTTTTTGCATCAGGTGGCCAAAGTATTGGGGCTTCAGTTTTAGCATCAGTCCTTCCAATGAATATTCAGGGTTGATTTCTTTTAGGATTGACTGTTTTGATCTTCTTGCTGTCCAAGGGACTCTCAAGAGTTCTCCAACACCACAGTTCAAAAGCACCAAGTCTATGGCACTCAGCTTCCTTTATAGTCCAACTCTCACATCTATACATGACTACTAGAAAAAGAATAGCTTTGACTACATGGACCTTTGTTGACCAAGTAATGTCTCTGCTTTTTAATACACTGTATAGGTTTGTCATAGCTTTTCTTACAAGGAGCAAGTGTCTTTTAATTTCATGGCTATAGTCACCATTCACAGTGATTTTGGAGCCCAAGATAATAAAGTCTGTCACTGTTTCCAGTTTCCCCATCTATTTGCCATGAAGTGATGGGACCAGATGTCATGATCTTAGCTTTTTGAATACTGAGTTTTAAGCCAGCTTTTTCACTCTCCTCTTTCACTTTCATCAAGAGACTCTTTAGTTCTTCGCTTTCTGCCATAAGGGGTCATCTGCACATCTGCAATAATCTTGAGGTTATTGATATTTCTCCTGGAAATCTTGATTCCAGCTTGTGTCTCATCCAGCCCAGCATTTCACACACATTTCACATGTACTCTGCACAGATGTTAAATAAGCAAGGTGACAATACATAGCCTAGATGTACTCCTTTTCCAATTTGGAACCCTTATGTTGTTCCATGTCTGGTTCTAAATGTTGCTTCTTGACCTGTATACATGTTTCTCAGGGGACAGGTCAGGTGGTCTGGTATTCCCATCTCTTTAAGAATTTTCCACAGTTTATTGTCATTCACACAGTCAAAGGCATTAGTATAGTAAATGAAGCAGAAATAGATGTTTTTCTGGAATTCTCTTGCTTTATCTATGATCTGATGGATGTTGGCAATTTGATCTCTGGTTCCTCTGCCTTTTCTAAATATGACTTGAACATCTGGAAATTCTTGTTTCAAGTACTATTGGAAGATTTTGAACTTGACCTTGCTAGCTTGTGAAATGAGTGTAATTGTGTGGTAGTTTGAACATTCTTTGGCATTGCCTTTGGTGAAAGTGAAGTCACTCAGTCGTGTCCAACTCTTTGCAACCCCATGGACTGTAGCCCACCAGGCTCCTCCATCCATGGGATTTTCTAGGCAAAAGTACTGGAGTGGGGTGCCATCACCTTCTCTGTTCTTTGAGATTGGAATGAAAACTGACTTTTTGCAGTCCTATGGCCACTGCTAAGTTTTTAAAATTTGCTGGCATACTGAGTACAGCACTTTAACAGCATCATCTTTTAGAATTTGAAATAGCTCAGCTGGGATTCTATCACCTCCACTAGCTTTGTTCGTAGTGATGCGTCCTAAGGCCCACTTGACTTCTCAGTCCAGGATGTCAGGCTTGAGGTGACTGATCACACCATCGAGGTTATCAGGTCATTAAGACCTTTTTTGTATAGTTCTTCTGTGTATTTTTGCCACCTCTTCTTAATAACTTCTGCTTCTGTAGGTCCATACCATTTCTGTCCTTTATGTGCCCATCTTTGCATGAAATATTCCCTTGGTAGCTCTAATTTTCTTGAAGGTATTTCTAATCATTTCCATTCTATTGTTTTCCTCTATTTCTTTGCATTGTTCACTTAGGAAAGCTTGCTTATCTCTCCTTGCTATTCTCTGCATTCAGATGGGTATATCTTTTCTCTTTTGCCCTTTGTTTCTCGTTCTATCTCAGCTATTTGTGAAGCCCCCTCAGTCAATCATTTTGCAATTTTGCTTTTCTTTTTCTTGGGAATGATTTTGGTCACTGTCTCCTGTACAGTGTTATGAACCTCCATCCATAGTTCTGCAGGCACTCTGTCCATCAGATTTAATCCTTGAATCTATTTGTCACTACCCTGGTATAATCGTAAGGGATTTGATTTAGGTCATGCCTGAATCTGTGAGATGGTGATCGCCCTAATTACAAAACCAGACAAAGACATTACAGGAAAAGAAAACTACAGACCATTATTTCTCATGAACATAGATGCAAATACCTTCAACAAAATATTAGCCAAGAGAATCCAACAATGTCTAAAAAGAATTATACATCGTGATTACGTGGGAAAAAATATTTTCAAAAGATGCCTCTGACCAAGGACCTTTATCTGAAATATGCAAAGAACTCTTAAAACTCAGTAATAAGAAAAGAAATAAACTGGTTTTAAAGCAATTCAAAGATCTTAACAGACACCTTACCCAAAAGATATATACAGATGGCAAATAAACTTATGAAAAGAGATCACACTGCATGTCATCAGAGAAATACAAAATAAAACAACTAAGAAATACCACTCTACACCTGTTAGTATGGCAAAAATTTACATCGACAATACCAAATGCGGGCAAGGATGTAGAGCAACAGGAATTCTCATTCTTTGATAGTGGGAATGTGAAATCATATAGCAACTTTAGATGACAGTTTGACGGTTTCTTATAAAACTGAACATACTGTTAGCACATTATCCAACAACTATGCTTTTTGCTATTTTACCCAAAGGAGGTAAAAATTTACGTCACACAGAATTCTGCATACAGTTGTTTATAGCAGCTTTATTCATACTTGCCCAACTTTCAAGCAACCAAGTAGTGACCTTTAGTAGGTAAATAAATAAATATACTATGGGACATCCAGAAATGAGCTATCAAGCCATGAAGGGATGTGGAGGAAACTTGAATGCATATTCCTAAGTGAAAGAAATCAACCTGAAAAGGCTACATCCTGTATGATTCCAAGTGTAGGACATTCTGGAAAAGGCAAAATTATGGAGACTATAGAAAGTTCAGTGGCTGCCAGGAGGGACATAGGAGGGGTGCATAGGTGGAACACAGAGAATTTACCAGGCAGTGAAAATACTCTATATGCAGCCTACCAGGCTCCTCCGTCCATGGGATTTTCCAGGCAAGAGTACTGGAGTGGGGTGCCATTGCCTTCTCCAATAATGATGGATACTTGTCATCATACGTTTGTCCAAACTCATTGAATATACAAGACTATGAATGGACCATAGCTTAAACTATGGCCTTTGGGTGATTATGATGTGTCAATGTAGGTTCATCCTTTGTAACAAATGATATACCTCTCTAGTAGGATCTGTTCATCATGAGAGGGGCTATGCACACATGGGTTCAGAGGGTCCGTGGGGAATCTGTACCTTCCCTTCAATTTTGCCAAGAATCTTAAAGTGCTCTAAAAAATAAATGTCTTAATACAAGAAATATTATGGACACTATCATTGACTAATTCATAAGAATCTCAGGGATAAGCTTGGGGAATTCTTTTTTCAAAAGTGTTGCCTGAGTGATTATAAAATACAGTCAGGGAGGAGAACATCACTGGTCTTAAAAAAATCTGAATTTGCTTTAATTTTCCTTGATTATATTGATTTCCTTGTGTAAACCAATGAACTTCCAAGGGTCTGGTTTACCTAAACTTCTAGATATTGTAAGAAGACTATCTAAATAAGGATTTACAAGTTGGTATCTTCTAATCGGTTTGTCTTACTAGTCAGAAATATGTTGGGGTTTCTAATTTCTTATGAGAAAGGAAAATGAGATGAATGGTAGGAAGAGTCCTCACCATGGGCCAGTCTCTTGCTGAGTATCCAAAGTCTGTGACCTCCATTAATTATCACAAGAACCCTTTGAAGTGGGTCCTATTGTGACAATAGATGTTAGTTATAGATAGAAGAACGCGTGGTGAAGTAAGTCTCCGGACGTTGGCAGAAGCATGCTGGGAGAGGTGTGGCTGAGAGGCAGACTCCTGTGGCTCAGACAGAGCCTGGACGGTGGGGAAGGGATGGAGCCACCTTTTAGGAGCCATTTTTTTAGGAGCCCAGGGGGTGTTTGCTCAGCCCTCTAGATTCCCATCCAGAGTCCCATCCAGGTGTGAGGAGAGCGCAGTTGGCTGATTAAGCTGAAAGCAGCATTGAGGAGCCCAGGGAGGAAATGAAGCCATCTGTTCCCCACAGCTCATCGACTGGCTCTTCTGTGTTGCATCTTTGTAAGGATGAGCCCCCCTCCTCCCAGCTGAAGGTCAGCACTGGGGGCTGAGTGAGGACAGTTAGCAAGGAGCTGCGAGCTTTTTACTTTTTACTTAACATCTACCTTTGGTGGAGCCAGTCCCATTTCTATTTGTGAACAACGTCCAGAACTGATTTTCTCTGAACCCAGTGGACACAACTTACAGCATCTTCCTCACCCCTACCCTGCCTTCCTCCCTACTTTATTTGTTTATTTTTATCCTGTAAGGAGAGGGACTCCTACTGCCCCATCCAGGGGGAAGTCAAGGCCATGATCTGAGTTATCAAGGGTGATGAACAAAGTGAAATGCTAATGAAACCCCTGCGTGTGGCCTCAGGTGCCTGGATAATGGATGCAGGCATCATTCGGCTCTTCTCAGGGACAGCTGGCGCAAAAACCAAAGGGAGTTCATCATTGGTTTCTTTGTAGTGAAGTCACTTTGATGCATATATTCACTAACATTCAGTGTGTTCCTAGCCCCCTTCTGTCACCTGTTTGGGGCCCGAGAGAGGAGGCCAGAGAAAAGGTAACTAACTTTATATATTGAACATTTAGAAAATACCATTCAGTGAACCATAAGTTCTGTATCTTTTTATTTGTGTCATTGTTCTTAATAAAAGCTAGTATTTACAGAGTGCTTCTATCTTCCAGGCACTAATCTAAGTACCTTTTAATTCTCACTTATTTAAAAATAATTTAAGTATAGTTGATGTATATTCTTATAAGTTACAGGTGTACATTAGAGTGATTCACATTTTAAAGGTTACACTCTACTGTTGTTGTAAGATGCTGTCTATATTCCTTATGTTGTACAATATATCCTTGCAGCTTATTTTACTCACCCAAGAGTCTGAATTTGCATCAATTCGGTTATTCCAGAAAATGTTTCGTAGTTCTGTTCACTGATGTGTTTCCAGTGCCTAGAACAGTTGCCTGGCTAGTTAACTGTCTGGTGGATGGGTGGATTTCTGCTCTTCTGCTCAACTATAACCTTTAGGCAGGGCTGTCTGGGCAGGAAGGTGGCGCAGCCTCCAGGGGGCTGTCTGCCCGTGTCTGTCCCAGCATCCCTGTGCCCTGTGTGACTCTCCTTAGGGCAGGTTCCAGACCTGACTCTCCTTGCCTGCAGTATATCTTTCAGCGTGGAAGATGTGCAAGGAAATAAGGATATGCAAATGAGATAAAAGCTCACCCAAGCTTTGTGAATTTTAATCTTCAAAAATACTTGGAAACCACTATCATTTAATGTTTCCAGCAAGGTTCAGAAAGTGTACAAATTATTTATTAAAACTAAATCAGTTTTTCACAATCAGTAGGCTTCTGTGATGTCCTGAGTCATGACACTTCTTAAGAAAAATATATTGAAGGAAATGAAAAAGAAACTTTAAATTCTTTGTGTAACCCAGTGTCCATCACACCTGAGCATTAGGGGAACAGACAATTTTTGTTTGTTTCAGGGTTTCCTTAAGCTCTGTGGTTGGCTGTACAGATGTCCCCATCCTGTTTGGACCTGTTCCTCTCTGAGTCTGTCCACTGTCTTTTTCTGGACATCATCTATCTCTGCTGCCTGGGTTCCCTTGATGTTCCCTGAGAAAACCAAGGAATAACTAAGGAGCCTGTTTTCTCTTACTAGTATGAACAGTGACTTGTGTTCTCCCAGCTGTCTTCTTGAATGAAATGGTGGAATCAGACACACTTAGTTTATACTTTCAGCTCAGTCATAAGCTGAGTGAGCTTGGGCAAGGCGTTAAGCCATTACTAGTATTGTTTTTAAAGGTTTTAAAAATATTTAGAATTTTAAAAATTTCTTAAAAGTTATCATGTGCATAATAGGAAACCAAAAAAAAAAAAAAAACCACAAGAAGCAAAACATGAAGTCATTTGTAATCACAGTTTACTGTCTGATGTGTCTTTCTAGGTCTCCTTTGTGTATTTTCGCAACTAAGCATCCATTTGTATATAGTTAAGATCACACAGCTATTGTTTTTTAATTTGAGGAAGAAATTCTGAGCTCTAACCTTCAGAGTTGCTTTATGAGGGCCGAGTCCACTGACATACCCTCGCTGACAACATGCCCAGGAGGGTCTGGGAGTATAGCTCTAACTTTAAAATCGTCTCTTTATTTTAAACATTTCTGCAGGGGTTGCCCTGTATTCTAGTCTATTCATACCTGTTTTGCTATCCACTGAGCCTCTCTGCCCCACACTTCTTTAGACAGAGAACTGACATTCCAGGATGATGGTATGTTGTGCACACCCTCCAAAGCCCTGTGACGTTTGCCATCAGCTGCCTGTCCCCACCACCCACTCCCCTTCCAAAGGCATGGGTGTCTGAGGCAGCACAGGCACAGTGCCTGGTGCTTGGTAAGGCTTCCGTAATGTCACTTGAAACAACCTCTGGAATTCAGGCTGAAGAGGTCAGCAGGTAAAGGGCTCTTTGGAGAGCGCCCGCTTGCCCGTCTCCTGCCTGAGGACCTGCTGCCCTCTGCTCCTTCACGTGGCCAGCCTCCCACTCCCCTTGGAGCCTAACACTGGCTGCTTATTGAGTCTGTCAGCATTTCCTCCGTGGAGCTGAGACTGACTAATAGCCTTCCCCTCCTGATGACTGAAGCCACAGGGCATAGACAGGCCAGCGCTTTTCCACAAGGCATCTGCTGAGGAAAGGCACGGCCAAGCCCTCAGGCTGGTCTTGTCAATTCTGCATCTACCGGTGGGTCTTTTGTATGGGTGCCTGTGCACGACCGTGTTGGTGGATGTGGGAATATACTCCATATACTTGAGGGCTATGGAGTGTGAGTTCTGCTCACGCAGCCAGTAGATATTTCCCTGGACAGTCAGGGCTGATTGGCACTCTTGGAAAGACTTTAAGTCAATGATTCTCATCAACATGAAGGATAATTTAGGGTGAAGCTGGCACTGGGTAACTGAAACTATTACCCTCATTTTGATGCAAATTTTATTATTATTATTATTATTATTTTGCCATCTAACTTGGCCTTTTGGTTTCAAAGAAGTCATGATCATTCAAAAAAAAAAAAAAAAAAAGGTCAGGAGGGATATTAGATGGTTCTCTCTCTCTTCACATCATTTAATGTGAGTTTCCTTAGGCCATTGTAGCCTGAGGTTTAAAGTGGGTCAGGTCATCAGTAATCCTCTGTGTTTTCCTAGCTCTCACCCTTTCCTGCTAGTGCAGAACCCTGATCCTTGCCTAAAGCCCCTTGAGTGTTCCTGGTGTGTGCAGGGGGTGTCCTGTGAGAGCTCACAGGGCAGCTTTGTCAGCTGCTGCAGGCTTCTGCTGCGCGCTCTTGCCTCTGGGCCGACTGTGTGTGTCTGTCTCTGCTGGATGTCACCACGTCCACAGGGCACTGACCCTGCTCCCCACCTCTGCCCCATTCCCCACAGAGCGCCTCTGTGTCCCTCTGTGAACACATGTCCCCGCCCTCCTGGTGTCACTAAGGCTGCAGAGAACTTTGGAGGTGCTCATGCATGGCGGTCCGGGCACAGTTGGAGGGAATTGCTGTCTCCACTCTGTGCTTTCCCTAAACCATCCTGCCACAGCTGCTGCTTAAAGAGTGGTCAGACATCAAGCATTTCAGTGTTTATTTAAGTCCTCTCTTCCCAGGGAATCAGGATAGCGTGAGGTTAGAATCTGGGCAATGGGTTCAGACTGACTGGAATTTAAAACCTGACTCTCTAGTTCAGAAGCCATCCGTTCTAGAAACATTTATTTCCTTCTTTGAGCTTCAACACCTCCATCTGTGAAACAGAAATAGAACAAGACCTGGTGGCTCAGATAATAAAGAATCTGCCTGCAATGCGGGAGACCTGGGTTCAATCCTTGGGTCTGGAGGATCTCCTGGAGGAGGAAATGGCAACCCACTCCCGTATTCTTCCCTGGGAAATCCCATGGACAGAGGAGCCTACAGGCTATAGTCCACAGGATCACAAGTCAGGTGTGACTGAGTGACTAGGCACACAGCAGCTGACTTGGGACTGTTTGAAGGCTGAATAAGATAATGCATGCAGAATTTAGTGTATGTAGTGATGCTTGTTATGTTAGCAGATCAGTTCAGTTCAGTCACTCAGTCGTGTCCAACTCTTTGTGACCCCATGGACTGCAGCACGCCAGGCCTCCCTGTCCGTCGCCAACTCCTAGAGTTTACTCAAACTCTTGTCCATTGAGTTGGTAATGCCATCCAACCATCTCATCCTCTGTTGTCTCCTTCTCCTCCTGTCTTCAGTCTTTCCCAACATCTGGGTCTTTTCCAGTGAGTCAGTTCTTTGCATCAGGTGGCCAAAGTATTGGAGTTTCAGCTTCAACATCAGTCCTTCCAATGAACATCCAGGACTGATCTCCTTTAGGATGAACTGGTTGGATCCCCTTGTGGTCCAAGGGACTCTCAAAAGTCTTCTCCAACCTCACAGTTCAAAACATTCATTCTTCAGCTCTCAGCTTTCTTTATAGTCCAAATCTCACATCCATACATGACTACTGAAAAAACCATAGCTTTGACTGGGTGGACCTTTGTTGGCAAAGTAGTGTCTCTGCTTTTTAATATGCTGTCTAGGTTGGTCATAACTTTTCTTCTGAGGAGTAAACATCTTTTAATTTTACGATCTCCATCTGCAGGATTTTGTAGTTCCCAAATTTAAAGTCTGTCACTGTTTCCATTGTTTCACCATCTATTTGCCATAAAGTGATGGGACCAGATGCCATGATCTTAGTTTTCTGAATGTTGACTTTTAAGCCAACTTTTTCACTCTCCTCTTTCACTTTCCTCAAGAGACTCTTTAGTTCTTCTTGGCTTTCTGCCATAAGGGGTCATCTTCATATCTGAGGTGATTGATATTTCTCCCGGCAATCTTGATTCCAGCTTGTGCTTCATCCAGCCCAGCATTTCTCATGATGTACTCTGCATATAAGTTAAGTAAGCAGGGTGACAATATACAGCCTTGACGTGCTCCTTTTCCTATTTGGAACCAGTCTGTTGTTCCATGTCCAGTTCTAACTGTTGCTTCTTGACCTGCATGTAGATTTCTCAAGAAGCAGGTCAGGTGGTCTGGTATTCCCATCTCTTTCAGAATTTTCCACAGTTTTTTGTGATCCACACAGTCAAAGGCTTTAGCATAGTCAATAAAGTAGAATTAGATGTTTTTCTGGAACTCTCTTGCTTTTTCCATGATCCAGCGGATATTGGCAATTTGATCTCTGGTTTCTCCGCCTTTTCTAAAACCAGCTTGAACATCTGGAAGTTTGCAGTTCACGTATTGCTGAAGCCTGGCTTGGAGAATTTTGAACATTACTTTACTAGTGGGTGAGATGAGTGCAATTGTGCAGTAGTTGAACATTTTTTGACATTGCCCTTCTTTACGATTGGAATGAAAACTGACCTTTTCCAGGTATAAATTAGCTAATAGGCCCAAAGGATGCAACACAAGGGTTGGGCAAGAACAGGGCCCAGTGACAGATTCTACATTATCAGCAGAATTAGGCTTCAACTCTCATCTTGAGGATTTGCTATAGGGTTATTTTTCCTTATCTCCCTCTTCCTTTAGGAAATTTGCTACCAGGAAGCTTTCTCAGTCTTTTATGCAGTGCGTGTGTCCTCAGTCATGTCCAACTTTTTTGTGACCCCTTGGACTGTAGCCTGCAGGCTCCTCTGTTCATGGGATTCTCCAGGCAAGAATACTGGAGTGGGTTGTCATTTCCTTCTCTAGGGATCTTCCCAACCCAGGGATTGAACCTGTGTCTCATGTTTCCTGCATTGGCAGGTGGATTCTTTAGCACTAGTGCCACCTGGGAAGCCGTCTATCTATGCACCTAAGCAAATATATATTATAAGTAGCTATTTGCTGTGTGTATGTGTGTGTAGAGCTATTTGCTGTATATATATGTCTATATGTGCTGGGCTGTGCTTAGTCCCTCAGTCATGTCCAGCTCATTGGGACCCCATGGATTGTAGCCCTCCAGGCTCCTCTGTCCATGGGGTTTCTCCAGGCAAGAATACTGGAGTGGGTTGCCATTCTCTCCTCCAGGGCATCTTTCCACCCAGGGGTTGAACCCAGGTCTCCCACATTGCAGGCAGATTCTTTACCATCTGAGCTACCAGGGAAGCCCAAGAATACTGGAGTGGGTAGCCTATCCCTTCTCCAGGGGATGTTCCTGACCCAGGAATTGAACCAGGGTCTCCTGCATTTCGGTGGGTTCTTTACCAGCTGAGCTACCAAGGAAGCCCCATATATGTATATATACATACATATTTGTGTGTGTATTCCAACATACATGTACACACACATATAACTGCAGCTGCTGAGTGCTTTGACTCTGTAGTTTAAAAATTCCCCTGTGAGCAGTTATGTAGTACACTCTGTGAGAAGATACTGATGAAGGACTTGGTTCCCCAGGCTCAGGAAGACTTATTTAAATGGGGCTTTAGCGAACATGGATTTAGAAGATCTAGTCTGAGAATAAAAGCATAATCCAGTTTATCATGGAAGAGAGAGGTTTTCCAGAACAATCTATGAGAGCCAGTGCAAATATACTGATGTTCCCTGAAAGCAGGAGCCTCCAACAGACCCATTTTGGCTTAAAGCTTCCTGTCAATGAGCACGGTTTTATTCTGTTTACTCCCCCAGTTCCTCTGCCAAATGGCTGAACTTTATACCATTTAAATACCTGTGATGTTAATTTAAGGAATTCACTGGCTCAGGTTAATAGCAAACCAGATGAGACAGGACTTTGGTTTGGGGTGTGGGATTTTGGTATCTCCTGGGGTTACTGGTGTTTTGGAGTCTTAAGGAGACTAGGTTTTGGGATATAAAGATGCCCTATGTCTCTTCCTACATTTTATACTGTCTGCCTGAAGCTCAGGTGCTGACCTACTTGTGGAGGTTGACAGTTCTGACTGAGGTCTGGTCTGAGTTGAGAATGGTCCGGAGAAGTGCTTGTGTCTTCTAAACCCATTTCCCCACACAAGACTGACACTGCCTGGCTGCTTGCCACTCCCCCATAGGCATTCTAGATGAGACAGGCCTTGGTATATATGCATTTCTTCTGGTTCTGCATGCAGTTCTATTCCTTCTCTCTTATTCAAGGAAATATGTGGGTAGGTGTTCTGAAGAATCCTTGAGAAAATTCTACAAAGGACTTTAAATCCCTGGCAATGGCCATGTGACGGATTTCTACTTTCTAGAGGGTACAGAGGATACTAATAAATAATGACCACTGTTCTTATCAAGCTAACCTGAGGCTACTGCATCCTAAAATTTATACGCCTGTCTTCTTTGAGGGAGAATGGAAAATCTATACACATCCTATGCTTGGGGTTCATGTTTCACCAGATTTTACACATGCACATATATGGGCACATGTGCTCACATACACGTATCTTCAAATAGATTAAGAAAAGTAGCCCCTTTGTACTTTTATTTATTTTATTTTTAAAATTTTTTCACTGTTTTATTTTACTTTTATTTATAGATGTGAACAATTATTTTATTTTTAAATTTATTTTTAATTGAAGGATAATGGCTTTACAATATTGCGTTGGTTTCTGCCACCAGTTCAGTTCAGTCACTCAGCCATGTCTGACTCTTTGCGACCCCATGAACTACAGCAGAGAGAGGTTTTCCAGAACAATCTATGAGAGCCAGTGCAAATATACTGATGTTCCCTGAAAGCAGGAGCCTCCAACAGACCCATTTTGGCTTAAAGCTTCCTGTCAATGAGCACGGTTTTATTCTGTTTACTCCCCCAGTTCCTCTGCCAAATGGCTGAACTTTATACCATTTAAATGACCTGTGATGTTAATTTAAGGAATTCACTGGCTCAGGTTAATAGCAAACCAGATGAGACAGGACTTTGGTTTGGGGTGTGGGATTTTGGTATCTCCTGGGGTTACTGGTGTTTTGGAGTCTTAAGGAGTCTAGGTTTTGGGATATAAAGATGCCCTATGTCTCTTCCTACATTTTATACTGTCTGCCTGAAGCTCAGGTGCTGACCTACTTGTGGAGGTTGACAGTTCTGACTGAGGTCTGGTCTGAGTTGAGAATGGTCCGGAGAAGTGCTTGTGTCTTCTAAACCCATTTCCCCACACAAGACTGACACTGCCTGGCTGCTTGCCACTCCCCCATAGGCATTCTAGATGAGACAGGCCTTGGTATATATGCATTTCTTCTGGTTCTGCATGCAGTTCTATTCCTTCTCTCTTATTCAAGGAAATATGTGGGTAGGTGTTCTGAAGAATCCTTGAGAAAATTCTACAAAGGACTTTAAATCCCTGGCAATGGCCATGTGACGGATTTCTACTTTCTAGAGGGTACAGAGGATACTAATAAATAATGACCACTGTTCTTATCAAGCTAACCTGAGGCTACTGCATCCTAAAATTTATACGCCTGTCTTCTTTGAGGGAGAATGGAAAATCTATACACATCCTATGCTTGGGGTTCATGTTTCACCAGATTTTACACATGCACATATATGGGCACATGTGCTCACATACACGTATCTTCAAATAGATTAAGA
Organism: Aepyceros melampus; assembly: GCA_006408695.1. NCBI lineage: Eukaryota > Metazoa > Chordata > Mammalia > Artiodactyla > Bovidae > Aepyceros > Aepyceros melampus. Next base: position 129,453 of record SJXQ01011028.1, on the reverse strand, counting down.
AAAGTAGCCCCTTTGTACTTTTATTTATTTTATTTTTAAAATTTTTTCACTGTTTTATTTTACTTTTATTTATAGATGTGAACAATTATTTTATTTTTAAATTTATTTTTAATTGAAGGATAATGGCTTTACAATATTGCGTTGGTTTCTGCCACCAGTTCAGTTCAGTCACTCAGCCATGTCTGACTCTTTGCGACCCCATGAACTACAGCATACCAGGCTTCCCTGTCCATCACCAACTCCAAGAGCTTGCTCAAACTCATTCATCAAGTCAGTTATACCATCCAACTGTCTCATTCTCTGTTGTCCCCTTCTCCTTCTGCCTTCAATCTTTCCCAGCATCAGGGTCTTTTCCAATGAGTCAGTTCTTCCCATCAGGTGGCCAAAGTATTGGAGCTTCAGCTTCATTATCAGTCCTTCCAATGAATATTAAGGACTGATTTCCTTTAGGATTGATTAGCTTAATCTCCTTTCAGTCCAAGGGACACGTGAGAGTCTTCTCCAACACCACAGTTCAAAAGCATCAATTCTTTGGCGCTTAGCTTTCTTTATGGTCCAACTCTCATATCATACATGACTACTGGAAAAACCATAGCTTTGACTAGATGGACCTTTGTTGGCAAAGTAATGTCTCTGCTATTTAATATGCTGTCTAGGTTTGTCGTAGTTTTTCTTCCAAGGAGCATGTGTCTTTTAATTTCATGGCTGCAGTCACCATCTGCAGTGGTTTTGGAGCCCCCCCAAATTAAGTCTGTCACTGTTTCCATTGTTTCCCCATCTATTTCCCATGAAGTGATGGGACCAGATGCCATGATCTTCATTTTCTGAATGTTGAGTTTTAAGCCAACTTTTTCACTCTCCTCTTTCACTTTCCTCAGGAGGCTCTTTAGTTCTTCTTTGCTTTCTGCCATAAGGGTGGTGTCATCTGCATATCTGAGGTTATGATTCCAGCTTGTGCTTCATCCAGCCTGGCATTTCACTTGATGTACTCTGCATATAAATTAAATAACATAAATAAATTCATGTCGATGTACGGTTTCTGCCATGCATCAATATGACTAAAGCAGAATGTTGTACTATAACTTCACCATGGAGGGTGTTTTCCTTTAGAGGCCCATACTCTTTTCCTGGGAGCCTCAGTTTGAACACCCACAGGAGCAGTAGCGAGGACTGTTGTGTGAGTGAGACTGAGATAAGACACTGGAGAACAGCGCACGTCGCACATCTGAAGGCAGTAGAAGTCCAGTGGTGAAAACCCCTGCTGGCCCACATGGGTGGTAGAAACACCCTGCTGGCCCGCATGGGTGGTAGAAACACCCTGCTGGCCCAGATGGATGGTGAAAACCCCCTGCTGGTCCAGATGGGTGGGTCTTCTGAACAGGAAGCCTCCAGGCTCGCAGGCCCCTGCCTTGCCCTACTGCTGGGCACCCTGGCCTCTTCTCTCCTGTTCTCTCCCTCCTCTACTCCAAAGCTGGATGTTTGCAAGGTTCTGATTCTTTCAGAAGTACAGTTGCTCTGCTCAGTTAGGCTTTGAGCTCTTCAAATGCTGGGGCAGGCAGATGTGGACTTAAATTTCATCTCCACCGATTCTGGCCACGTGGCTTGGCTATGAAGTCTGAACTTCAGGCTCCTGATGTGTAAAACTGGAACGTAGCATTGGGTTGGCGAAAAACTTCATTAAAGTGTTTCTGTAAGCTGCCATGGAAAAACCTGAATGAGCTTTTGGGCCAACCCAATATCTTCTTTATGGGTTGTTTAAGAAAACAATGATAATATGATTCATTTAACACAGTGTCTGGCGTATTACAGGGCTTCCCAGGCGGCGCTAGTTGTAAAAAACCCACCTCCCAATGTAGGAGATGTAAGAGACGCAGATTTGATCCCTGGGTTGGTAAGACCCCTTGGAGAAGAAATTGGTGACTCACTCCAGTATTCTCGCCTGGAGAATTCCATGGACAGAGGAGCCTGGTGGGCTACAGTCCCTGGGATCACAAGCAGTTGGATATGACATGGGCTTAATAAATGCTAGTTATTATTGCTGTTATTAATATTTACCATTCATTCATTCATCACACATTGTCCTCTGTGTCTGTCCATCCCTGTTCACTGACTAACAACATATGTGAACAGAATGAATCTAGTCAAATGGAACAAATTCCTCCTGAGGTCTTGGGACATGGTATGAATTAGCACTCATCTACCTGGGTCAAAGGGAGGATCAGGCTTGGAGTGTCCAGGGGGGAGCTGGGGTTTGGGGAGCAGGTATCAGGTAGGGTTAGCTAGCAGGGAACTGGGCTCACTTGGGCCCTTGACTTCATTCTCAGCTCCCCCATCGGCTACTCGCAGACCACAGAGGACTCTTTACATCCATGTGTGGTCAGGGTCACCTCTGCACACCTCTGTGCCTGCAGGGGGGCTGTCACTTAACCCTGAGCCTAGGTTTTGGAAGACAGAGACGGTGGTCATTTAAATGCTCTGAGGGTTTTCAGCTTCTTGCCTACTCTCATGGAGCCCCTGGTGGACTGGGGCCGGCCAGCTCTTGTATCTTCTGTCCTGTGTCTCAAACTCCTGCATAGGTCCCCCAGAACTGACTCCAGTGGCAGTGCCCGCCTCTTCTGAGCAGCCTTCTGGCAGCTCAATACCCCTATCTTTACCCTTCCCTCTTTTTTCTTTCTCCACTGATGATTTTTGTAGTTAATGAGATTTCCACCCCTGTACTCTAATTACATGACTCTGGGGTCAGTTCAGTAACCATCCGGCTTTCTGTTTATATACCACTGGGCTTCTCAGTTCTTCCTCCCAAAGTCCCTCCATGACTCCTTTACTTTTCACTGCTGCAGCAAACAAAGCATGTCTCAAAGTAGATGGTTATTTTCCTAATAAGGTGTCGCCATAAGTGAAGACTCACTGCTGTCAAATGTGAATAATTAATAAAAGTATTGTCGGGATCCTTGACCTTAAAAACAAGTGTTTGGCAGCTCAGTTAATGCTCATCTGAAGATGTCTAATATTCTGTGCGGCTTTCTCACTGTTAAAATGGAACTTAACAGTAACAATGGCTGCTAGGAATAGTCCCTTCTTGTCAATCATATTGATCACTCACACTGCATATCGATCAATTGATTAAGCCCTTCTTGAACATTTGTTGAACTCAATAGTGTGCTGTTTTCTCTAAGGAAGTGACTAGGTGAGCTCTAAAAGAATAGATGCTTGTCCCATCCCAGGGTCTCTGAGCATCCAAGGTTACCCACCAGACTCTGCTGATATGCAGACAGGGTTGAGAACCATGACTCTGGGGAAAGAGAGGAGACTGTGTTTCCTCACCTTCTGGAAGCTTAATGGTATTCAGAGAGTTTCTGTTGTGTACTCTGCAGTGCTGGGCACTCTTACAGCTATTATTTCACCTTCTTAGTTCTTTATCTGGACTGAACTCCCTAAATTCTAAGCACAGATGCAGATTCTGAGGCTCAGCATCAAAGTTATACAGTCAGGGAGTGGCAGGAATAGCCTCAAGCCTAAATCTCTCTGGCTACAAACCTCATACCTTTTGCACCCTCTCAAGCTATTTATACCAGAAAAAGACACAAGGCCATGTATAATGAATGCCACATCCTTGATTCTGGTTCATTTAGAAAAGACAAGGGGGAGATGAGTACCATTTGGAGAATTCAGCCACGATTTTGCTGAGGAGGCGAGATTAAAGTGGGACTTGACAGAGCCCTTTGATGAACTTGGAAAACAAGCAAATAATGCTTCTTTCGTTCCTGAGCACAGTGACAGCAATTTCCTCGGTCTTTCTTATGTTTCATTATAAACAGGTGTGTGATGTGGGGAAGACGGTGGAGGGAGTGGACAACTTACAACCAAGGCTGGGCCTCCTCGAATTTGTGATCTTCTAGGGGGGTGTTTTCATCCTCAGTCTTGCAGGTTTAGAACTTTCTTTACTGGCCAGGCATTGAGGTTAGGCAATATGGATTTGCTGTGGGTTTGAGATCTGTCATGGAGTGCTATTTACAGCAGAGGGCCTCTCTAGCTTCCTGCACCTGCAAGGGACATTGCCTTCTGGGGTGGGTGGGGAGCAGTGCTTGAGAAAGCCCCTATCATAGATCTGAATATTGCCTAGGGACTCCAGAAGAGGAGCAAAGGGAGTTGTATATTCTCCAGGAATATTGCCTCCTATTTAACCCAAAGATACTTTGGCTTCATTCAGAAGTGTCTATTGTTAGAATGAGACCAGGCACTCAGCTGGGCAGGGATACCTCAAAGCATGATTTCTTTTGCCTTTCTGAACTTCATCCGATACATTATGATAGCTTAGTCAAGGCCATGTGTAATGAAGCTTATCTCCTTCATTTTTAAAATCTCCTTAGTAGGTTTTTATTTTTTATTGTGGTAAAATTAACCTGACACCAATTTATGATTTTAACCATTGTACCGCACAATTGCACTCATCTCACATGCTAGTAAAGTAATGCTCAAAATTCTCCAAGCCAGGCTTCAGCAATACGTGAACCATGAACTTCCAGATGTTCAAGCTGGTTTTAGAAAAGGCAGAGGAACCAGAGATCAAATTGCCAACATCCAATGGATCATGGAAAAAGTAAGAGAGTTCCAGAAAAACATTTATTTCTGCTTTATTGACTATACCAAAGACTTTGACTGTGTGGATCACAACAAACTGTGGAAAATTCTGAAAGAGATGAGAATACCAGACCACCTGACCTGCCTCTTGAGAAATCTGTATGCAGGTCAGGAAGCAACAGTTAGAACTGGACATGGAACAACAGACTGGTTCCAAATAGGAAAAGGAGTACGTCAAGGCTGTATATTATCACCCTGCTTATTTAACTTCTATGCAGAGTACATCATGAGAAACACTGGGCTGGAAGAAACACAAGCTGGAATCAAGATTGCCGGGAGAAATATCAATAACCTCAGATATGCAGATGACACCACCCTTATGGCAGAAAGTGA
>SJXQ01011028.1:0-122296 GCA_006408695.1 Aepyceros melampus | reverse complement strand
TGCTTATTCAGCGGTCTTTCCTAATACTGGGAAATTAGAAAAGCACTGCCTCACTTAGTTAATAGCTTATTTTGCTCTCTGTTCTACTGCCCTCACTCTACATCTATTTTTTTGTTTGTTTACTGGCATTAGAATATATAAACACAATTGTCTACCCTTATGTTTTTGCTGTCAGCCTACTAAGAAATGAGTGAACAAGTGATCAGGCTTTCATATAGTTGTTTCTCATTCTTTTTCCTAATACTAGGAAAATGCAAGACACTAAATAGATTTCATCTCACTTCCAACCCAAACAATTTGCAGCTGTGTAACCAGTCTAGCTCAATGGGAAATCATGCCTTAATTGTTTAGTGATGTCTACCATCAGCGTGTAACAGGAGAGATTCAGGATACAGGCTAAGCTCACTACAGGCCATGGGAACAAGAACAAAGACCTCAGGAGATGAATAGAAGGTGGTGTTTAAGGGCTGAGAATAACTGTATTTCCTTAGCCTGAGCATTCTGTGTTTGTGAAATTTCAGTTGACTCTGTCCTTTCCCTAACACCATATGGTTCTGAATGCAATGACAAGAGTTGGGAGCAAGAGTAGAGGCAGGGAAGAAACAGGAGTTTATCTCCTCTTTGGCTGGAGGTCTTTCCCTACTTGGAATCCAAATTTATAAGATTTTCCTTTTATAAAGGGCTTTGATACCTCATGGGTGACACAGTGACATATAGTCCACCACCAACCAAGGCAAGCTAGTTTGGGATATCACTATTTAAATATGTTTGCTTAATATTATTTGTATCAAATATGCATAAAATATATAATTCATAAGACTTTATAAACACCACTTTTCTGTCACCTATCGATTCTCCTGGTAGGAAGCTGTTTGTTATTTAGGACTCTTACCTGAGTGGTATGATCCAGTTTTCATTCCTGAGGGATCTGAGCTCTCAGTTGCCCTACTTGTATGGTTCTAGTAATGGACCATTAAGCTTTACCTGTGGGCATACTCGTAGAACAACAGAATAACCCAGGAGATTCCCCAAAATTCCTTTCATGTACTTCTCTGCCCCACCATGTTGCAGCACCCTTGTTCTTCCACATAATATCAATCACCCAGCAAAAACTGTAGCATTATTTTTTGCCTGGTTGTCTAGTGGGCCCCAGATGGTCAATCACCACACTTAACTTTCAGCCATCGAAGGCAAAAATAAGTTGTATGGGCAGAGTGTTAACTATCTTGATCTGCCTCTTACTACTATGTTTTATTTAGCCTGTACCTATGATCTCTTGAGGATTTTCCTATGACCAGGTGAGTAAAGGGAAAATTTAAACCTAGGTTGTAGATGCTGGTCCCAGTCAAGAATCCACCTTCCAATGCAGAAGATACATGGGTTTGATCCCTGGTAGGAGAACGTGCCATGGGACAACTAAACCCACACGCTGCAACTAGAGAGCCTGTGTGCCACAATTAGAGAAGCCCACACACTGCCACTGCTGAGCCTGGGCACTCTAGATCCTGTGATTCCACAACTAGAGAGAGCCCACGCACTGCAATGAAGACACAGTGCAGTCCAAAAAAGTGGTCTCAACAGTATTACAGCCTCACTTGGACCTGCTCCCCTCTTCCTGAGATGTCTCTGGTATTATCTGCATTTCACATGTTACCTTTCCCTCTGGATTTTAGTATCTGGACTACTGTTCTCAAGGCATGCTTGTTTCATTTTTCTTCTGTCTCTGCTTCTGACTCCCACCCCTTTCTGGCTTGATTCCTTGTGTATCTTTGAAATTTGATTGTAATCATCTACCCCTGATCCTGCTTTAGCCAGCAAAGTACTTTTAAAACTAACCACAAGGTTGGAAAGGTTCTTTACTGTACAATTCTGGTTCCTAAAAACTATCTCATGACTAATTTAACTGTTTAATGATATCATAGTTCTTTTATTTCTATTAACCATTCATCATTTGGGAAGAAAGATTTCAGGTTAAGAGTAACTGTTACTTAAGAATAACTCTAAATACTTAAGAGTTATTCATCATCTATTACCAGTAAGCAATTTACTCTCAAGATGATTTATTAAGGCCCAAACTAGCTACGGAACCAGGCCTGCAAAGAATTTACATGTTAAGAAATCTAAAAGTGTTCTTGTCCTCTTTCCAAATATAAACACTCTTGATAATATGGGCATACATTCTAATTAATTAGTCAAAAGTTGCATTGTATAGAAATAGCAATGCTTTGTATCCCAGAGAAAGTACTAGGGGTAGTTAATAAATAATAATTATATTCTCATTTTCAGTAATGAGAAAAATAGCTTGAATAGAACAGATGAATGGCTTTCTGCAGCTGAATAAAAATCAAAATAATTAGCATATGTTATAAAAGTTCACTTTAGAAGCAAGCTGTTTTTAGGACTCTATCTTTGTAATTATCCCAAGATATCCTACATAAAATAAATAAATAAAAGAATGAATGAAAACTGCCATCAGGACCTCTAACTACTTATTCTGAATAAGAGTGGAAAATGCATGGGCTTGGAAAAACAAAGTGAGAAAGAGACCAAAATATTATTTAAGCCACTGTCCACATAAAGCATACCAGCAAAGTGTACAAACCATAGAGTTATGTCTTGAAGAGCAGGGATTCCCTAAATTAAAAACACCGTGAGGAAGTACTGGCTAATTGAAAAAGGTACAAGAATTCTTTGCAACACCTAAAAAGAACTGAGTAAAATCTGTTGTCACAGAAAGGATAGAGCCCATAAATTTCCCATCTCCTGAAGGTAGAAGTCAATTGACTGTAAACAGGCCATCCAAGCTCAAAGATTTATTATTTACCTACTTCTTTTAAATAGCTTAGCATCATTAAACAGAGTAACAAGGCACAAAATTCAAGTCTAAATTAAGTCATATAGACAAGTGTTTTTCAGGATATTGGTTTAAATAAATACACATCATTCAAATAAATACCAAAAATAAGGATATGACCCTGAATCTATCAATGAAGTGACAGTTTTAAAATACTATCACCAACCAACAAGACAGTAGAATATTCCAGTTCAGAACAGTTGCTGTAATACTAAAATTGATTTTGGATGTACAAGAATTCTTTGCAACACCTAAAAAGAACTGAGTAAAATCTGTTGTCACAGAAAGGATAGAGCCCATAAATTTCCCATCTCCTGAAGGTAGAAGTCAATTGACTGTAAACAGGCCATCCAAGCTCAAAGATTTATTATTTACCTACTTCTTTTAAATAGCTTAGCATCATTAAACAGAGTAACAAGGCACAAAATTCAAGTCTAAATTAAGTCATATAGACAAGTGTTTTTCAGGATATTGGTTTAAATAAATACACATCATTCAAATAAATACCAAAAATAAGGATATGACCCTGAATCTATCATGAAGTGACAGTTTTAAAATACTATCACCAACCAACAAGACAGTAGAATATTCCAGTTCAGAACAGTTGCTGTAATACTAAAATTGATTTTGGATACTTTGCACATTACAAGTTTCTTTGGAGAAATACAGCCAGGCAGAAAGCCTTTGAAAACACCAACTGTAATTATGTGGAAAATTCTGGATTTAATTGCTATAGATGGAAACCAAAAGATGAGCTAGAAATGCATTTCCAGATGTTTGCTGACCATCTCCACTTATGTGGCCCATATGTATCTTTAAGATATACCCAGACTGGACGCATTGTTTCTCCCCTCTCTTGCCAAAAGAGAGCAAAACAAATGAATAAAAACTTAAAAACAAATGGCTGGTCTCCTCCTTGTTTCTTGTCTGGGTGAATAATGTCAATATTCATCCAGTCACTCACACCAGACACATGGGAATCACACTTAATACCACCCTCTCATACTGCCTGTATTCAGTCTATCACTATGTGCTTTGATTCTGCCTCAAATTTGTCCTGTTTCTCTATCAGCATCAACCAAGTTTATCATAATCTCTGAGTTCCTCCACTGCAAAAGCCTCATAGTCTCCATCACCCACTTCAAACCCCTCCTATTTATTCTCTGTGCAGCAACCAGTGTGATTTTTTTTTTTTCCAAAAACAAAAATCTGGTCATGTCACACTGTTGCTTAAACTCCTCTCTGGTTCCCCATTGCTTTTTTAAGGTAGGGTGGAGGGGGAAGCTACATTATTTCAATGACCTCTAAGGTCCTGCATGGTCAGATTTGGGTCAGTGGCTGGCTGAATTCCATCACTTCAAAGTATACAATTCCATCAAATCAAATGATACAAACAGTTAAAACCAGTTACAATAAAAAATAGATAATGGTGAAACCTAGAAGATACCCAAAAGAATCCATGATGCCCATGGCTACAAAACTATATCCCCCAGTTAAAATGCATGGACTTGGGGTCACCACTGACATAGTAGGTCACATTCAGGTAATTTGAAATATCTAGCATGTTAAACTGTGACTTGGGTAGAATCATCCATGAAGTAGAACCCAGGTCTCTATAATTTCTGATTAGTATCCCTAATCTGTAACCATATTATAGTCACAAATCTTTGACCTTGTAACAATATTATGACCACAAATCTCTAACCAAGTAAGTGCAGTCCATCAGAAATGGTCTAACTCTGCTCTTCCAGTAGGGTAAGTGATTTTTCAAACCCAGTAGGGCTTCCAGATAAAATATAGGATACCCATTTTAATTAAATTTCAGTTATTGAAGCTATTCATTGTTCACCTGAAATCCAAACTTAACTAGGTATCTTATTGTTATTAGCTAAATCTGGCAACCCTAATAGCCAGTAAGATACAGAAATAAGTATATAAATATTGAAGCAAACCAAACCCTTAGTAAATAACTCTTCTCATTTTAGGAATATTCTTTGTTATTATCATGATTAGTCTGCGAGTTTGCAGTTTAAGGTATTTAAGACATTTCATAAAAAATGACTTATTGGAGGTTCTAAAATTATATTTTTAATTTGAAATGTTTAATTTTCATCAAACTACTAAAATGAGTAAGATAATTCTGTTATGTGTATATACAAAGTTTGAATGCTCATCAGAATGTGATTTCGACTATTATCCAGTGAACCAGTGAAGTTGCTCAGTCGTGTCTGACTCCGATACCACAGACTGTAGCCTACAAGGCTCCTCCATCCATGGAATTTTCCAGGCAAGAGTACTGGAGTGGGTTGCCATTTCCTTCTCCAGGGTATCTTCCCAACCCAGGGATCGAACCCAGGTCTCCCACACTGTAGACAGACGCTTTACCATCTGAGCTACCTTTTGGTTAATTAAATTTATCAGCATTACTATAGGACTTAGAAACAGTTTGTTTATTAGGTATATAAGATTACCCTCCGGGCTTCCCAGGTGGCTCAGTGGTTAAAAAAAAAAAAAATCTGCCTGCCAATGCAGGAGATCCAAGTTCAATCCCTAGGTTGGGAAGATCTCCTGGAGAAGAAAAGGCAATCCACTCCAGTATTCTTGGGCTTCCCTGGTGGCTCACACAGTAAAGAATCCACCTGTAATGCAGGAGACCTGGGTTTGATCCCTGAGTTGAGAAAATCTCCTGGAGAAAGGAATGGCAATCCACTCCAGTATTCTTACCTGGAGAATCCCAGGGACAGAGAAGCCTAGTGGGCTACAGCCCATGGGTTCTCAAAGAGTCAGACATGACTGAGCACCTAAACATGCACACAAGACAATCCTGTCAAGTATTTGAAATGTCTATGGGAATCAAATTATTCAGTTTCCAAATGTATTTAAAGTAAAAAAAAAAAATTAAGGGAAAATATATTAAGAGTTACTGAAAGAACAAGTGAAAGTGTCTTTTTTTTTAATTTTTGCATAAACATACCAGATTTATGAATAGAATAACTAAGCTTTACATTGAACTTAAAGGCTTAAGGAAAAATTTGATTTTAAACTTAGAACTTTAATTAGTTAATATTAATGTAATCACAGCTATGTGTAGTTTCACTCTTCACTCCAGTCACACTGGCCTTATTTCAGGCCTCTTTAGAGAGATCCCACCACAGGTATTTGCCACAAGTTATTTCTTCTTCCTTGAGGCTGTCTATGCTCCCACCCTGCCGTACCCTAATTAATTCCTTTTTACTTTCCAGATCTCAGCTAAAGCTTCCATACTTTCTAAATAGGTCAAATCTATCAGTACACACTCCTCCACGATAGAAAGAAGAGGCTATTAGCTGTTATGGTTATTGTTGCTCTTATTATTGTTTTTATTTTTACCTCTTACTTTTCCTTCTTAGCACTTATCTTAGTCATAACTTTACACTAATTTTTGCCATTAATTGGGGTCTTTTATAAGCTCCCTCATAGCTCAGTCAGTAAAGAATCTGCCTGCAATGCAGGAGACTTGAGTTCAATTCCTGGGTCAGGAAGATCCCCTGGAGAAGGAAATGGCAACTCACTCCAGTATTTCTTGCCTGGAGAATCCCCATGGACAGAGGAGCCTGGCAGGCTCAGTCCATGGGATCACAAGAGTTGGACATGACTGAGCAACTAAACTACCACTACATAAGCTCCAGAAGTGCAAAGACTAAATTTGTCTTTATTCACCATTTTATTCTAGGTAGATGCTAGCATCTGCCACATAGTAACCATGCAATAAATACTTGCAGAAAGAAAAGATAGACAAAGGTAGGCAAAGACAGATCCTGTTCTGTTTTCTCAAGAGGTGAACTGTGGGATTGAAAACCTGCATAAGAAGCACATCTACTCACCTTTCTCCTTTCCCTCCTTACAAACACAGGCCATCTCTCTCCTATACTAACAGGAGGGAAATTTATCTTTATACTCTGGAGAAATTAAACAATTTAGGGATACCAGGCTGAAAACAAAGGACTTTAGTGAGTCTAAATACTGCAAGGGTACTTCCCTAGGGGTCCAATGGTTAAGACTGTGTTTCCACTGTAAGGGGCACAGGTTCAATCCCTGGCCAGGAAACTAAGATCCCACACACCACATGTGCTAGAGGTGGAGATGTTAAGGTCATTAAAGACAAAGAAAAGCTTAGAAACTATTCAAGATTAAAGAAGACCAAACAAAAGTAATGAATTATCCTGAGCCAGAAAAATAAAGAAAGAAATGAATGACAAAGAGCCCCAACAATCATCTTTCTCTGCTTGACTCCCAGAATGCTGTAACCCAAGTTTATATTTCTGACCCAGGAAGAATGGGACATTTCTCTCTGGAGTGGCAGGTACTGATAGCTTGTCCCCTCATAACTGACCTACAATGCAGACTACCAGTCAAAAATACCACTGATCAACAAGGAACTTATCAGCTTTTTGTGCATAGCCATTAAATACAATTGAGAGCAAAAGTAAAGGAAGCCTCCAACATAAAGACCAAGATAAACAAACAATTCAGTGGAACTAGACAACCCAAAAAGTAGGAAAAAACCTTCAAAAATTTATAGTCAGTAGCCTGAGAGATTAGAAAGAATTGCCAGATCTATGAGAATATTGAATTTTGGATTTTTTAAAAAGAAAAATGATGATGATTAGAGATCAAGAGCTCTTAGAAACTTAAATTATACTTCCCATATGTTAAAATCCATTAGAGGTGGTTAAAGCTAAAGCTGAGAATATTTCCCCAAAATAGAACTAACGACATACATAGAACAAAGTGAGTAAATTAAAGAATCAATTGACAGGAACCCACACCCAAATAATACAAGTTTCAGAAACAGAAGACAAGGAAAACAAAGAGGTAGGAAATCGAAGAAATGATGCAAGAAAAATCTCTAAAACAGAAAGATTTGTTTCCGTATTAAGTGCCCAGTGTGAACTATTATTGTTGTTTAGTTGCTCAGTCATGTCCAACTCTTTGAGACCCCTTGAACTGTAGCCCACCAGGCTCTTCTGTCCATGGAATTTTCTAGGTAACTGGAACAGGTTGCCGTTTCCTTCACCAGGGGATCTTCCCAACTTAAGGATCGAAACCAGATCTCCCACATTGCAGGCAGATTCTTTATCTCTGAGCCACCTCAAACTATTATACCAAGTGTTAAATCAGAATAGAAATTGAAGTCGCTCAGTCATGTCCGACTCTTAGCGATCCCACGGACTGTAGCCTACCAGGCTCCTCCGTCCATGGGATTTTCCAGGCAAGAATACTGGAGTGGGTTGCCACTGCCTTCTCCAAAAAAATCAGAATACTTTTTCAGAGGTGCAAAGTAGTGTATGGGGGAAAGTTATCCCCATAAAGTCTCCCAAATTGGACAAACTTAGTCTCTTCCCTCCTGTGTTTCTCCTTTACTCGCACACTATTACCACATTCACATTGCTGTCATCGCATCATTAACATACAGACTTAAGTGATTTCTCCAGGACGAGATGAGCTAACAGACCCCACTCTGACCCCAGTCATGGACCACCAGCCCAGAGACTTGCAAAGCATAGGCATCTTGACTGCGAAACTACTTTAAGAAATGTTTACAAGACAATGGTTAACCCCAATTTCTTTGGTTTCCCCCCTTAAAAACTCCTAATTCAAAGGCCAACTTGGAGTGGCTCTGATGCTGTCTCCCAGTCCCTTGCTTGGCACCCTGAAAGTAAGCACTCTTCTTCCCTTCATCACAACCTGCTGTCAGGAGATTGGCTCTGGTGTGCATCCAGCAAGCAAACCTGAGTATGGCTTGGTAACAACAGAAATATATTCCAGAGCAAGACTAAGGGATTGGGTAAAGAACTTCTGTTTTCAGACTTGTAATACAATTTAGCTTAAATATATATATATATATATTTTCAAGTATAAAAATTGCTTTCCAATGTTGTGTTAGTTTCTGCTGCACAGCAAAGTCAATCAGCTATATATATATGTACATACAGACCCTCTTTTTTGAATTTCCTTTCCATTTAGGTCACCACAGACCATTAAGTAGAGTCCCTGTGCTACACAGTAGGTTCTCGTTAGTTATCTATTTTATACATGGTATCAATAGTATCTACTTTAAGAAATGTTTACAAGACAATGGTTAACCCCAATTTCTTTGGTTTCCCCCCTTAAAAACTCCTAATTCAAAGGCCAACTTGGAGTGGCTCTGATGCTGTCTCCCAGTCCCTTGCTTGGCACCCTGAAAGTAAGCACTCTTCTTCCCTTCATCACAACCTGCTGTCAGGAGATTGGCTCTGGTGTGCATCCAGCAAGCAAACCTGAGTATGGCTTGGTAACAACAGAAATATATTCCAGAGCAAGACTAAGGGATTGGGTAAAGAACTTCTGTTTTCAGACTTGTAATACAATTTAGCTTAAATATATATATATATATATTTTCAAGTATAAAAATTGCTTTCCAATGTTGTGTTAGTTTCTGCTGCACAGCAAAGTCAATCAGCTATATATATATGTACATACAGACCCTCTTTTTTGAATTTCCTTTCCATTTAGGTCACCACAGACCATTAAGTAGAGTCCCTGTGCTACACAGTAGGTTCTCGTTAGTTATCTATTTTATACATGGTATCAATAGTATATACATGTCAATCCCAGTCTCCCAATTCCTTCCACTTTTCCCACCTTTTCTCCTTGGTATCCATACATTTGTCCTCTACATCTGCGTATCTATTTCTGCTTTGTAAATTGTTCAGTCATTCAGTCATGTCCAACTCTTTGCGACCCCATGAACTGCAGCAAAGCAGGCTTTCCTGTCCTTCACCAATTTCCAGAGCTTGTTTAAACTCATGTACATCCAGTCAGTGATGCCATCCAACCATCTCATCCTCTGTCATCCCTTTTCCTCCTGCCTTCAATCTTTCCCAGCACCAGGGTCTTTTCCAATGAGTCAGTTCTTTGCATCAGGTGGCCAAAGTATTAGAGCTTTGGCTTCAGCATCAGTCCTTCCAATGAATATTTAGGACTGATTTAAGACTGACTGGTTTGATCTCCTTGCTGTCCCAGGGATTCTCAAGAGTCTTCTCCAGAACCACATAAGATCATCTATCCCAATGTTTTCAGATTCTACATATATGCATTAATACACAATATTTGTTTCTCTTTCTGACTTGCTTCACTTTGTGTGACAGTCTCTTTGTCCATCTATGTCTCTACAAATGACCCAGTTTTGTTCCTTTTTATGGCTAACATTTCATTGTATATATGTATGCCATCTTTATCTATTCCTCTGTTGATGGACATTTAGGTTGTCTCCATATCCTGGCTAATGTAAATAGTGCTGCAGTGAACATTGGAGTGCATGTATCTTTTGGAATTATGGTTTTCTCAGGATATATGCCCAGGAGTGAGATTATTGGGTCATAAGGTAATTTTATTCCTAGTTTTTTAAGGAATCTCCTTACTGTTCTCCATAGTGGCTGTACCAAGTTTACATTCCTACCAACAATGCAAGAGGGTTCCCTTTTCTCCACACCCTCTCCAACGTTCATTGTTTATAGATTTTTTTATGTTGGTCATTCTGACCGGTGTTAGGTGACGTTTCATTGTAGTTTAGATTTAACTTTTTAAATCATGTAACTGAATATCTGGTTTTTAGAAGAATTTTATATAATAAACTGAGTGTCTGCTGCTGCTGCTGCTGCTAAGTCACTTCAGTTGTATCCGACTCTGTGCGACCCCATAGACAGGGGCTCACTGTCTCTGGGATTCTCCAGGCAAGAACACTGGAGTGCGTTGCTATTTCCTTCTCCAATGCATGAAAGTGAAAAGCGAAAGTGAAGTTGCTCAGTCGTTCCCGACTCTTAGCAAAGCCATGGACTGCAGCCTACCAGGCTCCTCCGTCCATGGGATTTTCCAGGCAGAGTACTGGAGTAGGGTGCCATTGCCTTCTCCGAAACTGAGTGTCTAGCACTTTGGATAACAACATTTACTGCATGGTGAATAATGGATGCGTTTCCCTATTGTAGTGAGCAGCATCTGCATTGACTCTGCTAGGCACTGGCTATGAGACCTCAGGCACAGGACTTCATATCTCTGAGCCTCAGTTTCTTCAGCTGTAAAATGGGAGATCATACCACTAGTCTTAAAGGGCTGTCATGAAGAATTAATGAGTCACTAGTGAAAGCAAAAGTAATGATACCACATTCCTTCTTCAGTTCAGTTCAGTTCAGTCACTCAGTCTGTCCGACTCTTTGTGACCCCATGGACTGTATATTATGCCAGGCTTCCCTGTCCATCACCAACTCCCAAAGCCTACTCAAACTCATGTCCATTGAGTTGGTGATGCCATCCAAACATCTCATCCTCTGTCATCCCCTTCTCCTCCTGCCTTCAATCTTGCCCAGCATCAGGGTCTCTTCCAAGGAGTCAGTTCTTCGCAGCAGGTGGCCAAAGTATTGGAGTTTCAGCCTCACCATCAGTCCTTCCAATGAATATTCAGGATTGATTTCCTTTAGGGTTGACTGGTTGGATATCCTTGCAGTCCAAGGGACTCTCAAAAGTCTTCTCCAACACCACAGTTTAAAAGCATCAATTCTTTGGTGCTCAGCTTTCTTTATAGTCCAGCTCTCACATCCATACATGACTACTGGTAAAACCATAGCTTTGACTAGATGGACCTTTGTTGGCAAAGTAACATCTCTCCTTTTTAATATGCTGTCTAGGTTGGTCATAGCGTTTCTTCCAAGGAGCAAGCATCTTTTAATTTCATGGCTGCAGTCACCATATGCAGTGATTTTGGAGCCCAAAAAAATAAAGTTTCTCACTGTTTCCACTGTTCACCCATCTATTTGCCATGAAGTGATGGGAAAGGATGCCATGATCTTAGTTTTCTGAATGTTGAGTTTTCAAACAACTTTTTCACTCTCCTCTTTCACTTTCTAAAGAGGCTCTTTAGTTCTTCTTTGCTTTCTGCCATAATGGTGGCATTCCTTCTTAGAAGACCTCAAAGGCTCTTGTTGCCTTTAAAAAGAAGTCAGACTACTTCAAAGAACTCCACAGTCTATACTTGGCTCTCTTTTCTTTATTGTGTGTCCCACTACAACCCTGTTACTGGGAAAGATTGAGGACAGGAAGAGAGGGGGCGACAGAGGATGTAATGGTTGGATGACCACTGACTCAATGGACACGATTTAGAGCAAACTCTGGAAGATAGTGAATGACAGGGAAGCCTGTTGTGCTGCAGTCCATGGGGTCGTGAAGAGTAGGACATGACTGAACCACTGAACAACAACTACTATAGTACTACAGGTACTTCACAATCTGGCCTTATCAGATTATTTACCATTCCCCAAGTGCTTTCACATATGGACCTTTTTGCTGGCTAACCCTCCACCTGGAATGCTTCCTCCTGCCTCTTTGATTCTTACCCACCCCCCAGCTCCACCTTGCTGTACCAACCTGTAGCCATCCTGCCTTCATTGCTCAGCTCAAACCAGACTTCCTTTTGCAGACTTCCCCCTAAATTTCACCAGACACAAGTCATTTCCCCATTCCCAATACTCCCGTTAGGCTCTGTATCTCTACTGTTAACCACAATTCTTTGTATTGATACATAACTGCTGCTTCCTCCAGACCAGTGTAGAGTGTGAATTAGAATTCATAGCAATTCAGACTCCAGAGCTCCACCCCAGCCCTGTGGAATCAAAAGCTCTGCAGATGAGTGCTGAAAATCTGCATTTTTACAAGCTCTCCAGGTGATTCTTAGGCTTACTAAAGTTCCAGAACATTTGGCCGACACTGAGACACCTCTCAAAAGAATCACGTCTTGGGACTTCCCTAATGGTCCAGTGGCTAAGACTCCATGCTCCCAGTGCAGGACACATGGGTTCTATCCCTGGTCAGGGAACTAGATCTCACATGCCACAGCTAAGAGTCCACATGCTGCATCTAAGACCCAGCACAACAAATAAATAAAAATAAATACTAAAAAAAGAATTACACCTCATGCTTCTGTGGACTCCTTCTCCCTCCAAATCTGTTGCCCAGGATATAGTAATCATTTAATTAAAATTTAAATATTAATTTAAGGTGGCCACAAGAGGAACTTGGAATGGAAGTCATCAATGGAAATCCCAAGAACTATATAACACCTTCTCCAACTTAGTTTTTTCAGCTTAATTTTACTCTACTTAATTTTACTCTAAAGGCAAGGGAAAGCATTCAAGGTCTTAAGGATATCAAAATGTATTATTCTGTCTTCTCTCTACATTTCCTAATCCACTATTGAGTTTTCAGAAATGCAAAACAAAAGGTGTAGCTTTTAATATCTACTACACTAGAAAAAGAACTCTGAAGCAATTCTTAATCAGAATGAGAATAATGTTCTTGCCCTTCATCCCTGCAGCTTTTAATATCTGTACACTATATTTAATCATCTGGGCCCCTTAATTTACTGACATTTAAATGATCTCAAATTAGATTTCCTGGAGCACTGTTCCAAATAAGTAACTTTTTAAGATAATGCAAGGTCTTATTAGTCACAAATCATGCCTCTGGTTGCCACTTGCAGCTTCTACACCTTCTTGAAAAATTACCTTATTTAAAGGATTTTTTTTTCAGTATGGCCAGAGTCTATATGATTTAACTATCTGAGTTTTTACATTTTAGCCAGAATAATATCAAAATAGTGCAACATAATAGAAAAGAAGCTTCTTTCTCATACTTAGTGCAAAACAAGTTTGAACACTTGAAATTACAATTAAATATGTGATAATATTTTTATATTTATGCCATATTATTTTCACATATATCATTACATTTAGTCTTCAAAATTTCCTTGTGAGGCTAGTAGACATGCTATTGTTTTTTATTGAAATATAGTTTACTTACAATGTTGTATTAGTTTTTAGTATACAGCAAAGTGATTCAGTTACATATCCTTTTTAATATTCTTTTCCATTATGATTTTTCATATTCTTTTCTATTTGTTTTCTTGCAGGATATTGAACACTGTACCCTGTGCTATACATTCAATTCAGTTCAGTTCAGTCGCTCAGTCGTGTCTGACTCTTTGCGAACCCATGAATCGCAGCACACCAGGCCTCCCTGTCCATCATCAAGTCCCGGAGTTCACCCAAACTCATGTGCATCGAGTCAGTGATGCCATCCAACCATCTCATCCTCTGTCGTCCCTTTCTCCTGCTGCCCCCAATGCCTCCCAGCATCAGGGTCTTTTCCAATGAGTCAACTCTTTGCATGAGGTGGCCAAAGTATTGGAGTTTCAGCCTCAGCATCAGTCCTTCCAAAGAACACCCAGGACTGGTCTCCTTTATGATGGACTGGTTGGATCTCCTTGCAGTTCAAGGGACTCTCAAGAGTCTTCTCCAACACCACAGTTCAAAAGCATCAATTCTTCGGCACTCAGCTTTCTTCACAGCCCAACTCTCACATCCATACATGACCACTGGAAAAACTATGGCCTTGACTAGACAGACTTTTGTTGGCAAAGTAATATCTCTGCTTTTGAATATGCTACTTAAGTTGGTCATAACTTTCCTTCCAAAGAGTAAGCTAAGCGTCTTTTAATTTCCTGGCTGCACTCACAATCTGCAGTGATTTTGAAGCCCAAAAAAAATAAAGTCTGGCACTGTTTCCACTGTTTCTCCATCTATTTCCCATGAAGTGATGGGACCAGATGCCATGATCTTAGTAAGACCCTATTTTTATCCATTTTATGTATTAAAGCTTGCATCTGCTAATCCCAAACTCCCAATTCATCCCTCCCCCATCCGCCTCTCCCTTGGCAACCACCAGTTTGTTCTGTATGTATGTAATTCTGTTTCTGTTTCATAGATGGGTTCATTTGTGTCATATTTCAGATTCTATATATAAGAGATATCATATAATATTTCTCCTTCTCTGTCTGACTTCATGTAGTAAGATAGTCTATAGGTTCATCTGTGTTGTTGCAATGGCATTGTTTCATTCTTTTTTATGGCTGAGTAATTCCATTGTATGTATGTACCACATCTTCTTTATCCATTCATCTGTCGATGGACCCTGAGGTTGCTTCCATGTCTTAGCTATTGTAAACAGTGCTACAATGAACACTGTGGTGCACGTATCCTGTCAAACCATGCTTTTTTTCCAGATGTACACCTAGGAGTGGAATTGCTAGGTCATAAGGCAATAGAGTTGCTATTTTTTTTTAGTTGTTATTATTAATTTCAGTTTATGGATGAGAAAATGGGTTTCAGGGAAGTCATATGATTTAACCCAAAGCACATCATTACCACTGTAAGCATTAGTGGTTTACTGGTAGAATTCTTGCCTGCTATGCAGGAGGCTTGGGTTTGATTCCCCGCCAATGCAAGAACACTCGTGTTTGGGACTTCCCTGATGGCTGAGACTGTAAAGAATCTGCCTGCCATACAGGAGATCCAGGTTCAATCCCTGGGTTGGGAAGATCTCCTGGAGAAGGGAATGGCTACCCACTCCAGTATTCTTTCCTGAAGAATCCCATGGACTGAGGACCCTGGCGAGCTATAGTCCATGGAGTTGCAGAGTCAGACACGACTGAGAAACTAACACATCATTACAACACAAACCCAAATCTTCTGACACTACAAAGCACATTCATTTGACTGTTTTGCAGTTTCTCAAACTTCTTGAACTGTCACAATTAGGACATATATCCCTAAGGTGTAACTACCCATTTGTCTCCACCAATTCAAGATACAACTGACCATGTCCTGACAGACCATGGCCATTCCAGCTCCCTACAGATGCCTTTCAGACATGGCAGGATCACATGATACAGGTGGCACCTACTTTGCATACACACAAAGCCAGGCCAAACTAGACTCCCTACTGGAAAAGGATGGCAGAGTACAAGTCCCCTGTTAGTCACATGCTCAGCCTACATTCTTATCCCTATTCCTACAAATACAGCACACACTAGCCCTGACCTTCACAGAAGAGGGCCTGTTGTGGTGTTGGTGCCTCTCCCCTGAGTACATACAGTTTAGAAAGGATGGAACCTATGGCTGAAGTTAAGTACATGCATATATTAGGGAAAGACAATAGACATGGGGGAAAGAGGTGGAGCAATCATGTAATACCTCCATGTAAGTGTGGAGCTTGGAGTTTGAAAATTTTGACAACCAAATAAGGATCATTAAAACAAAGCAAGCAGCACATATTTATAGAGCAACTATGATGGGCCTGGCACTGAGTTTAACACTGCAGGGAATAGAAAAATGAATGAGACATGGACCATGCCCTTGAAAAACTCACACTGCCGAGAGGGAAGTAGACACATAAACAATTACAGAACAGCATGATATGTGGTCTAATGGCCCTAGAATAGGAGTCATCACTACTATTTTTAGTAAGGAATTAGTAGGGATATATTGTAGATACACCATCAACATCACCAATGCATAACCATGAGTGTTCTATTTTGTGTCCTAAATTACCCCTAGATGAACCACTCCTAGAAGCTTGAAGTGTTCTGTTACAATATAGGACTACATTGTTTTACAAAGCAAATTATAATATTAGTTTTTAAGTCTCCACTGTGTATACAAAGTTTCATAAGAGACTTCAACAAAGATGCTCTTATATTAGCTAGATATAGAAACCTACAAAATATTAACTACAGGTGAAATGAATAGCTTTTGACAAAGAAATAACAAGAGGAATATGTTTGCTTCTAACAAAAATGTGACAGTATTATGTGACACACCCCCCAACCCCGGTCTCGGAGATTTCAAAAAGCCGCTAAGGTGTCAAAGTATGCTATTACCTCTTACTTTTTCTGTCTAGAAGAAATGAATACAGTGTTTCAATTATGTTCTTCCCTCTGGGGCAAGAGAGCTAATATATTATTTATTTTAAAAAGAATTAAAATTAAGATGCTAGCACATTCATAATTTCATCTAATTTTTCACCAATGAAAATAAAAAATAAATTTGCACAAAATGAAACATGTGTAGGTCTCAATCACTTAATTCCCTCAATTCTGATATTAAACTTTTGAATAAGACATCCTTTGGAAAGCTAGCTCAAAATAACAGATGTTTTGCACCATTCCTAAAATCACAATCCTCATCAAAAACCCATGTCTTGAACTTTCTGAAAGATAATTGTTACTGGGTATTTCAACAGAGAAATTTGAAAAGAGTGGGATACCCTGAACTCACCTGTAGGGTAGTTGCACACAAATCTTAGCAAACAATTTTACCACAAACTCACTAGATAGATGTAATGGGCACTGCTCACAAATTCACCTACATGGCTTTTGTGATATGATATGTAATAACAGTAAAATATACATGAGCCTTATTTCTAAGCCTTCAATATGAAGAAAACTCACTGAAGAAGTCGTCTATTCCTTCCCACACAATTCTAGAGCCCTAGGCTTCCCTAAGGCGCTAGCGGTAAAAATCCACCTAACAATGTAGATGTGGGAGACACAGTTTCGATCCCTGGGTCAGGAAGATCCCCTAGAGGAGGACATGGCAACCCACTCCAATATTCTTGCCTGGAAAATCCCATGAACAGAGGACCCTGGTGGGCTACAGTTCATAGGGTCACAAAGAATTGGACCTGATTGAGCATCTGAGTGCAACCTACAAACTTCCAGAAGCCACACAGCTGTCCAATAGCTTGCAGCATGGTTGTGAAAGCTGCTTCAAAGCTTGCTCTAAGGGTCATAGCATTGAAGCAATCCATCTCCTACACAATTATACATATGCCTGGCTTGAACAGGCAATCCAAGGGCATATGAAAGGATGATCCACTCCTTCCCAAGGTTTCAGCTGAATACAGCTGATATCTAGCTCTGCAAACCTCCTTTGAGGAATCATGTCCACAGCATAGCGTCAGGGCACCTCTACCTCCACCCACATGTATAGTGGTCCCCCCTTCTTCGTGGAGAACATGTTCCAAGATCCCTAGAGGATGCCTGAAACAGAGGACAGTGCCAAATCTTATATATACTATGTTTTTCCTATGCATACACACCTATGATAAAGTTTAATGTCCAATTAGAGATTAATGACAATAACTAAAATAGAATGATTGCAAGAATTTACTGTAATAAAAATTATGTGAACGTGGTCTCTCTCAAAATACCTTATTGTATACATTTAATGCCTTTTCCATCTTAAGCACTTATCACACACTTTTAATTTTGCAGTTTGAGATGCGACAGCAAAACTAGCACGAACTTCTTTTTCCTTCTTCACAAAAGCCTCAGCATACAATGTTTTCGCCTTCTGTATTCGGTTGAGAACTTAGACCGTTTCACTTAAAGGAAGCACTTTACAGCTTCTTTTTGGCATATTTGAACTACAAGCATCACTACTCTTGTGCTTTGAGACCATTATTAAGTATAAAGTAAGGATTACTTACTTTAGTAAGTAATGCAAGCACTGCAGTACTGCCTCTGTCTGATAACTAAGGCAGCTACTAGGTGAATAATGGGTGGGTTCCTCTGGACGAAGGAGTAATGCATGTCCTGGGAGGGATGGAGCTGATGTCATGAGATTTCATTGTGCTACTTAGAAGGGTGCACAACTTAAAATTTGTGCATTGTGTATGCTGGAATTTATTATTTAATATTTTCAGACCACGTTGGACCTCAGGTAACTATAACCTCAGACAGCAAAGCCATGGATAAGGAGGACTCCTCTAGGGCATTCTTAATATTTATCTACAGTCTCTGTTCCAATCTGCTTCACAATCTACCTTTTATTCAGTGTCCTAATTTGTCCTTTTCATCCCAGCTTTGACCTTTGTTATTAATTATGCCATTTACAGCCTCATCTGGTACTGGACCAAAACCTTGACACCATTTTCCCAATTCTGAAGTCTCGCTTTTCTCAACTCTGATTTGGCTATGCCCTCTGATTCTGTTACTTCAGAAGCTCTGAGTAACCACCTGGTCCAATCTTGGCCCCTAAACTGTCACAGGTGGAGGCTCCACAGGTGAAACATGTGAAAGAACAGAGAGCAGAGGTCCAAATATACAGTTTGTATGTAACATGGGTACATTCATGAACACACTTAAATCACATGCTGTTTCACATGGGCAAAAGTATGGATTGACCTCAATAAATAGAACACCAGGCCCTTGGAATCTCTCCCTCTTTCCCTCTTTCCCCTTTCTTCCACAACCTCACTGTGTGGCCCTAGTAACGAGACTTAACTTTAGGTAGTGAAAGTCACTCAGTCATGTCCGACTCTTTGCAACCCCGAGGACTATACAGTCCATGGAATTCCCCAGGCCAAAATACTGGAGTGGGTAGCCTTTCCCTTCTCCAGGGGATTTTCCCAACCCAGGAATCGAACCCAGGTCTCCAGCATGGCAGGCAGATTCTTTACCAACTAAGCCACAAGGGAAGCCCATGTAGCCCTAGATGTGCCACGTAATTTCCAGGATGTGCAATAAATCTTTTACAAATTTTCTCCTGATGGTTACTGCTGAAGTTATCTTTCAATCATAATAAGAACCATAAGGGCTGATCCAGCCAGAACATTGGTTATTGATTGGCTGAGGCCAGCACACAACAGTTATTCTACCATCGAATAATAGCATTATTTGTCTATATCTAAAAAATATCAGCATGTGACACCAGAATTGGAACACATGACATTTCATAACACAAAATAATATGCTGGGAGCCAAACAACACAACGCTGATTCTGTATATGAACTGTGCAAATGTTTCATTAAAAAAGACTGAAATAAGTTGTCATGGAAATTGTTCCAATTTGAGACTTACTGGATATACCAATATTGCATTTCCATACCTGCCACATCTCCCTAAATGTAAGCCACACCGCTTCATAGGAACTATAAATTTTGTTGTAAAAGGGAAAAGAGTTGGTCTAGGTCTTTGTAATAGTTAGAAAAAGCATAAACTGAGCTATATTTCTTTTTCGATCATTAAAATTAGAACCTGAATTTTTAAGTAGTAACCTGTGTTGTTTTTGAAAGTGTAATACGGCACCGTATAATCTACTTCCTCAGTCCACCTTTAATTGTGCATGGTCTTCATTAAATGCCTAGAGGTAACTATAGAAATAAGCTGAAATTGGAAGGCTAAACACTCTGCCATCCTCCTCACTCTGCTCATATAGGACGTAAAGGGAATGAGAACACTAAACAAGAAGTATGTGATCTCAGAGCTGTAACAGTCTTTAAGAGCTAAGAAAGAGGACGTCAAGACAAATACGGTGGGACTTCCCTGGTACTCCAGTTGTTAAGAATCTGCCTTGCAATGCATGGGACATGGGTTCAATCCCTGGTTGGATATCTAAGATCCCATATGCTGAGGGGCAACTAAGACCATGAGCTGCAACTACTGAGCCTGTGCACAGCAGTCAAGATCCTGCATGCCACAACTAAGACACAACACAATCAAATAAATAAATTTTTTTAAAAAAGAAAAATATGGCTCAGTGTTGCCTCCTTCTTACATTCAGTAAAGCCCAAAGAGAAATAATATGAAAACTGAGAATGAAGGAAGGCACACTCTAGATGAAATTATTCAAAACACACCAATAGTAATTTAAAATTTAAATGCAAAGGACATGATCATGGTAAATCACAAACCACTGTGGGTTTGCAAATAAGCTGCTGTTAAAATAGTCTTACTGAAAACCAAGAAAACTCTAGCAGCAAGCTGTGTGTGAACAAGCACCATGGGAGCCTTACAACTCTGAATTTGAGTTTTCAGTAGGCTTAAGCAATGTACTGATTTTAGCTTCTGAAGATCAAGCTTCAAAAATCATTAATCACTCTCTTGGTAATGTTTTTTTAAATTGAAGTATAGTTGATTTGTGTTAATTACTGCTGTACAGCAAATTCAACTATCTATATGTATGGGCTTCCCTGGTGGCTTAGATAGTAAAGAAGCTACCTGCAATGCAGGAGACTTGGGTTTGATCCCTGAGTTGAAAAGGTCGCCTGGAGAAAGAAATGGCTACCCACTCCAGTATTCTTGCCTGGAGAATTCCATGGACAGTCAGACACGACTGAGTGACTAATACACACACACAAATATATATGTGTGTATATATATATATATATATTCTTTTTTAAAATATTCTTTTTCATTATTTTTTATCATGGATATGGAATATAGTTCTCTGTGCTATACAGTAAGATCTTAGTAAGTTAATAGTATAGAATAATGGTCAAAAGCATGGACTCTGGAGTCAGATTGCTAGATGTAAATCATAACTCTGCCATTTATTGGTTATGTGTCCTTGGGCAAATTACCTAAGGTCTTTGTGCCTCAGTTTTTCAGCCATAAAGTGGGGGCAATAGAATTAACATCTCCCTACAGTGTTCAATCAGTATTTATACATTGCTTAGGGCGGTGTCAGGCATGGAGTAAGCTGTATATGAGTATTTGTTAAGCAAAAAGCAGGTTCTCCTGCTGCTGCTGCTAACTCACTTCAGTCGTGTCTGACTCTGTGCAACCTCATAGACGGCAGCCCACCAGGCACTGTCGTCCCTGGATTCTCCAGGCAAGAACACTGGAGTGGGTTGCCATTTCCTTCTCCAATGCATGAAAGTGAAAAGTGAAAGTGAAGTCGCTCAGTCGCATCCGACTCTTAGCAACCCCATGGACAGCAGTCTACCAGGCTCCTCCTCCGTCCATGGGATTTTCCAGGCAAGAGTACTGGAGTGGGGTGCCATTGCCTTCTCCTACCTTCTCCTAGTCATACTTAAAACGATAGTCTCTGGAATCCTGTGTCATTTGCCTGCAACAGCTGAAGAAAAAACTTATACTTTTAGATTCAGCTTCCATGGTGGCTCAGATGTAAAGAATCTCTCTGCAGTGTAGGAGACCCAGATTTGATTCTTGGGTCGGGAAGATCCCCTGGAGAAGGAAATGGCTGCCTGCTTCTTGCCTGGAGAATTCCACGGACAGAGCAGCCTGGCGGGCTACAGTCCATGGGGTCACAAAGAGTCAGACACGGCTGAGTGACTAACTCACACATGATCCATCAGTGAAAAATTATTGCCCAGCTGCAAGCCTAGGACCATGTTTTTAGAATCCCTTAAAAGCCTCTCATCTAAGCTATTCATGTTACATTTGAGGAAATAGAGGACTATGGCAGGAAGGGGACTTGCCCAAGGTAGAGCTGTCAAAATATGGCAGAGTTAGAAATAGAAGCCTAGACCCTCTCTGCCTTCCTAAGGCTGAGTTGTAAATATATCTTGTAGAAATCTCATTATATATAATCTTACTATACAGGAAAAAATCATACTAGTAAAGATGAGACAGAAAGTAGAACACCCCTGTGAAATTCTATGTGAGCCACTATGGCATAAAACAAAGAAGCAATTACCTTAGGACACATCTTGCTAAGAGAGAAACAAAATAAATGGAGACAAAGCACAGATGCTCACAGACGCAATTCAAAGCTATGGTGCCTGATGCTGTTATGCTCTGTAATGACTCAGCTTGCTGCAAAACAAAATGCTATTTTTGCTTTTCACCTTTTTAGGTAAAAGTGAAAATTCTTTTCAGATTTCTTTCAGTTAGTGAAAACAGGTACTAATGTAGGTCTTTCGTACAAGCCAAAGGGTATAAAACAAACTTTTGGAAAACTGGCGGGTTGGGATGGTACCTGTATTTACACTAACAACACAAATTGTGTGCTTAACACCTTAGAGGGCTTCCCAGCTGGCGCTAGTGGTAAAGAACCTGCCTGCAATGCAGGAGACTTATAAGAGACACGGGTTTGGGAAGATCCCCTGGAGAAGGGCATGGCAACCTACTTCAGTATTCTTACCTGAAGAATCCCATGGACAGAGGAGCCTGGTGGGCTACAGTCCCTGGGGTTGCAAAGAGTTGGACACAACTGAAACGACTTAGCATGCACATGCATGCAATACCTTAGAATCATGTTTTTGCATGTGAAACTGTGGTTCCCAATCACTGATATTCCTTATTTCAGAAACCTCTTACCAATATGGTTCTCTCTCTTGTAACTACATTAAATCACAAGATGGCTATGTGCTAAGTCACTTCAGTCATGTCCAACTCTTTGCGACCCCATGCACTGTAGCTTACCACGCTCTCCTGTCCATGAGATTCTCCAGGCAAGAGTACCAAAGTGGGTTGCCATCTACTCCTCCAGGGGCTTTTCCTGACCCAGGATCAAACTCACATCTCTTAATGTCTCCTACATTGGCAGGTGGGTTCTTTACTACTAGCGCCACTTGGGAAGCCCAAATCACATTATTTCCTTCTATTATCATCTTAATCTCTCTGGGTTGCTATAACAAAATACCAGAGACAAGGAGGCTTATAAATAACGAAAGTTAATTCTCAAGTTCTGGAGGTTGGGAAGTCCATCAGTAGATTCAGTATCTGGTGAACCCTCATTTCCTAGTTCATAGACTGCAGTCTTTTGGAGGTATTCTCACATGGTGAAAGGGGTGAGGGAACTCCCTGGGATCCCTTTTATAAGGACACTAATCCCATTCATGAGGGCTCCACCCCCAGGACCTAATCACCTCCAAAAGGTCCCATCTCCAAATACCATCACATTGGGGGTTAGGTTTCAACATATGAATTGGAGAACTGAGGTAACACAGATATTCAGTCAATAGCAATTACGCATTCAAAAACAATGCCTTTGTAGTCAAAT
Source organism: Aepyceros melampus (assembly GCA_006408695.1). NCBI lineage: Eukaryota > Metazoa > Chordata > Mammalia > Artiodactyla > Bovidae > Aepyceros > Aepyceros melampus. The sequence continues at coordinate 98,784 of SJXQ01011028.1, read as the reverse complement.
AAACTGAACCTGTTGAAGGAAAACCCCTAAGGCAATTTTATCCGTTACACTAACACTTCAAAAGATCTTTCCTGAATGACTGATTCAGATGATACTCTAATTGCAATTTTGATTTCCCATACCAGGATGTCTACATCTTTTTAGCTTTATGATACTTCAAATATTAAATTATTAAGAATGTATGCAGCCCAAGAATTAAACATGAAAGCTAGCTCAGAGGCAATGAAGTATAAAACCAGAAATTGCTTCTTAATTCCTTTGTCAATTAAAAATAAATAAAAATAAATGAAGAGCTTGTCCTTCCAGCTTTTAAAAAGACATTTCTGAAAGTCAGGATTGTGAATCCATGTGTTGTATTTCTAATCCCAGGGAGACTTTACAAGACTCATTTACTGAAAAGCAAAGCAGAGATTCTGATGTACCGCCTAAAATGAAAACCCACTACTTTGTAAATTTGCATTTACTTTAATATTTATCAATGATAAAAACTCTCTCAGTTAACATTTGTTAAATACTAAGTGTCCAATGCAAACTCATCAGTTGAAGTCTTTTTACAGTTCCCTTACAGACCATGATTGTTTGGGTTAAAGTCCTATTATTTTATCATAACTATCATTGCTTCCTAGGAAGTAGTGATTGAGATTTGTCCAAGCATGTGACTTGCAAAATCGTATGTTTCTTCCTATGTGCTTCATTAACCTCAATATTTAGTGCTACTAGAGTAATAATCAACTACAATGCAACAATCAGATATCAATAAGGTATTATGTAATAAATATGCTACTACACTAAAGAATTACTGGAAAAAACAGGTTAATGAATTATGGTACATTATGAAAATCATAGATTCCGTATGTCAGATTGGAAGATCTCTTAGAGACTGTGCAGCTAAATCCTCACAAAGGCAAGGAAATGTCGCTTCAGATCAGTGAGTTAGTCTTGGATTCAATAGTCTTCTGGATGACTCTCAAATATACATCCAAGTTTGGGATTTTTTGTGTTTATTTGTGTGTGTGTGTGTGTGTGCATTTCAGTAAATATATTCCCTGTTTGAGGTTCATATCAATTTGGTTAATTCCAAGATTTTTCTCTAGAGCAAATCATAATCTAACAAAGTTTCACAGCAATAAGTTCCCATTTATGAGTATTTACATTTATGGATATTGCCTCATGTTGGTTCGGCAGCCATAACACATTCATATTTGGAAGAAAAAGAAAGATAACCTGAGAGAACTTCCATGTTACAGTTATTTTCCATTATTTAATAAGTGTAATGTTTCATATGTGGCTTCTTATATATATATTTAAATGTTACATACTAAGAAATTAGCTACAGAATCCTGTGGTCTTCTGAAGACAATTATACCAGAAAATTTATTTTCAGCAAACTGAGAAACTAGGTAAGGAGAAAAATCATCTTGAAAATGGAATTGCACAGCAATGACAAGGCATGAGTCTTTTTAGTGACTTCATCCCTTCTAAGCTTCCCTGGTGGCTCAGACAGTAAAGAATCCACCTGGAATGTGGGAGACCTGCGTTCAATTTCTGGTTGGGAAGGTCCCCTGGAGAAGGAAACAGCTACCCACTCCAGTATTCTGGCCTGGAGAATTCCACAGACAGAGGAGCCTGGCAGGCCACAGTCCATGGAGTTGCAAAGAGTCAACATGACTGAGCGACTTTGACTTCACTTCACTTCAAACTCTCAGGAGCAAGATAGTATAATACTGTAGCAATCATTTAAACTTTTCCTGATTTGAGTCCAATGGCTATTCTGACACAATGCTTTTTTTGAAGGCCGTCTCAACCTGTATAATCAGTCCTTAAAACTTCACATGATGTTCAGTAAACCAAGACCAAGATTCTCACTCATATCATCAGGGCATTTTGCCTCTTAGCCTATCAACTAAACTGCAGTTTCTTTGCTTACATCTTCCACTTACTCAAATGAGCTGACTTACCAGATTTTATTTGCCCACTAACCAGATTTCATCTAGATAGTAGAGTTTAGAGGAGAGCTCCATGCCCTTAAGGGAGAGCTGCAGGCTTTAACTGGGCACTCAGCAGCAAGATAATCCACTCCTATTGTCTGTCATCTATCCCCTTTTGTTTCAACGAGGCCCTGTGGCACAAAGGATGTGAGTAGCTGACGCTATAGTGATCTTGCTTTTGTTGACTACATAACATGTTGTCTGAATCTATTTGGGTTGTTTCTTTTCCAGCAGAATCTGTCATGCTGTCTGACATAGTGTCTATCGGTAAGCACTCCAAGCTCCAGAGCAAAACAACCTGAGTATAAATCCCAACTCTCTCACTTATAAGATGTGTGATCTTGGGTAAGATCCATAATCTTTCTGTGCCATGAATTCTTCACATTATGTACTATCTAAGCCTCCATGACAGTAAAAGAACAAGTTTGCTGTGTCAAAGGCCATTTAGTGCCATGAAATGAGCTACACTACTTTTTTCCTCAACCATTACATATTCACTGAATGCCTATGCACTAGAAATTACAGAAAATACCACTTTTAAGACATGAAATTTGTCCCTATGAAACCACTTTCTGTGAATTCTGAATAAAGGACATGTAGTTAATGAGTAATATGCAAAATAAGCCCTCCAAGAGAGATAGACCACTTTGACCTGGGACCAGAGTGTGGATCCAATCTAGATATCTTTTCCATTTAATCCCTAATATGTTTTAGCAAAACCATAGTTGTGTTTTCTTCACTATTTCAGAAATTCAACTACCTTTCCTTATTTAAATGATTTTAGGCTCCAACATTATAATGATAAACTCATAACTTGGATAGATGACTCAGCAGGTAAAGAATCCACCTGCAATGCAGGAGACACAGGTTCAATCCCTGGGTTGTGAAGATCCCCTGGAGGAGGAATTGGCAACCCACTCCAGCATTCTTGCCTGGGAAATCCCATGGATAGAGGAGCCTGGTGGGATACAGTCCATGGGCTTGCAGAATCGGACATGACTGAGTGACAAAGCAAGCATGCTCTAAAGGACAATACATAAAATACATAAGGCCTATGTTTTTGTTCATCATGTGAACTTTATTTCTGTTTAACTGTTCATTATCATCTGCTTAGGAAATACTATATCTCAGTTCAGTTTAGTTCAGTCACTCAGTCATGTCTGACTCTTTGCGACCCCATGAATCGCAGCACGCCAGGCCTCCCTGTCCATCATCAACTCCCGGAGTTCACTCAGACTCTCGTCCATCGAGTCAATGATGCCATCCAGCCATCTCATCCTCTGTCATTCCCTTCTCCTCCTGCCCCCAATCCCTCCCAGCACCAGCAACAGAGTCTTTTCCAATGAGTCAACTCTTCGCATGAGGTGGCCAAAGTACTGGAATTTCAGCTTTAGCATCATTCCTTCCAAAGAAATCCCAGGGCTGATCTCCTTCAGAATGGATTAGAGTCTTCTCCAACACCACAGTTCAAAAGCATCAATTCTTCGGCACTCAGCCTTCTTCACAGTCCAACTCTCACATCCATACATGACCACAGGAAAAACCATAGCCTTGACTAGACGGACCTTAGTCGGCAAAGTAATGTCTCTGCTTTTCAATATGTTGTAATGGACTGGTTGGATCTCCTTGCAGTCCAAGGGACTCTCAAGAGTCTTCTCCAACACCACAGTTCAAAAGCACCAATACTTCTGCGCTCAGCCTTCTTCACAGTCCAACTCTCACATCCATACATGACCACAGGAAAAACCATAGCCTTGACTAGACGGACTTTAGTCGGCAAAGTAATGTCTCTGCTTTTGAATATGCTATCTAGGTTGGTCATAACTTTTCTTCCAAGGAGTAAGCGTCATTTAATTTCATGGCTGCAGTCACCATCTGCAGTGATTTTGGAGCCCCAAAAAATAAAGTCTGACACTGTTTCCACTGTTTCCCCATCTATTTCCCATGAAGTGATGGGACCAGATGCCATGATCTTCGTTTTCTGAATGTTGAGTTTTAAGCCAACTTTTTCACTCTCCTCTTTCACTTTCAACATGGTCCTTGGAGCATCTGCAACAGAATGATCTGGGGAGGTTGCTAAAAAGACAGATGCCTTGGCTCTATCCCAAAACAATTAAAAATATATTTGAGGATGGAGATCAAGTAAAACCAGGTTTGTTAATGTCTCAAGGACTTCTTTTGACATTTAAGATTATAGAATCAGTGGTGTGATGTCTATAGTTTCCAAGTAAGAACTAATCTAAGTAGAATCAAACTAAGTAGAATTGACCAAAAAAGTACAGAAGTAGGTAAAATGAACTCCAGGTGAGGCATGCAAAAGTAAAAGGTAGGATAAAGACAGTAATTATTTTCTATAATGAGGGAGACACACACATTATAGGTTACTATTTGTGTGCCATATTATCTCAATGCTCAGGACCTAAATCACCAGGGTATAACAAATTAAAGATTCTGTTCATAAAGAAATAAACCAACTTTGGCAAAATCTATAATTGATACATTTCTTATTGCTCATCTTTTAAGAATATGTTTCTCATGTTATAAGTTGTTACATATTTTTATTATTTGTTTAAAGTCATAAAACTTTGGGGAAATGCATATAAGGATAATATTGAAGAAAAATCATTAAAAGAAAAACCAATATGTTTTCACATGCTTATTTCATTGAATTGTCAATTTGGGCAATAAAATCGATTCAAAGTTTTCTGCTCTTTGGAGGTAAGAATGGAGATACCTCTTTGGAGGTAAGAATGGAAATATGAAACAATACACACACACACACAGAGAACATATTTCCTAGTAAATTCAAACATGAATTTGTCTTTTGAGTTACTTTAAAATGATTAGCAGAGGCACTGAAGGGAAAAAATATTGTCATTTTATAAGAGATGATATTGATTGAGCAACATAGTATGATTATACATAGGAATTAAATGATAAGGTACACTGGAATATTTTATTCTTAATAGCCTATATATAGCTTTTATAATTTACATACTCATATAAGATATGTAAATCAGAACACCATAATGCCCTTTATATCTTATCAAGGAAGAGTGTCATCTGATTCTTTCTGTTGAGGCAAACATTTCCTTTAGCAAAGGCTATAAACTCTTTCCCTGCCCAAAGTTATTAACTCAGAGTGAACTTCAAGTCTAACTTGCTTTTTTCTTCCACTCTCAGAACATAAGACATAAGGAAAATTATTTTAAATCAGGCAAACAAGAAGAACAGGTGAAATTTTATGGTAGAGGGAAAAGTATACAGTAGTTGTTCTGTTAATATTAGGGATAGGAGTAGGAAAGGATAAACTGGAAATTGTAAGTGTAAAGAATATTACCTACGGACTATTTGTAAGAAATTTAAGCATCTTAATGATGTAAAGACAAGATAGTATAGACTGAATGTTTCCTGCCAGCCATGTCTTAGTTAGAAGCAAAAAATAAATAAATAAACATTGAAGATAAGATATAAACTGTTTTCAATCCACTATGATAGGACATTCAAAAAGCAAATTTAACTGTGTTCAAGTCGCTGTTCAGTTGCTAAGTCATGTCCAACTCTTTGTAACCCCATGGATTGCAGCATGCCAGGCTCCTCTGTCCTCCAATATCTCATAGTTTGTTCAAACTCACGTCCATTGAGTCAGTGATGCTATGTAACCATTTCATCCTCTGTCGCTCTCTTTTCTGTTTCCTTCAATCTTCTCCAGCATCAATGTCTTTTCCAACAACCTGGCTCTTCATATCAGGTGGCTCTTACAGCTTCAACAGCAGTCCTTCTAATAGCATTCAGGGTTGTTTTCCTTTAGGACTGACTGGTTTGATCTCCTTGCAGTCCAAAGGACTCTAAGAGTCAGCACCACAGTTCAAAAGCATCTATTCTTTGGCACTCAGCCTTCTTTATGGTCCGAGCTTCTCCGTACGTGACTGCTGGAAAACCATAGCTTTAACAATGCATACAGACCTTTGTCAGCAAAGTGATGTTTTATAATGTGCCATCTAGGTTTGTCATAACTTTCCTTCCAAGGATAAAGTGTCTTTTAATTTCATGGCTGCAGTCACCATCTGTAGTGATTTTGGAGCCCGTGAAAATAAAATCTGTCACTGCTTCCAATTTTTCTCCTCTATTTGCCATGAGGTAATGGGACAAGATGCAATGATCTTATGTTTTTTTCATGTTCAATTAGAAGCCAACTTTTTAACGCTCCTCTCTGACCCTATCAGTAGGCTGTTTAGCTCCTTTTCAATTTCTGGCATTACAGTGGTACCATATGCATATCTGAGGTTGTTGATACTTCTCCTAGAAATCTTGATTCCAGCTTGTGATTCATTCAGCTTGACATTTTTCATGACGTACTCTGCACATAAGTTAAATGAGCAGGACTACACAATATACAGCCTTATCATAATCCTTTCTCAATTTTAAACCAGTCCATTGTTTCATGTCTGGCTCTGTTGCTTCTAGACCTGCACACAGATTCTTCAGGAGACAGGTAAAGTGGTCTGGACTCCCATCTCTTTAAGAATTATTCAGTTTGTTGTGATCTACAAAGTCAAAAGATTTTGAACATTGAGCAGTTGCTCAGTCGTGTCCAACTTTTTGTGATCCCACGGACAGTAGCCTACCAAGCTCCACCGTCCATGGTATTTTCCAGGCAAGAATACTGGAGTGGGCTGCCATTTCCTTAGTGTGGTCAATGAATAATATTTAAATGTAATATCACTTTTTCCATGAGATGGGAATACCAGACCACCTGACCTGCCTCTTGAGGAACCTATATGCAGGTCAGGAAGCAACAGTTAGAACTGGACATGGAACAACAGACTGCTTCCAAATTAAAAAAAAAAAAAGGAGCACGTCAAGGCTGTAATTGTCACCCTGCTTATTTAACTTATATGCAGAGTACATCATGAGAAACACTGGGCTAGAGGAAGCACAAGCTGGAATCAAGATTGCTGGGAGAAATATCAATAACCTCAGATATGCAGATGACATGACACCACCCTTCTGGCAGAAACTGAAGAGGAACTAAAGAGCCTCTTGATAAAAGTGAAAGAGGAGAGTGAAAAAGTTGGCTAAAAGCTCAACATTCAGAAAACAAAGATCATGGCATCTGGTCCCATTATTTCATGGGAAATAGATGGGAAACAGTGTCAGACTTTATTTTGGGGGGGCTGTAAAATCACTGCAGATGGTGATTGCAGCCATGAAATTAAAAGAGCTTACTCCTTGGAAGGAAAGTTATGACCAACCTAGATAGTATATTCAAAAGCAGAGATATTACTTTGCCAACAAAAGTCTGTCTAGTCAAGGCTATGATTTTCCCAGTGGTCATGTATGGATATGAGAGTTGGACTGTGAAGAAAGCTGTGTGGCAAGGAATTGATGCTTTTGAACTGTGGTGTTGGAGAAAACTCTTGAGAGTCCCTTGGACTGCAAGGAGATCCAACCAGTCCATTCTGAAGGAGATCAGCCCTGGGATTTCTTTGGAAGGACTGATGCTAAAGCTGAAACTCCAGTACTTTGGCCACCTCATGCGAAGAGTTGACTCAGTGGAAAAGACTCTGATGCTAAGAGGGATTGGGGGCAGGAGGAGAAGGGGACAACCGAGGATGAGATGGCTGGATGGCATCACCAACTCAATGGACATGAGTCTGAGTGAACTCCGGGAGTTGGTGATGGACAGGGAGGCCTTGTGTCCTGTGATTCATGGGGTTGCAAAGAATCAGACACAACTGGTGACTGAACTGAACTGAACCAATGTTAACAATTTGATCCCTGGTTCCTTTACCTTTTCTAAATCCAGCTTGTACATCTGGAAATTCTTTGTTCATGAACTGCTAAAGCCTAGCTTGAAGGATTTTAAACATTACCTTTCTAACATGTGAAATGGGTTCAATTGTGGGGTAGCTTGAACATTCTTTGGCATTTCCGTTCTTTGGGATTGGAATGAAAACTGACCTTTTCCAGTCCTGTGGCCACTGCTGTGTCTTCCAAATTTGCTGCCTTATTGAGTGCAGCATTTTCATAGCATCATCTTTTAGGATTTGAAATAGCTCAACTGGAATTCCATCACCTCCACTAGCTTTGTTCATAGTAATGCTTCCTAAGGACTACTTGACTTCACACTCCAGGATGTTCAGCTCTAAATGAGTGACCACATCATCGTGGTTATCCAGGTCATTAAGACATTTTTTGCATGGTTCTTCTGTGTATTCTTGCCACCTCTTCTTAATCTTGTCTGCTTGTGTTAGATCCTTACTGTTCCTGTTCTTTATCGCACCCATCCTTTCAAGTTTTCCCTTGATATCTCCAAATTTCTTGAAGAGATTTCTAGATTTTCCCATTCTATTGATTTCCTCTATTTCTTTGAATTTTTCATAAGAAGGCTTTCATATCTCTCTTGCTATTCTCTGGAACTTGCTTGCAGTTGAGTATGTCTTTCTCTTTCTCCCCTGCCTTTAACTTCTCTTCTTTTCTCAGCTATTTGTAAAGGCCCCTTTGACAACAACTTTGCTTTCTTGCATATCTTTTTCTTTGGCGTGATTTTGATCATTGTATCCTGTACAATGTTATAAACCTCTATCTATAGTCCTTCATGCATTTTATCAGATCTAATCCTTTGAATCTATTCATCACCTCCACTTTATAATACTTCCCTGGTGGCTCAGACAGTAAAGCGTCTGCCTACAACGCAGAAGACTCAGGTTTAATCCCTGGGTTGGGAAGATCTCCTAGAGAAGGAAATGGCAATCAACGCAGTATTTTTGCCCGGAAAATCCCATGGACGGAGAAGCCTGGTAGGCTACAGTCCATGTGGTCGTAAAGAGTTGGACATGACTGAACAACTTCAGGTTCACTTTCACTTTCTTTCCTTTTTATAATCACAAAGAATTTGGTTTAAGTCATACCTAAATGGGGTCATGAAGAGTTGGACACGACTTAGTGACTTCACTTTCACTTTTCACTTTCATGCACTGGAGAAGGAAATGGCAACCCACTCCAGTATTCTTGCCTGGAGAATCCCAAGTACAGAGGAGCCTGGTGGGCTGCCGTCTTTGGGGTCGCACAGAGTCAGACACGACTGATGTGACTTAGCAGCAGCAGCAGCATGCCTAAATGGCTTAGTGGTTTACTGCGCTTTTTTTTTTTTTTTTCCAATTTAAGCCTAAATTTTGCAATGAGAAGTTCATGATCTGAGCCATAGTCAGCTCCAGGTCTTGTTTTTGCTGACTGTATAGAGCTTCTTCATCTTCAGCTGCAAAGAACATAACAGTTTGATTTCAGCATTGACCATCGGTGATGTCCATGTGTAGAGTCATCTATTGTGCTGTTGGAAAAGGGTGTTTGCATGACCAGCATGTTCTCTTGACAAAACTGTTAGCCTTTTCCCTGCTTCATTTTGTACTCTAAGGCCAAACTTGCCTGCTACTCTTGACTTCTTACTCTTGCATCCCAATTCTCTATGATGAAAAGGATGTCTATTTTGGTGTTAGTTTTAGAAGTTGCTGTAGGTCTTCATGGAACTTGTCAACTTCATCTTCTTTGGCATCAGTGGTTGGAATACAGACTTGGATTACTATGACGTGGAATTACTTGACTTGGAAATGAACCAAGATCATTCTTTTGTTTTTCATGTTGCACCCATGTACTATATTTCAGACTATTTTGTTGACTTTGAGGGCTACTTCTTCTAAGGATACTTGCCCACAGTAGAAGATATAATGATCATCTAAACTAATTCACCCAATCCCATCCATTTTAGTTCACTGATTCCTAAGAATTGACATTCAATCATTCCATCTCCCTGATTGACCATGTCCAATTTACTTTGACTCATGGACCTAACATTTCAGATTCCTGTGCAATAATGTTCTTTACAGCATCAGACCTTACTTTTACCACCAGACACATCCACAACTAATCATCATTTCCACTTTGGCCCAGCTGCTTCATTCTTTCTGGAGTTATTAATAATTGCCATCTGCTCTTCCCTAGAAGCATAGTTGATACCATTTGACCTCAGAGGTTCATCTTCCAGTGTCAAATCTTTTTGCTTGTTTATAATGCTCATGGTGTTCTCAAGCAAGAATACTGGAATGCCTTGTATTCCAGTGGACAACATTTTGTCATAAGTCTTCACTATGACCCAGCTGTCTTGGGTAGCCCTGTATGGCATGGCTTATAATGTCATTGAGTTAGGCAAGCCCCTTTGCCATGACAGGGCTGTGATCCATGAAGAGGTGTTCAAGTAGTTGTCACTTATAACTTAAAAATGAATTTATCTTCCATGTAAAGGATTTACCAAATTGTAATTATCATTTAATCTCATTTCCAAATCATGAGTAGGGTTAGATGCACATCCATTGACAAATTAGCCTGTGGCATATGCAGAGATGACTTTAATTTCACTAGTTTGAGTCATGTGGCCATTTATAAAAAGTAAACAAGGTCAAGTTTCTTAGTGTCCCATTGAAAAACATGGCCACTCCATATGAACTAAAAAACATTTCTGAAAAATTTGTAAGAGAAGATAGAGCCTGGCAGATAAAAATTTAGGTGTCTACAGGAGCCATGTGAAAGTGAATTATCTGATCATATCTGGACATATGATCTGGATGCATAATCTGAACATCCAATGGTGATAAATTAAAATAACTGAATCAAATAAATATCAGTGAGACCACACTGATATAAATATATACATACATACATAAAAAGGATTTCTTTCCTTAATTGTAATGCCAACTAAGACATCTGGAAATATTATGGACCTAGAGAATTACCAATGCTTGCTAATGACTTCGTTAATTATAACAGGGAACATGGAACTTTAAAAGTATTGCATAATTATCCAAATGTCATGGAGTGAGAGAGACTCCAGAAAGGTTATAGATTAGAAATAAATGCTGGAAAAATCTGTAAGTTTCTTGCTTGCTATTAAAGCCTGGAAACATAAGGGATTAATACTTTAAAATGTATTTTTTTCAAGTAACATAAAGAGTAACAGTTTTGTAGTAAGCAATTTTTAAAAGAAATTCTGTTATAATGAAAGCTATAAGGGAACATTTCATGCAAAGATGGGTTCGATAAAGGACAGAAATGGTCTGGACCTAACAGAAGCAGAAGATATTAAGAAGAGGTGGCAAGAATACACGGAAGAACTGTACAAGAAAGATCTTCATGACCCAGATAATCATGATGATGTGATGACTAATCTAGAGCCAGACATCTTGGAATGTGAAGTCAAGTGGGCCTTAGAAAGCATCACTATGAACAAAGCTAGTGGAGGTGATGGAATTCCCGTTGAGCTGTTTCAAATCCTGAAAGATGATGCTATGAAAGTGCTGCACTCAATTTGCCAGCAAATCTGGAAAACTCAGCAGTGGCCACAGGACTGGAAAAGGTCAGTTTTCATCCCAATTCCAAAGAAAGGCAATGCCAAAGAATGCTCCAACTACCGCACAATTGCACTCATCTCACATGCTAGTAAAGTAATGCTCAAAATTCTCCAAGCCAGACTTCAGCAATATGTGAACCGTGAACTCCCTGATGTTCAAGCTGGTTTTAGAAAAGGCAGAGGAACCAGAGATCAAATTGCCAACATCTTTGGTCATGTATGGATGTGAGAGTTGGACTGTGAAGAAGGCTGAGCACAGAAGGATTGATGCTTTTGAACTGTGGTGTTGGAGAAGACTCTTGAGAGTCCCTTGGACTGCAAGGAGATCCAACCAGTCCATTCTGAGGGAGATCAACCCTGGGATTTCTTTGGAAAGAATGGTACTAAAACTGAATCTCCAGTACTTTGGCCACCTTATGCGAAGGGTTGACTCATTGGAAAAGACCCTGATGCTGGGAGGGATTGGGGGCAGGAGGAGAAGGGGATGACCGAGGATGAGATGGCTGGATGGCATCACAGACTCAATGGACGTGAGTCTGAGTGAACTCCGGGAGCTGGTGATGGACAGGGAGGCCTGGCGTGCTGCGATTCATGGGGTCGCAAAGAGTCGGACACGACTGTGCGACTGAACTGATATTGTTATTTTAGATCATATGTGTTAATATTTGTAATGTTTTTAATATTAAAGATTTGCTGAAATCTTATCTGTTAAGTTGGAACTTGTGAGAATAATAATGGCCCTGGGAAACTTGGCTTGCAATTGGGCTATTGTCACTGGTTTAAAAGTCATATATTATTGTAACATTTTAAGTTTTTATTTTAAGTAAGCTGGTTTTAATTTTTTTTAGACCATAGAATCTTTAATGCAATTATTCAAGCACTAATTGTGCATTTTAACATAGTTTAGAATAAGTAATGTGTGCAGTGGAAGATGGTGAAAACTATCTCGTCAAAATAAAACCTGATACCCAGAGAAGCTCAGGAAATTGACCCAGAAAGAGTTTGTGCTCAATATTTTTCTTAATATGTTCTTTCTTATTTCACTTTCACTATCTTACCCCTTATTAATGGATCTCCTCAAAAAATAATAGGAAGAAATAGTAATATTTTAAAACAAAGAAAACTTGATAAAACATTAAGCAGAAGAGAAATAGAAATTTTGGATTGAAGTTAGAATATGTATTCTGTAACATTTTTTCTGTGCTATATCTAAAGTTCCTTTGCATTCTTAGTGGTTGACTAAAGTAAGCATTTGCTAAATAATGCCCTTGGGGTTTGAATGAGTTAATAAAGATTTCTGAAGTAAGAACATAGTACAAATTAGCTTATTCTGAAACACAATCCTTAATAAACTGTCTCTCTTGTATAAAACATTTTAGGAAAGCTCTTCTAGACATTTTGTTGCAGATTAGATTAAAGGAGGAAAAAAGCTCCCTTCTTTCCATATTCGTTGTCCTCTTTATCTGGCTAGTTTCATTTCTGTGAATTCTGCATTTGTTTGTTTATCACAAAACTAGCTATAGCTGTAAATCTATATTTATCTCTGAATTTTAGGAGAGGATGTCTCACATGAGGAAAGAATATTTTCACTTCAGGGCCATCTACAAAAGTAAAAATTAAGAAAAGGAGAGAAGTAAGGGAGAGATGGAGGGAGGAAGGAAAAGAAGTAGGATAGAGAGAGAGGGAAAATAAAAAATAAAAAAAAAAACAACACTTTTTTTTCCTTTAACTTACAGTTTGTAAATGGAAAAGAATCTCCTGTTAAAATAGGTTGCTTGGAAACCCAGCATTCTGTTTCTTGTTCTTTCTTTTGTTGTACCAGACCAATTCTATGTAGAATTACCCATAGATCAAAACAATCATAAATTGAATTTGATAAAAGTATATATGTGTGTTTATAAATGTAGTGTGTGTGTATCTAAGTATATCTATTACACATATATCATTTTATAAAAGAATTATTGAACAGTGTCTTAAACTAGAATAAGATCTCAATACCAGAAGTAACATTAGATTGCAGATAACCTGAAGTTTCTAAATATAAAAAAATTATCAATAAATATAGCACTATGCTTTTTGGCCATCAAAGCATCAAGGGAAACCTAACAATCTCTTAAGTGATATTTCAGGCTGAATAAAGGTCTTCCTTGGATTTAAAGAAAAATTTTCCTAGTAGGCTTCAAAGCTAGGGTGCTGCAGTAGAGTCAGAAAAGAAGACAGTTCTCAATAGTATTAACACAATAAATTAAGTAACGATTCCTAATATGTTTCATGTTACAGTCTCTCAATGTAAATAGAGTTAATAATGCTAGTGATAGAGCATGTAAATCAGTTCTTAAGGAAGCCCCCCAAATTGAGATCCTTATCTACAGTTTTCTCATTGTCAGACATACAATGGCCCCAAATTAAAAGTTATGCCTCTTAGTAACAAAAGTGTTTTACTGGTCTTTGCAATCTTATGTAAGGCATTATTTGAACTTTGCTCTTGCAAGTTGTTCTAAGAAGAAAAGCTCCATATTTCATAGACTATCTATATATGTATATACATGAATATATTATCTCATAGAAAATACTCTTTCCTAGGATATATATGTGTATATACATATTCACTGTGAAATATGAGATTTTCCTTTAGAACCCTCTGTAGGTGTACACACATCCATACTTATATGAATATATATAAAGAAGGACAGAGACAGAGAAAAACATTTATATATATGTATATATATATATAGATATTTTAAAATCTATGAAGTTGTGGTTTTTCCATCACTTTGTGATATACTGAATTTGATAAACTATGGTACTTTTTTTTTTTAAACAAAATGACCTTTTACCCTAAGACCCTATATAATTTGAACAGCCCTGGTGAAATGTTATTTTAAAGTGTTGATTTGCAGTTTTCATACAGAAGATAATTAATTGCTCCTTGGAGGTTTGAGTTTGAGAAGAATTTCTGTGAATAAATTAATCTTCTGCACCTTTTACTCTTGCAGAGGAAGGAATGTCTGAGGTCAGGACAAACTGTAGCATCACAAACAAGATGTATTTCCTTGGATGTGATTGCTTTCTCCAAGAAAATGATTAGAGAGATTAACATGCAAATAAGAGACTAAGCCAGCTCTTATAAGGGGGAAAAAATAGCTCCAGATACATTTTGAAAATCACTGAAACCAAAATCTATTTCTATAAACGTCACTTTTATGATAATCAGAATACATTGTTTGGAGAAAAATATTAATTTAGGTAGGTCTGAAGAGTTGTCACCCAGTTAATAATCCCATCTGCTATTTTTACTGTCAGAACTGCAGCAATCTGTTTGCCAGGAATTCAAAACCAGAAAAAAAGGCCCCATGAGCCCCACTAACAATCTTTGTCTACAACATCTTCCACCTAATATACATGAATTCAAATTTGAAAAGGTGACAAATAAAAAAAAATATCTGGATAATCTGCTTTATTTCATTTATGTTCATGGAAATTTAGAAAATTAACTTTAAATATCATGACATTCAAGAAAAGCAAACTGTGAAATTACAGAAAAAAAGGGAGGGTGCAAGAGTATGATTAGAAAATTTTACCCTTGTTCCCAAAATAAAATGCAGTTCTGCTTGCAATTAAAATATGTACTTTATTTCTCATAAATTCTCCTTGATTCTTTGTGTCAAAAATTCATTGCTCTTCACTCTATTATATTAACTTTGGAGTAGGACTTGAAAGTTGATTTTTTCATAATAATTTTGTCTAGTTTTCCTCTTTAGATAATACTGAATTATGGGAGACCTAATATTAGACTTGTTATTGAGAAGTAACTCATATGTGACAATGTAATGTGTGTAATTATGTGCATTATAAATTTCCCAAATAGACATATGGTATCTTGTTTTCCCCAGTGAGTTTATTACTCAGGTGCTTAAGGAAGTGTATTAACTCTTCAAGACACCCATTTCCCTAAGTGTTTAGATTATGCCAGAGCATAGAATATAAAAAAACTGAGATATTTATCAGTAAAAAGAATGGATAAGCCTGTTTTATGGAGTCATGTGGCCACTGAACTCTCATATCAGATTTATCAATAGAAATGTCCAGTCTCCTTTTCTAGCTCACATGGTGGAAAGGCTGCTATGAAAGTCATTAGGAAGTGACCAAGCTCCAACATGATATTTTTAATTGTTTTATTTTATCCCATAGTCTGATGGTATTATTACTCCTTTCTCTATTAAATCTGATTATAATCTTATCTTTATGTAATGTTTAAATTTTTTCTTTCATAAACCTTTCTCCTTTAACCCTTGTAATTTTTTTTTTTTTTCCACTTTATGCCTTCTAGAGCAATCTGTTTTCTTTTCTCTTGGTTTTGAAACCTGGGTAGAAACTCCTAGAGCAATTGTATTCACAGCTGTGGTATGAACTCTCTACTAACTAGTGTCTTATCCTTCCCCAAATCGACCACACTTTGTTTTCCCTCAAACTTGATCTTCTTCTATCACTATCATTAAACTAGTCGTATCCTTATTAACTGTGTTCAGTTAATTCAAAACCTCAGTCATTTCCATCTTTCCTCATTATTCAACACTCATTGTTTAGGAATTCATGATGCCTGCCCCAAATTCTAAGTCCTTACAGCACAGAAACCAATACTGCCCACATTGTTTGCTCAGTATTAGCTCAGTTCTGGATTTATATTAGATACATATACAAAAAATGCTTGCTGATGAATGAGCCATTGTCCATATTATTTAGTTACATTGGCATTCTTTTGTTAGAATTTTCTTGGCATTGTTGGGTCATAGAAGGATTTTAAATTATTTTTAAATAAATCCTATTTTTGTGGTCCTAGCTATCAGAACAGGATTTTATTTTGTTCCATTCACCCAAGCCACATGTAGGGAAAACCTGTAGCCACAAGGAACATCTGGTGTTTTTATACATCCCTTTAAAGAAAAGATAGGTTATATCCTATGGAACCTTTACTTCATCCGACTCTAATCACTTTCCTAATATTCATTGATCTGTCAGTTTGTGGACAATGAGGATCTTACTTGACTCATTAATGCAATGGTGTGATTTGTTTTAAGAAAGATCTATTCATTCAACACATATTGTCCTAGATACTTGGCGACATTAATAAAACAGACCCTTGATCCCAAGAAACTTAGAATCTAGTGGAAAATAAAAACAGATATTAAAAAACAGAAAAAAACAATAATCATAGTAAATATATATATATATATGAATGGTAAGTGTTAAACTACAGAAAAAGGAGAACAATTGTTCATAGATGGTGGATCTCTAAGGAGTAATATTGAAGTTTCAAAGAAAAGGGAGCAAGAAAACAAATGAAAAATTTTGACCTTCCTCCAGAAATTGTGCCTGAGGAAGATAGATTACAGTCCTTCTCTCCTTTTCTCCTTGGGGGTTGTATTTCTTTTTTTTTTTTTTTCCCTTTGTTCCCAATCAACTCCCAGCCTAAGTAGTGTGATAGAAAATCTAATACGCTGAAGAAATAAGCTCTGAAATAGCCAATGAAAGAAGCCATTCCTAAAGAGTGAAGAGTTAATGAAGAATTTTTAACAGCCTATCGACTCAGCTTCACTCTGTTACCATTTAAATGGCCTCAAATGGGATGTGAAGCTTAACATATCACGGAATAGCGTGTAGTTTCTGGTGGCTGCAAACATTTTCTCATTAATCCTGGTTGTCGGATACATCAGCAATGCCACGAAATTTGGAGAGTCTGTACCTTTGCTTCAAATTTCTTTTTTTCTTTTCATTTAAAAGTGGAATTTAAGAGAATTAAGCAAAGAGTGAAATCATGGGCATTTCCTTATTACTATTACTAAAAATAAATCTAAGTAAAATAATTAATATCCTGTTAACATGGGTGGATATGACTAAATCCAGTGTTCTCTTTTCAACAACAACAAAAAAATTCAAAATATGTAACTTACAGACCTGTGTTTTGCTGTATTACCTACTCGTGTGATATCTTAAATGTTTAAATTTCCTTGGTTTCATGTTCTTACATCAGTAGTTGTGAGGGATTTTTTAAAAATTATGAATCTATATGATATATATATGTATATATATGCATATCTTATTCATAGAGGCTCTAGCATATCTTTGACTTCTTTGCAAGATGCCAACTTGGACAAAGTTTTATTTTTTTCCTTACTGACACAGACATTTACAAAATTTCTATAATAAAATATAGATGTTTCCTATTTACTATTTCAAAATGTTCATAGGTAAACAAATCTTCAGTTCCTAAAAAACATTGACTAGATGTCCCTCCACTCTGTGATTAGGGTGAACAAATTCCAGTTTACGCCTGGCATCTCACATACTAATAATAATTCTCCTTGTCACTCAGGAAAGCCTCCTAATTTGTATGATAAATGGAATGGTTACCATATCCATGACTGATCTGAAATCTGGCTGTCATTAAGGACATCACTCTTTAATGTGACTTCCAAGACTCTTCTACCTTTCTGGAATAACCCCAGGTCCTTTGAGAATTATTGCCATCATCAGTTTTCTCTTTATTACTGTCGTGAACATTCCATTTGTTCAAGGCTTTTGCAGTTGGTCTTGGTCCCCACCCCAGCCCAGCTATCACCTTTTATTTTTTATACTGCATGCTTTCAAATAGCCAAACATTGTGATGTCCCAGTTCTGTTTCACATTTATCTCTGATCATATCATCTACATCCAGTTTTATATCCAGTGATTCCCTAGATCTTATCTGATTTACATTTGAAATCTGATATTCTGACATTCCTTTTTCTAACCAAACCTGTTATTTTCATATACCCTTAACTTCATTACTAATTTCTTGCCCTGACTCTATTCTTTAACCCCATCAGCACCTTAAAAATTTGACCTCTTACTATCATTCTGTCCTTCATTAATCTCTCTGAGCGTTAGTGTCATCCCTATTTAGAATGGTTCCTCTTTCTTTTTACCCTATTTCCCCAAATAAATAAAACTTGATAAGACAGGAATTTTTATGTTTGTTTACTGTTGTGTCTCTAACATCTATAGGGACACCTAGCCCTCAACAGAGCCTTGTGAATGAAAAAATAAGGTTTGTATCAGTCAGATTACAATTTAAATTTCAACTCAGCATTACCTATTTTAATGACCTGAACTGAAAAAGCTTCCACTTCCAGTCTCATTCATACTCTAAAAATATCCCTGTTTCACCTTGTTCATA
Source organism: Aepyceros melampus (assembly GCA_006408695.1). Lineage (NCBI taxonomy): Eukaryota > Metazoa > Chordata > Mammalia > Artiodactyla > Bovidae > Aepyceros > Aepyceros melampus. The sequence continues at coordinate 80,177 of SJXQ01011028.1, read as the reverse complement.
GCAAGGGAACAGTCCTCGAAGTTTACTTGCTTATTACTCACACACTTTTTTCCCCCTTAAAGGCAGGATTCATTCTGCATTGTTCACTACTCTATCCCTAATACCTAATGTATTGTGTAAAGTTTAGATCATCAGTAAATTATCTGTTTTTTGCTAACCTTTCTATTAAATGCAAATGGTAACAGCATCTAATTCACAGCACTATTGTAAGATCAATGATATCATATATAAGGAGCTTTGTACATGGCTTAGCAGTCAGCACACAATTTTTAGCTGTTTTTATTATGACACACAAAATAGCAGCAAGGGTAAACTTCCAATAAGCAAATGATCGTGCTGTTTACTTACCACTATCTTAAAAGGCCAACCATTGTCTTGATTATGCTGATCAAACTCCTTAACATAGCACAGAAGAACATTTATTATCTAATCTCTCTTGTCCCATTTCATGCTGTGCTCAAAGCACCTGAAAGACCATATTCTTACCCTACCGAGATACATGCAGGGCCCCATCACGTACAGTCCCCTTTCTAGGCTTCTGCCAAGAGCTTTGGTTCCACTGTTTTAAACTGACCAATGCCTCCATAGTCTCAAGATCTCAGTTGAGATAATTTTTCTTTTAGAAGCATTTCCTGACTCAGAATGCAGCACTTTACGAATTGAAATGCCTTTTTTTTTTCTTTTTGGTCTCCTCCCCTAGACCACAGACTGTTCAAGGGCGGGGATAATATGTTCGTCTTTCCATCTTTGGCACTTAATGAAGTAGCTTACATGTGGCAGGTACAGAAGTTTCACACCCTCCCCTCAACACATCCACCTCCTTTAGCAGTACCAACACCGTTCACTTGTCCTCCCTTCCAGTACCATCTTTGAAACATAGATGTCATGTCTAATCCCCATATGCACTGTAGATTCTATCCTTTCAAGCCTGTTCAAAGACATCACTCCATTAGCTTTCTTTCACTTACTAGTACTTTTAATTTTCTACAGAATAATTTGCTTATAACAGGCAACTTCTATTTCCAATTTTATGAAAACTTCTCTTAACTCTACTTCCACCTAACAGCTAAAATCCTTTTTTGTGCTCTGGTTGTGGTGGTTTAGTTGCTAAGTCATGTCCAGTTCTGGCAACACCATGGACCATAGCCTGCCGGGCTCCTCTGTCCATGGATTTCCCTGACAAGAATACTGGAGTGGGTAGCCATTCCCTTCTCCAGGGGCTTTTCTGGACCCAGGCATTGACCTGGGTTTCCTGCATTGCAGATGGATTCTTTACTGACTGAACTACCAGGAAATCCTTTTTATGCTCTCAGTTCAGTTCAGTTCAGTGGCTCAGTCATGTCTGACTCTTTGAGACCCCATGAATCGCAGCATGCCAGACCTCCCTGACCATCACCAACTCCTGGAGTTAACAAACTCATGTCCATTGAGTCAGAGATGTCATCCAGCCATCTCATCCTCTGTCATCCCCTTCTCCTCCTGCCCCAATCCCTCCCACAATCAGGGTCTTTTCCAGTGAGTCAGCTCTTTGCATCAGGTGGCCAAAGTATTGGAGTTTCGGCTTTAGCATCAGTCCTTCCAATGAACAATCCGGACTGATCTCCTTTGGGATGGACTGGTTGGACCTCCTTGCAGTTCAAGGGACTCTCAAGAGTCTTCTCCAACACCACAGTTCAAAAGCATCAGTTTTTTGGCGCTCAACTATCTTAACAGTCCAACTCTAACATCCGTATTTGACCACTAGAAAAACCATAGCCTTGACTAGATGGACCTTTGTTGGCAAAGTAATATCTCTGCTTTTTAATATGCTATCTGCTGCTAAGTCATCTCAGTCACCATCTGCAGTGATTCTGGAGCCCAGAAAAATAAAGTCTGACACTGTTTCCACTGTTTCCCCATCTATTTCCCATGAAGTGATGGGACCAGATGCCATGATCTTCGTTTTCTGAATGTTGAGCTTTAAGACAACTTTTTCACTCTCCTCTTTCACTTTCATCAAGAGGCTTTTGAGTTCCTCTTCACTTTCTGCCATAAGGGTGGTGTCATCTGCATATCTGAGATTTTGATATTTCTCCCAGAAATCTTGATTCCAGCTTGTGCTTCCTCCAGCCCAGCGTTTCTCATGATGTACTCTGCATAGAAATTAAATAAGCAGCCTTGACAATATACAGCCTTGAGGTACTCCTTTTCCTTTTGGATCCAGTCTGTTGTTCCATGTCCAGTTCTAACTGTTGCTTCCTGACCAGCATATAGGTCTCTCTCTCAACCTCTACTGGGCAGCAAAAACTTCTTGAAAGATACTGTTATGGTTTCGACATCTTCAGTTTTCGTATTTTTAAAGCATACTTCAATCTGTTTTCATCCAGTCACATCTTCCAAAATTACCATGACAGGATCATCAATAGCTTCTATGTTGCCAAATGGTTGATGCTTTTTAAGTTTTTTTTTTTAATTTGGAAATGATTTCAAAACTTATGAAAGTTCTAACAGTAACAATAGTGCTAAGCATACCATGTAGCCATGTTCACTTATTGCCAACTTTTTATTCCACTTGCTTTCTCTCTCTGTCACACACACACACACACACACACAGACACACAGAAACCCTCTAATTTTTTCTCTGAAACATTAGAGAGTGGGTCACATATATCACTGATGGCCCTTTAATCCTAAATATGTCATTGCATAGTTTAAATGTAGGAATATATTATTTTATTACTATACCAGTTATTATCTTCATACCTTTATATGCTGCCATAAATTTATCTAATCTACTGTTCATATTCCAAATTTGTCTGTTGATCCCTAATGTCTTTATATCTCCCACCTCTCACCGCCACTGCACAAGTACAAGATCTAACCTAGAGTTAGTTATTCCATGTCATTGTCATATCTCTTTAGCCTACTTATTGGAATAATTTCCATAAGTTTTTATCTTTTATGGCATTGATATTTCATAAAAATAAAATATATCCCACTGCACATTATTTTTGCTAATGAAAAAATAACCTTCTCTCTTTTTGACTGAAATAGCATTGCTTTCATCTTTCAGCAGCACATCTGGAGGCATGCAGTGTCCATCTGTCTTGCATTGGTAATTCTTAATTTCATTCGCATATCCAATGTCTTCAGATTTCTCCATTTTGTGATTACTGTTATTATTTTTTTTTCTCCTCCAAACAACTAGTAAACAGTCTGTGAAGAGAAACATTAAGAAAATTTTCTATTCCCTTTCAAAATTTCCCCCTAGACTTACCATCCATGATAATTTTGCCTGATGAAAGCTTTACCAGGATTGTTGCAAAATGATTATTTTCCAACTCCAGCCTTCCTTTCACGTTTACCAGCTGTCATTCAGCATTTTACTATAAGCAGAATCTCTTCCTATTTATGTATTTTTTTATTTATTATGGGCCCAGGATTTCTTATACATTTTTGGTTTACAGTCCATGATTGTACTTCATCATTTTTGACCAACATTACCTATGTTTGGCCTTTGGAAATCCCTTCAGTTTGGTATTTGTGTTCTTGTGATATGCCCTTATCATTTTTTGAGTGCTTTCTTGTTTTCTGGCATAGCACGGCCTTCCAGGCTCATTATGTACCTACCCTGAACTATCTATGAGCGCAACCATTCCTCAGAATGAACTTTAGTGGAGACTGAACGTAGTGATCAAGATTTGGGCACAAAATGTTCTCATCACTACTGAGGTGTCTGTGCTTCTATAGACCTTTCAGCCATCCGAACTAGGAAATATATGTACACACACACACACACAAAATATGTGGAGAAGGAGATGGCAACCCACTCCACTATTCTTGACTGAGAAATCTCATGGACAGACGAGCTTGGTGGGCTATGGTCTATGGGGTCACAAAGAGTCAGACACAACTTAGTGAGTAAACAAAGTTTACTCATGTATACATACACACACGTATACATACATATGCATACAGATATAAATATTTATACTTATACACATGCATAAATACATACTCATTGCATATAAACATTAATTTGCGCAGATATACATATTTTAGAAATTATGTTCATAGCAATACTTTTAATTCTAATGCATTCTCTCAGTGTTCTTTCTTCCTTACACTATTCCTCTTTTTTTTTTTCATTCTCCCTTTAGTGAGAATCCTGACTCTCTACAACATTGAACACATTTACTCTTCTGCTCAGTCCTATAATACATCTAAAATAGTGGATGTAACTTATGATTCTAAAACGTTTTATAATTTTTATGTGCAAACCACTATAATAAGCAAAACTACTAAAAAAAAAAAAAAACTTTAGGCTTCCACCTGGACTTCCCAGTAGAGAGGGTATATAGACAAATGCTGTACTCATGAATTATTATTTGGATTAAGCTACATTTACCTTCCTTCCCTTCCTTGCTTCTTTCCTTCCTGTCTATATGATTATCATGTTTTATCATAAAATTAGATTTTTTTTTTAGTTTTCTTTCCGTTTTAGAATATCTCACTCTTCCCATTCTTGTGGGAAGTAAGCAAAAAAAAAATTATTTTTAAAATGTAAACTATTAGTATACTTCCAAGAAACACTACAGAATAATTTTAATCACAGAAATATTATTCCTCTTCTATTTCACCACATTTCTTACTTTTTGTAGATAGCCATCTATGTAGTCTTTTTTGTTTTATTCTTTCTTTGCTGTATTTTCTAATGAAAAGTAAATCTGTGTGTATGTTTTTCTTACACAAAAAGTAGCATACTATGTTTTTTTGCAGTTCTTTGAATTATCTCATGGAGAGTACTCAATGCAATTTCTTTTTCATTCATTCACAGTTATAGCTTCAGGGCACCACATTATATGTACTATATAAATTATATGTACTGTAATTTCTCAAACCAATCTCCTATGCTTAAAAATTTAACTACTTCCAATATTTTGTGATTATAATATGTATAATAAATAACTCTTATTTATGAACTTATATTTATAGAGGTGAATCTTCAGGATAAATTCCTAGAAGTGGCATTAAAATATTGAAGTATACATAGATGTGATATTTTGCTAGATATCTATCAATTTTTGTCTATAGAAGCTATGTCATTTATATCCCTGTAATCAATGTATGAAAAAGCCTACTTCCCCACAGCACTGCCAACAGAAGTTATTGTCAGGTGGTGAATTTTGTCAATCTGAGAAAAAGGTGATAACTCATTGTCATTTAGATCTGCATTTATCTTATCTAAGTTACATTTCTTTTTTTGAATAGCATAAACAAGATGTTCCTTTCCAGTATATGGCTGTTGGTCCTATCAGCCTAAAATTTTTAAATTGTTAATATTAACCCTTCATTTATGATAGGTGCTGCAATTATATTCATTGTCTTTGAAGAATGCTTATGGTTTTATTATTACCAACTTTTCTCTTAATTAATATAGTAAACTTTATCATTTTCTTTTGTTTCACGTGGATTCTTAGGTATAGTTAGAAGGTCTGACTGTGAAACAAATGAATTTATTTGTATTTCTCTAATCCTTGTGTCAGTTTCATTATACATTTAGAATGCTAATATGTCAAGAACTAATCCTTGTGTATGGTGTGGCAATCAGTTCAGTTCAGATGCAGAGTCAAGTCTGACTCTTTGTAACCCCAGGGACTGGAGCATACCAGGCTTCCTTGTCCATCCATAACTCCCAGAAATTACTCACACTCAATGGTGGTGATGCCATCCAACCATCTCATCCTCTGTTGCCCCCTTCTCTTCCTGCCTTCACCCTTCCCAGCATCAGGATCTTCTCCAATGGGTCAGTTCTTCACATCAGGTGGCAAAATATTGGAGTTTCAACTTCAGCATCAGTCTTTGCAAAGAATATTCAGGACTGATTTCCTTTAAGATGGATTGGTTGGATCTCTTTGCAGTCCAAGGGACTCTCAAGCGTCTTCTCCAACACCACAGTTCAAAAGCATCAGTTCTTCAGTGTTCAGCTTTCTTTATAGTCCAACTCTCACATCCATACATGACTACTGGAAAAACCATAGCTTTGACTAGACAGATCTTTGTCAGCAAAGTAAGGTCTGTGCTTTTTAATATGCTGTCTAGGTTGATCATAGCTTTTCTTCCAAGGAGCAAGCATCTTTTAATTTCATGTCTGCAGTCACCATTTGCAGTGATTTTGGAGCTCCCCAAAATAAAGTTTCTCACTGTTTCCATTGTTGCCCCATGTATTTGCTGTGAAGTGATGGGACCAGATACCATAATCTTCGTTTTCTGAATGTTGAGTTTTAAGCCAACTTTTAACCTCCTTTTCCACTTTTATCAAGAAGCTCTTAGTTCCTCTTTGCTGGTGTCATCTATGCATCTGAGGTTATTGATATCTCTCCCTGCAATCTTGATTCCAGCTTGTGTTTATCCAGCCTCGCATTTCACATGATATACTCTGCATATAAATTAAATAAGAATATGATAATATATAGCCTTGGTGTACTCCTTTTCCAATTTGGAACCACTCTGTCGTTCCATATAAAGTTCTAACTGCTGCTTCTTGACCTGCATACAGATTTCTCAGAAGGCAGGTCAGGTGGTCTGGTATTCCCATTTCTTTAAGAATTTTCCACAGTTTGCTGTGATCCTCACAATAAAAGGCTTTGGTGTGATCAATAAAGCAGAAGTAGATGTTTCTCTGGAACTCTCTTGCTTTTTCTATGATGTTAGCAATCTTTTTCAGTGGATGTTAGCAATTTGATCTCTGACTCCTCTGCCTTTTCTAAATACAACTTGAACATCTGGCAGTTCACAGTTCATGTACTGTTGAAGCCTGGCTTGGAGAATCTTGAGCATTACTTTCCTAGAGTGTGAGATGAGTGCAATTGTGAAGTAGCTTGAACATTCTTTGGCATTGCCTTTCTTTGGGATTGGAATGAAAACTACCTTTTCCAGTTCTGTTGTCACTCCTGAGTGTTCCAAATTTGCTGGCATGTTGAGTTCAGCACTTTCACAGCATCATGTTTTAGGATTTGAAATAGCTCAGCTGGAATTCCATCACCTCCACTAGCTTTGTTCATAGTGATGCTTTCTAAGGCCCACTTGACGTCACCTGCCAGGATGCCTGGCTCTAGTCCAGTGATCACACTATCGTGGTTATCTGGGTCATGACGATCTTTTTTGTATAGTTTTTCGGTATATTCTTGGCACCTCTATTTAATATCTTCTGCTTCTGTTAGGTCAATATCATTTCTGTCCTTTATTGTGCCCATTTTTGCATGAAATGTTCCCTTTGTATCTCTAATTTTCTTGAAGAGACCTCCAGTCTTTCCCATTCTATGATTTCCTCTATTTCTTTACACTGATTACTGAAGAAGGGCTTCTTATCTCTCCTTGTTCTCTGGAACTCTGCATTCAAATGGAAATATGTTTACTTTTCTCCTTTCCCTTTAGATTATCTTCTTTTCTCAGCTATTTGTAAGACCTTCTCAGACCTTCTTTTGCATTTTTTAATTTCTTTTTCTTGGGGATGGTTGATCACTGCCTCCTGTACAATGTCACTAACCTCTGTCCATAGTTCTTCAGGCATTTCATGAGATCTAATCCCTTGAATCTATTTGCCACTTATACTGTATAATCATAAGGCATTTGATTTAGGTCATACCTGAATGGTTTAGTGGTTTTGCTCCTTTCTTCAACAGAAGTCTGAATTTAGCAATAATGAGCTCATGATCTGAGCCACAGTCAGCTCCCAGTCTTGTTTTTGCTGACTGTGTAGAGCTTCTCTATATTTGGCTGCAAAGAATATAATCAATATGATTATATTTGGTATTGACCATCTGGTTATGTCAATATGTAGACTCTTCTCTTGTGTTCTTGGAAAAGGGTGTTTGCTATGACCAGTGCGTTCTCTCAGCAAAACTCTGTTAGCCTTTGCTCTGCTTCATTTTGTACGCCAAGGCCAAATTTGCCTGTTACTCCAGGTATCTCTTGACTTCCTACTTTTGCATTCCCGTCCACTATAATGAAAACTACATCTTTGGGGTATTAGTTCTAGAAGGTCTTATAGGTCTTCATAGACTTATTCAACTTCAGCTTCTTCAGCATTACTGGTTGGGGCATAGACAATGAGGTATGACAATGGGTCCAACCATATATTTTACCAAATGACTGTTAATTGTTTCAGCACTATTACTGGAAAAGCTATACTCTTGCCTTTCTTTCTGTGTATTTTGAAAATATGATGTCAATTTGACTCTCCAAGTAAAGTAATTGTGGATAAATATTTTAGCCTTGAGTCCCTGAGGATTTTTCTTTATGTTTAAAGTCTAATAGTTTCACCTAGGATATGTTGAAACATATGATCATTTCAGTTGAATTTTCCTTGTACTCATTAGGCTTTTTAAACATGTAGATTAAGATCTCTAATTTCTAGAAATTCTTGATTTGTAACTTTAAATATTAGTTCATTTTAGTATTTTTAAATCTTCTTCCTTAGAGACACCAGTACATGAAGTCTGACATTCTTTACATGTTATTCACTTTAATCAATTTTTCTTCATCCCTTTTTCCTTACTTTTTTTTTAAAAAATGTCATTTTCATTCTTTTGTTTTTTATGTTTTTTTTTTGTGTGTGTGTTTTTTTAATTCTGTTCTTTCTTGTGCATCTTCTAATTTAGTCTTTATTTCTGATGAGATTTTATCTTTTTCTTCCATTTATGTTATTAGTTCAAGCAACACTAATTTTAATTCTACGTGTTTTATCTTCTTTTTTCATTTTCTGTTTTAGATTTTTCTGTTTCTGAAACAACATGCTTTTATAGTTCAAAAAAAATGTTCATTTTACTGTATTTATTTCAAGTTAAGCAGAAAATGTCTTTTCATCAGCGGATGATCTTTTATTTGCATGGCTTCATTTATAATTTGCTGTGTATGTGGTCTACTTTTTAAAATTTTTTATTTCATGTATTTGGTACCTAGTTCATGAATATCTTTGATGTTCAGGTTTTTTACATTTATTGTCTTGCTTCCTTTTTCTGATAGTGATTTTAACTATGCTTCCTATGACCTCAGTTCTGCTAGTTTTCATAGTCTTTTCAACCGTAGTCTTGCCCCATCTGTTTGCCATGAAGTGATGAGCCAAGAGGCCATGATCTTTGTTTTTTAAATGTTGAGCTTTAAACCAGCTTTTTTCACTCTCCTCTTTCACTTTCTTTAAGAGGCTCTTTAGTTCCTCTTCACTTTCTGCCATAAGGGTTTTGTCATCTGCATATTTAAGGTTATTGATATTTCTCCTCGCAGTCTTGATTCAAGCTTGTGCTTCTTCCAGCCCAGCATTTTGCATGATGTACTCTGCATATAATTTAAATAAGCAGAGTAACAAATACAGCCTTGATATCCTCCTTTCCCAATTTGGAACCAGTCCATTGTTCCATGTCCAGTTCTAATTGTTGCTTATTGAGGTATTTGGCAGCAATAATAACTCCCTCCTTCCAGGTATAAGTCCTTCCTTTGATGTTTAGAACAGTACACTCTTGGTTTTTCTTTTAAATTTGCTATTATTTCTTTAATTTCCTTTGCTTGTTTTTCCTCTTATCTCAGACCTCTCTTACTTTATACTTAACACCTAGACACCCCCTCTGAAATTCCAGCATTCTATATTAAGTTTTTACTTAAAATTTGTGCTTATATTTCTTTTTTTCTTAACTATTTATTTTGTATTGGGTTATAGCTGATTAACAAACAATGTTAGATAGTTTCAGGTGAACAGTGTGTACTTTTGTTTCTAATGTGAAAGTGAAGTTGCTCAGTCGTGTCCGACTCTTTGCGACCCCATGGGCTGTAGCCTACCAGGCTCCTCTGTCCATGGGATTTTCCAAGCAATAGTACTGGAGTGGATTGCCATTTCCTTCTCCAGGGGATCTTCCTGACCCAGGGATCAAACCCAGGTCTCCCTCATTGTAGACAGATGCTTTACCATCAAAGCCACCAGGGAAGTCCCTTTGTTTCTAATAGACATCTCAAAATTAACATGTTCTAAACTGATGGCAAAGTCTTTGACTGTGTGGATCACAATAAACTGTGGAAAATTCTGAAAGAGATGGGAATACCAGACCACCTGACCTTACTCCTGAGAAATCTGTATGCAGGCCAGGAAGCAACAGTTAGAACTGGACATGGAACAACAGACTGGTTCCAAATTTCCCACCAATACAGTATACCAACACAGTATACTAACACATATATATGGAATTTAGAAACATGGTAATGATAACCCTGTATGCAAGACAGCAAAAGAGACACAGATGAATAGAACAAACTTTTGGACTCTGAGGGAGAGGGAGAAGGTGGGATGATTTGGGAGGATGGCACTGAAACATGTATACTATCACGTAAGAAACGAATTGCCAGTCTATGTTAGATACAGGATACAAGATGCTTGGGACTGGTGCACGAGAATGATCCAGAGAATTGATATGGGGTGGGAGGTAGGGGGAGGGGTTCAGGATTGGGAAATCATGTACACCAAAGATGGATTCATGTCAATGTATGGCAAAACCAATACAGTATTGTAAAGTAAAATAAAGTAAAAATAAAAATTTAAAAAATAAAAAGATACATGCACCCCAATGTTCATTGTAGCACAATTTATAATAGCTAGAACATGGAAGCAACCTAAATATTTATTGACAGAGCAATGGATAAAGATGTGGTATAAATATACAGTAAAAAGAAAAAAATAAATAAAATAAAACTCAAGTTCAGAAAGACAGATTCAATATTAAAAGACGCTTAGTCCTTGCAAGAAAAGTTATGACCAACCTAGATAGCATATTCAAAAGCAGAGACATTACTTTGCCGACTAAGGTCCGTCTAGTCAACGCTATGGTTTTTCCTGTGGTCATGTATGGATGTGAGAGTTGGCCTGTGAGGAAGACTGAGCACTGAAGAATTGATGCTTTTGAACTGTGGTGTTGGAGAAGACTCTTGAGAGTCCCTTGGACTGCAAGGAGATCCAGCCAGTCCATTCTGAAGGAGATCAACCCTGGGATTTCTTTGGAAGGAACGATGCTAAAGCTGAAACCCCAGTACTTCAGTCACCTCATGTAAAGAGTTGACTCACTGGAAAAGACTCTGATGCTGGGAGGGATTGGGGGCAGGAGGAGAAGGGGACGACAGAGGATGTGATGGCTGGATGGCATCACTGACTCGGTGGACGTGAGTCTGAGTGAACTCTGGAGTTGGTGATGGACAGGGAGGCCTGGCGTGCTGCGATTCATGGGGTCGCAAAGAGTCGGACACCACTGAGCGACTGAACTGAACTGAACTGAAGCTGATCTCCTAATCTATCTTCTTCTAAAGCTGTATACACACACCCACATACTCATATCCCTTAAGTGGTGACAATTGCATTATTTTCATTGTTAAGACTCAAAATGATGAGTTTTTTTCTTTTTTATCTTCTTTTAAACCACACAACCTATTCACTAAGAATGCTAAAGTTTTTAATTTGAAAATGTTTCCAAATTGAGCATTTTCTACCACCTCTAGTATAACCATCCTGGTGAGATTTCCCATCTGAACCACTTACATAAACTCTTCAGTGCTTCTTTCCTTCACTGCTTATAGTAGCTAGAGTAATATCTTTAAATTTCACATATCTATCATCATTCAGTTCAGTTCAGTTCAGCTCAGTTCAGTGTCTCAGTCGCATATGACTCTCTGCGACCCCATGAATCGCAACACACCAGGCCTCCCTGTCCATCACCAACTCCCTTGCTAAAAATTATCCAATGACTCTCCATTTCCATCAGAATAAAAACAAAATTCTTATAATAGTCTACAAAATTGTCCTTGAAAATGTCTTTGCTCTGACATCAACTTTGCCTGATATTATAGTCACACCTGTTTATTTGTTTTCTTTTAAATTAGTATAAATTGTGTATTTTTCACCTTTTCATTTATTATATCACTATATGTAAACTGAGTTTCTTATAGAGATAATACATATTGTATGTATAATTTTTAATCTGTGCTGGTAATATCCACCTTTTAACAGATGCATTTGAAGCATCTGCATTTAATATGTTTTGATTTCATTCTGCCATCCTTTTATTTTCATTTCCTCTGCTTTTTGTTCTTTTTTTCCCCTTTCTTACCTTATTATAAGTATTTCAAAATCATAATATGTCATTCTAGCCTGTATGTCACATTTCATTTTTTTAAATATTTATTTATTTGACTACATCGGGTCTTAGTTGCAGCAGATGAGATCTTTCATTGTGGGGCATCGACTCTCTAGACGTGGCACACAGTGGCTTAGTTGCTCTGAAGCATGTAGGATTTTAATTCCCTACCAGGGATTGAACCTATGTCCCTTGCACTGCAAGGCAGATTCTTAACCATTGGAACATCAGGGAAGTCCCCTCTATATTGTGTTTTAAATTAAAATATACATGTTTCTTGTTGTCGTTTTAGGGATTATAGTGTACATACATAAATTTTCTCTGTCTATTTAAAATAAATATTTTAGCACTCCAAGTGAAATTTTACTACCTATATGGTAGTGTTATTATTGCCCTCCTTCATCTTCCCTGATGGCTTGATGGTAACGAATCTAGTGCAATGCAGGAGACCTGAGTTCAATCCCTTGGAGAAGGAAAGAGCTACCCACTCCAGTATGTTTGTCTGGAGAATTCTGTGTGCAGAACTCCATGATGCGCTACAGTTCACTGGATCATATAGAATCAGACATGACAGTGACTGACTGAACCTTTCACTTTTCACTTTATCTTATAGTTTCTTTATATATCATATCTACATATATTGACAGTCACATCAAAAAATGTTACACTTTGCTTTTAATTGAGATAGTTTTTTTTTTTAATCGAGAAGAATAGATTAGTCTATTCAGTTCAGTTCAGTCACAGAGTTGTGTTCGTCTCTTTGTGACCCCATGGACTGCAGCACACCAGGCTTCCCAGTCCATCACCAATTCCTGGAGCTTGCTGAAACTCATGTCCATTGAGTCAGTGATGCCCTCCAAACATCTCATCCTCTGTCATCCTCCTTTCCTCCTGCCTTCAATCTTTCCAAGCATCAGGGTCTCTTACAATGAGTCACTTCTTCACTTCAGGTTACCAAAGTATTGGAGCTTCAACTTCAGCATCAGTCTTTCAATGAATTTTCAGAACTGATTTCCCTTATGATTGACAGGTTGGATCTCCTTGCAGTCCAAGGGACTCTCAAGAGTCTTCTCCAACACCACAGTTCAAAAGCATCAGTTCTTCAGCACTCAGCTTTCCTTATGGTCCAACCCTCACATCCATACATAACTACAGGAAAAACCATAGGTTTGACTAGACAGACTTTTGTCAGCAAAGTAATGTCTCTGCTTTTTAATATGTTGTCTAGGTTGGTCATAGCTGTTCTTCCAAGGAGCAAGCATCTTTTAATTTCATGGCTGCAGTTGCCATCTGCAGTGGTTTTGGAGCCCAAGAAAATAAAGTCTCTTATTGTTTACATTTTTTCCCCATCTGTTTTCCATGAAGTGATGGGACCAGATGCCGTGATCTTCGTTTTTTGAATGTTGAGTTTTAAGCCAGGTTTTTTACTCTCCTCTTTCACTTTTTTTAAGAGGCTCTTTAGTTCCTCTTCACTTTCTGCCATAAGGGTGGTGTCATTTGCATATCTGAGGTTATTGATATTTCTCCTGGCAAACTTGATTCCAGCTTGTGCTTCGTCCAGCCTGGCATTTCTCATGATGTACTCTGCATATAAGTTAAATAAGCTGGGTGACAATATACAGCCTTGATGTACTCCCTTCCTAATATGGAACCAGTCAATTGTTTCATGTCCGGTTCTAACTGTTGCTCTTGACCTGCACACAGATTTCTCAGGAGGCAGGTCAGGTGGTCTGGTACTCCCATCTCTTGAAGAATTTTCCATAGTTTGTTGTGATCCACACAGTCAAAGGCTTTGGTGTAGTCAATAAAGCAGAAATTGATATTATTCTGGAACTCTCTTGCTTTTTCCATGATCCAGCAGATGTTGGCAATTTGATCTCTGGTTTCTCTGCCTTTTCTAAATCCAGCTTGAACATCTGGAAGTTCTTGGTTCACATACTATTGAAGCCTCATTTTCAGAATTTTGAGCATTACTCTTCCAGTGTGTGTGTGAGATGATTGCAGTTGTGCAGTAGTTTGAGTATTCTTTGGCATTGCCTTTCTTTGGGATTGGAATAAAAACTGACAATTTCCAATCCTGTGGCCACGCTGAATTTTCCAAATTTGCTGGCATGTTGAGTTCAGCACTTTCTCAGCATCATCTTTTAGGATTTGAAGTTGTTCAGCTTAAATTCCATCACCTCCACTTGCTTTGTTCTTAGTGATGCTTCCTAAAGCCAGCTTGACTTTGCATTCCATGATGTCTGGCTCTACGTGAGTGATCATACCACATGGTTATCTGGCTCATTAAGATCCTTTCTGTATAGATTAGTCTATTATAATATATTTAATCAGATATTGATTATCTTTGTTATTCTTGATTAACTTTGTTCAGCATTTCCTTCTAATATTATTTCTCTTCTATCTGAAAAAAATTTTTAGCAGTACTTTTAAAACAGATCTGCTGGCTATGAATGCTCTTAATTCTTCTTCATTGAGGATGTCTTTATTTCACTTTCCTTCCTTTAATATGTCATCACTGGATATAGCATTTGAGGATGAAATACTTTTCTCCCATCATTTTAAAGCTGCTGTGACACTTTCTTCAGGATTTCTTAGTTTCTGATGAGAAATCTACAGTTTTTATTTAAATTCTTGTTTCTTACTGTGAAATTCCCAATTTTTTTTCTAATTTTGTTATTATTTACTTTAGTTTTGGGTAGCTTTCTTTGATGTAGCTGGGTATAAATTTTAAGTCTATCCTATTTGGCATTTACTGAGCTACATGAATCCATTTGAGGGGGTTGTTGTCATTCCTGCACTTCCTTGGTGGCTATTATTTGCTAAATGTGTGGATCATATACTGCATTCCTGTCCATTTCAGATTCCAATTGCAGAAATATCGAACCTTTTATTATTATCCTATAAATCAGCAAGACTGCTTTTTTTCCCCCCAACATTCTTCTCTTTTTTTCTTGAGAATACTTAGTTTCTGTTGGTCTGTCTTCAAGTTTAGTGACTTCCCTATTATGATGTCAAGCCCATTCAGCCCAGTTTTGTTATTGAACTTTTCAGTTCTGAGATATTCACTTAGTTCTTACTTATATCTTTGACTCCTTTATTGAGAAGTTTTATTTTTCTGTTGGTTTCAGCAGTTGTCCCAGTCACTTACTCAGCATGGTTTAAGTCTATGTTACATCCGTAGTATCTCAGCTGTGGCATCATTTTTTTTTTAATGTGAATTTAAATTGTTCTGATTTTTGATACACTGAATAATGTTAAATTATATCCTGAACATTATGAATATTGTGTCATAAGACCCTGGGTTTTGTTTAAATTGTGCGGAATAATTATATTTTTGGTAAGTCAGTCTAGGTTCATTCTACAAGTTCCATACTCCTTTCCCTGGGCTATAATTCCTGTATCAGGACATTTTTCAAAGTCATTGTCATGACCTTCAGATTTATCTTGTGTGTGCATCATTCAGTGGTCAGTTGGTGCTTGGGCATGGTCTCTTTGTTAGTGTGGCTCTCACAGCCTTTTCTTTGCTAAATAATGCAGATCCTTCCATGTGCTCCTTAGGTGTAGACTCAGAATTTCACAAACAACTTTATGAGGTTGTTTTACTAAGCTTCTCCCTCTCTGTAATCTCTCCATTACTTTCCAGTTCCCTGGGTCTCCTCTTTTCTGTCCTCTCTTTAGAAATCTGGAGCTAGTTATCTCTCCCTGCCATATACTTATGAAACTGTACCCCATATACAGCTAACCAATGGGAAGAGAGAAATAATGTAACAGGGATTGGGCCCACTCTTTTGGAGCCATAGTTCTATCAGAGAGGAAGACTCCTCACCGTCAGATGTTTGACTCTCTCAAGCTCCCAGGCTTCCCTGATGGCTCAGCAGATAAAGAATCTGCCTATGATGTAGGAAACATGGATTCAATCCTTGGATTGGGAAGATTCCTTGGAGGAGAAAATGGCATCCCACTCCAGTATTCTTGCCTGAAAAATCCCATGGACAGAGGAGCTTGGCGAGCTTCAGTCCAAAGATCTGCTAGGAATTGGACACAACGGAGCAATAAGTGAATGAGCAAGCAGCTTCTACTGCTGTGGATAATGCTACCACTGTGAGAGTGAATAGATTCTGGGGCAAAAAAAAAAAAAAGAGCAGAGAAAAGAAATGAAAAAAGTAGGGGGTCTTTTTCCTTCCCTATGATAAGTATTAACAAATGTTAATTTTCTCACTCCTTTAATCAGAACTAGAGAGCTTTTCCTGGAGCTTTCTCTTTTTGCTCCCTAGTACATGGTTCTGAAGCATTATATTTAGGCAAGGAGATACTGAAGGGAAAAATTCTAACCCTATCACTAGTTCAGGGGTTTTGAATTCTGGCCTTCTACTCCAAATTTACCTGTTGCTTTTTACTTTTCAGAGACACCAAATATTTCATCCACGCCTTTAATCCAAGTTTTATAACAGAACAGAAACAAGGTGGAGTGCATGCATTCTAACTTATTCAAAGTTAAACCAGAGGACTTTTAAGGTAACTAATTAATCTTATTCTTATTCCAGCCAGAGAGCCATCTATTTTCTCCTATAAAGTCAGTATTTCCATTTTAATCTTACAGGCATTGCTATTGTGATTTCACACTCAGTTCAGTTCAGTTCAGTTGCTCAGTCGTGTCCAACTCTTTGCGACCCCATGAATTGCAGCACATCAGGCCTCCCTGTCCATCACCAACTCCCGGAGTTTACCCAGACTCACACCCATCAAGTCCGGATGCCATCCAGCCATCTCATCCTCTGTCATCCCCTTCTCCTCCTGCCCCCAATCCCTCCCAGCATCAGAGTCTTTTCCATTGAATCAACTCTTCACATGAGGTGGCCAAAGTACTGGAGTTTCAGCTTTATCATCATTCCTTCCAAAGAAATCCCAGGGCTGATCTCCTTCACAATGGACTGGTTGGATCTCCTTGCAGTCCAAGGGACTCTCAAGAGTCTTCTCCAACACCACAGTTCAAAAGCATCAATTCTTCAGCACTCAGCTTTCTTCACAGTCCAACTCTCACATCCATACATGACCACTGGAAAAGCCATAGCCTTGACTAAATGGACCTTAGTCGGCAAAGGAATGTCTCTGCTTTTGAATATGCTGTCTAGGTTGGTCATAACTTTTCTTCCAGGCATTGATATTGTGATTTCACACTCAAAGATACCACATTTCTTTAATTTGGATGTGCCACAAATTTCTATATGTAACAACCACTATATTTAGCAAAACTTACATTTTCTTAAATCCTTGCTTACTACACTATTGCTATCGTTAATTTATCTATTCTGATAGTTTACAAACCCCTTAGGTTCACACACTTTATATTTTGTACCTATATTTCTGAAGTTAAATTTAAGTGACATACATGTGTTAGTTTAGGAAATATGCATTGGATTGAGGAATGAATGTGTGGATGGATGGATGCATGGATGGTGAGTGAGTGGGTGATAATAAAGAGTAGAATGTTTTTGTCTTTTCTCACTCAAGAATACTTGTGTCATGTAAATAGAGGCATTTTATTCCATTCTTTGATCCCATGAGGATATGGTATTTGAAGGAAAGAATCTATTCCAAAGGTATTCTAGTATCTTTAAAGGGATTTCTAGGTAATATACACTGGAAAAGTTAATAGTTTGTTTCCCTGGGTCATTTACTGCCTGGAAAATTACTCTGCACTTCACAGAATGAAGCACTCTATGGTAGAGGCCCATATCCATTCAGCAACTCACGGGTGGAATAAATTAGGCGCTGACTGAAAATTCAGTGGGTCACTAGGAAACAATTCAGGGCATCAGAGCAGAGTGGGTTTGTGGAGGAATTTCCCCTAATCTCTTACTTCTTCTAGGCAGCATTGGAGCATGCCACATTTTTTACTGAAATTTTGAAGTTTGGGGAGAGGATAAAATGTAACAAAATAGACATTTATCTTTAAATCCCTCCTATTCACAGCACATCTCTGAGAAACAGCAGCCATTCCACTGTTCATATGAGAAATGGTTGGGAGTACAGGGATTTAGATAACAATTTATTGTGTTGAAACTCCCAATTATAAGTCATTCAGAAAGTCTCTTAGGATAACTTATTGAGTCATGCAAAATCTGATTTGTGCCCTGAAGGAGATTTGGAATCAGAGAGAGTAGGTTCCTGTTTACTAAGTAAATACCTCTGGAAGAGTTAATTAAGGAACTAAAGTTCAATTCTCCTATTTGTGAAACAGTAATAGTAATTTTGTCAACTTTGTAAGACTGATGTGAGAATTACATGGCAACACAGATTTAAAGTGCTGTGTTAGTTCTATGTGGCAGTTTTGACAAATTATCGCAAATTTTGTGGCTTAAAACAACATATAATCTCTTATATTTCCATAGAATAGAAGTCTGATATGGCTCTTACTGTGTAAAATCAAAGTTTTGGTGGGTTCCTTTCTGGAGGACCAGGGGGAGAATTTATATTCTCATTTTCTCCAGCTTCTAGGGACTACATAGTTTTCTTGGCTTATAGCCTCTTCATATTAAAATCCAGCACTGTAAGTTTATGTTCTTCTCATGCTGACATCTCTAGTTCCAATTTTTTATTCTTTCTTCCACTTTTAAGGATTCCTGAGATTACCTTGTAACCACCTAGATAATCCTACCTACTTTAAGGTGATTTGATTAGCACTCTTAATTCCATCTGCAAACAAAATTCTCCTTTGTTATGTAAAGTATCTTATTGACATGTTCTGGGGGTTAGGATATGTACATCTTTGAGGGGCTATGATTCTGCCTGCCAAAATGCAAATTATTATTGACAGATTCTTCAGTTTCTCTTTTTAATATTCTATGAAGAGGATAATATTATCAGTTTCATAGTGTATTTGTGATGGTTAAATGAGCTAGTAGAAATAAAGCATAAAGCACAGCTTTTAGTAAATAGCAGCTTTTACTTAGTACTGGAGTCTAGTTGGTTTGTTTTTTCTTTAACCAGTAAAATAAAAAATGATGCATTAGTACATTTTACATTATTATGAAAATTAGAAAGATAGTATATAGAGTTCCTAACAATTGTTGCTTGTGTAAAATCAAGCTACTTAATATCTTTAAATCTTACATTCTTCATCTTTAAATTGGGGTCCAACATTTTATATACATCAGAGGATTCTCAAAGAAAATTAGATTAGAAACTATTCATTAAGCATTTAGCACTGTACCTGCTACTTGGTAAGTTATTAATAGTAAGCTAGTCACTATATTTTTTAATAATATAAATTATTATTATCACTACATGTTCCATGATCCATAAGTCTTTCTAAAATAACTCCATCTTGAAAGATTTCTCTTTTTTTTTTTGAATAATCAATGCATTATGAGAAAACTGGGAAATTGTTCTTCATGGACAGATGGATTCAGTCTCTTTAAGCCAAAGCAGATCACTCCCTGCCTGCAGAGTCCCTCCCTTTTCCAGAGACTTACGGAGGTTTAGTGAAAAGCAAAGATAAATGGGCATTCTTGGGTTGACCATCAGCCAAGAGTAGAGGACAGATCCTTGCCAAATCCACATGTACTCGATGCACAGCCGGATTGTGCAAACCACAGGAGTCCTCACAATCTGCAGAAGGTCCTGAGGAGCAACTGGCTACTTGGATACTCCTGAGTCCATTCTTACTGAATAAATTCCATGGCTGGACTGAGGTTATTACTTGAGATATCCTTAGTTGGGGCATTTTCCTTAGCAGTGAGGAAAGCTTTGTCCATGTGTCCATAAATTAACAATTATAACTTAAGTCTAAGCTTTCTAGGATGTGATGGAATCTGCCCTTCTCTCTTTCTTTAGCTCTCCATGTTGGATGACATTTTGTATTTAAGAGCCATACAATATTTTTTGTTTGCTTTATTAAATATATGTCACTTTCTTGGCCTCTTTATTTTTATACCTTCTGTTCCATCTACAAAGCATGGCCTTAGCCTTCTTATTTACCTAGAAAATTTATTTTTACTGTAAAAATCTGTCTCAGAGACTACCTTCCTCTTTGAATCTCTCACCCAAACTTTCAATATATTAATTTTCTAAGTGACTTCCAGATCTTGTATTATTTTTTCATTTTACTTACAATATTGTATTATAATTTTTTGCTTTATCATTTGTTTTACCAACTACCCAATGATCTACTTGAGGCAGAAAGTGTGTCTTTTCTCTGTATCCCAAATAGCCACAAAGGGCCCAGAAAATTGGTGAAAGTTCAGCAAATTTTTGAGAAAGGGAACAATGGACAAGGTACTATTTGATTTCCAAAAAGCAAAAAGTGATTCAAACTGCTGCGGCTAAGTCGCTTCAGTCGTGTCCAACTCTGTGTGACCCCATAGACACCGACCCACCAGACTCCCCCGTCCCTGGGATTCTCCAGGCAAGGACACTGGAGTGGGTTGCCATTTCCTTCTCCAATGTGTGAAGTCGCTCAGTCGTGTCCGACTCTTCGCGACCCCTAGGATTGCAGCCCACCAGGATCCTCCATCCATGGATTTTCCAGGCAAGAGTACTGGAGTGGGGTGCCATTGCTTTCTCCGTACTCAAACTAAGTTAAGCAAATTTTAAAAAGAATGTGAAAAGGATCTGTTAGTACTTCATGAAATCAAGGGTTGGAAAGTGGAGCCATACCTCGGCGAGCTGTTGTCATGGCTGTTTCCGTCTGTCACCACTGGAAATTTTTCCATCTCTTTTCTTTGTCTCTTTGGCCACATCTTTCTCTCTTTCTTCAGAGTGTTTTCTCTGCATCTCAAGTAAAAGAGGGAAATGGATATATACGAAATGGATATATACTTCAAAATGGCACTTTTGATAAATGCCTTCTCCATGCAGTCATTTTATAAAGAATAACTAGGCTTCTTGAATCCTCGCCAGGGTTTTGCCAGAGAATGTGATTGGCCTTCTGAGGTCAAATGATATTTATAAACATTTTAACAATGGTCAGGAATCGAGAGCTTCGAGGTAGAATTACTTCTGAGGTGACATTGCAGGGCTATAATAGTCCTGGACGAGGTGAGGAGGGGGTGCTGGGCGTGGCAACAACTGTCTGTCACATCTAGATAGGAGAAGTAATTGAATTCTCAACTTCCTCAAGTAAATAATCTTACTTGAGAGAAAAACCTAGGTTATATGAGGAGACCGATCACCTTGGGGAAAACAGCTCCCCAGATGTTAAAGTCTTTGGGAAAAACCACACTTACCTCTCAGTTCTACCAGACTGAGCCTACTTCTGCCTACCGACCAGAAGCTTTAGAGACTTTGTTGATGTCTTTTACACACAGAGCCACTCTTAGGGGATGTTGTGTATTTATTAAACACCACCGGCACTCATTATGGATGTGTTAAAAATTCAGATCCTTAGAGAACACAGTAGATCGAAGTATTGACTACTGTTTCACTTTCCCCATCTGTCCAAACATCAATAACAACAGTGTATGGGGGTCTGGAAGCACTGGACTAATGTACCTTCCTTCGATCATAATTCCAGAGTTCGCCTTAATTAAGATTGATTTTTGCCCCTATGTTGTACATCTCTTAACTAACAGAAAAGTCGCAAGGGCACAGTTTAAGAATTAAGATTGTGAGGATGGAGGAGGAGAGAATGGAATCAGGTCTTGGCTTGTGGAGTCTAAAAACTGCATGGCAGGCAGACTTAAATAAATCCTCAAGCAGATTTCTGAGGCATTGAAGGAGTCACATAAGGGCACTGGAGAAATGAATTGCTCTTCTGACTCGCTTTCCTTCATATGCGCTGCCTGGGTGCACTACTGTTTATGGGAGGAAGGAAAAGTACTTACTTTAGATTAAGCATGTGAAGGCTGCAGCAGGCCAGAGTGTCAGCTTTTTTCTTAGACATTTTCAGAAACATCACTATCATCAACAGAATTCTATTGAGTGCTCATAATACTGCAGATTTGTTCAAAGAACTTGTGTTCAACAAAGGGAAAGTGCAGCCTCTGCCCTCAAGCAAATTACAATCTAGAGTAGAAAGTAGACGTGACATTAAGAAAAGGGGAAGTAAAATCATATAATACATGAATCAAAACACTGCACAAGGGATTTTGATTAGTTGTGAGTGCACCTTCCTCCAGCTCCTGAAGGAGAGAGGCTTCTTTGGGAAAATAATTGTAAGGAAGATTTTTGGGTTTTGTTTGTTTGTTTGTTTTTTTCAGAAGATCCTAAAAATTAGACCAGTGAATTGGGAAAAAGAAGAAAGATATTCTAAGTCTTATAAATATTTTATGCTATAATTTTTAGCTTTCTGTTTATTAAAGCATATCATGAGAATAAAGGTTCACAGAACTCTATGGTGTGTGTGTGTGTGTGTGTGTGTGTGTGTACTTCATATAGAACACTTGCTTTTTTGATTCTAAGAAAGATAGATTCCAACTGTTTTCTTTTTTCAGTAGTGATACCATCTCACACAAACTGAATACAACAGATTTCAAATGGTAATTTTTATAAATATTTTAATAAACACTGTAATAATTGCATTTTTCTTGATTCCTTCCATTGTTTGCCTTAAACTGGCTCTGGAAAACATATTGTACATCTGTGTGATTGAAACTTTGGACAGGTATATGCAACATCTGGAGAATGTTAATAGGGATCATTTGGAGTTGAGATGAGAAAATCTTCACGGTGATTACAATAGAAAAGTAAGTTACTGAAGGACTCAGTGTCACAGACTCCAGTCACTAATGAATCCAGGCAAATACTTTGTCAGGGTTGCTCCACAGTCATCTGATATCTTGTTTCCACCCTCTCCAATTAGCTTCTCTATTATCCTCTGAGAAGACAACAGTTCTCAAGGAAAGAAAGAAAAATGAATGACGGAAGAGCAAGAGAAAGGCAAAGTGATGTGTATCAAAATAAGCATGGATGTTGTCTGTGTGTGTGTGCGTTTATGAAAACTAACATGGATGTATCCATTGACTGTGGCACATTTTCAAATAAGATAATCTGTCTGTAAAAAAGAGCATGCTTGGGTCCCTGCTAGGTATAAAGCCGAGGTAGGAAGGGGAGGATTATACTAATGTCACATCCTTGTTGAGCAGTAGGTGAAAGCCTATATCTCACCCACATTACGTGTTTCTTTGGGTAAGTATAGGGTCATTGCTCAAAAACCCAAGCTAGTAACAGTCCTACATCTGGATAGATATACCATCTGGAACACAATGTCCCCAAGATTGCCCTGTTGGCACTGGCCAAAGAAGGTTAAAGCTTCTTGAGAGCTATACATTGGCTTTTAAATTATTTAGCCTGCAAGTAAAAATCACTTTCTCTCTAAATTCATTGAAAGGAAATAGTCATGTGAACTCTCTCCTCCCTCACTTTGTCCAGCTTTACAATGACATGTAAAATCACCTGCTACAGGATCTTAAACTAAAAGGGCTAATTTGAGGATGACACAGAGGAATTCATAGTGAACATTCTAGATGTATAGTCTAGTCCAGGTTTTCACAATGAGTGATGCCTGAACCATTAACGTCAGTGTCATCTGGCTACTTGTTTGAAACTCAAAATCTTGGACTGGCCCTATCCTGGAGGTGGGGCTTAGCAATCTGTTTTAAAAAGTTCCCCAGTGTTTCAAATGCTTTCTTATTGTTGTTCACTCAGTCATGTCCAACTCTTTGCAACCCTAGTTGACTGCAGCATGCTAGGCTTCCCTGTCTTTCTCTCGGAGTTTGCTCAGACTCATTTCCATGGAGTCATCCAGCCATCACATCCTCTGTCCCCCCTCCTCCTGCTCTCAATCTTGTTTAGCATCAGGATCTTACCAACGAGTCGGCTCTTCCCATCAGTTGGCCGAAGTATTGAAGCTTCATCATCAGTCCTTCCAATGAATATTCAGGGTTGATTTTCTTTAGGATGAACTATTTGCTCTTCTTGATGTCCAAGGGACTCTTAAGAGTCTTCTCCAGCACCATAGTACAAAAGCATCTTCTGCCTTCAGCCTTCTTTATGGTCTAAAGTGATGCTTTTTAATACTCTAAGTTTGCCACAGGTTTTCTTCCAAGGGGCAAGTATCTTTTAATTTCATGGCTGCAGTCACCATCTGCAGTGATTTTGGATCCCAAGAAAATAAAGTCCATCATTGTTTCCATTCCCCGCCCCCCATTTATTTGCCATGATGTGATGGGACCAGATGCCATGATGTTAGTTTTCTGAATTCTGAGTTTCAAGACAGCTTTTTCACTCTGCTCTTTCATCTTCATCAAGAGCTCTTTATGAAGGCTGTTTGTTTTCTGCCATAAGGGTGGTGTCATCTGCATATCTGAGGTTATTGATATTTCTCCTTGCAATCTTGATTCCAGCTTGTGCTTCACCCAGCCCAGCATTTTGCATGATGTATTATGCATGTAAGTTAAATAAGCAGGGTGACAACAAATAGCCTTGATGTACTCTTTCCCCAATTTTGAACCAGTCTCTTGTTCCATGTCTGGTTCTAACTGTTGCTTCTTGATCTCCATACAGGTTTCTCAGGAGGCAGGTAAGGTGGTCTGGTATTCAATCGCTTTAATAATTTTCCAGTTTGGTGTGATCCACACAGTCAAAAGCTTTAGCATAGTCAGTGAAGCACATGTTCTTCTGGGACTCCTTGGCTTTTTCTATATTGCTTGGATGTTAGCAATTTGATCTTTGATTCCTATGCCTTTTCTAGATCCAGCTTGTACATCTGGAAGTTCTCAGATCATACACTGCTGAAGCCTAACTTGAAGGATTTTAAGCATTACCTTGCTATCATGTGAAAAGAGTGCAATTATGTGGTAGTTTGAACATTCTTTGAAATTGCCCTTCTTTGGGGTGGGCAGGTCTGTGACCACTGCTGAGTTTTCCAAATTTACTGGCATATTGAGTGCAGCACTTTCACAGCACCGTCTTTCAGGATTTGAAATACTCAACTGGAATTCCATCACCTCCACTAGCTTTGTTATAGTGATGCTTCCTAAGGCTTACCTGGCTTCATACTCCAGGATGTTCAGCTCTAGGTGAGTGACCACACCATCAGGGTTATCTGGGTCATTAAGACCTTTTTCTGTACAGTTCTTCTGTGTATTCTTGCCATCTTAATCTCTTCTGCTTCTTTTAGGTCCTTATTGTTCCTGTCCTTTATCAAGACCATCCTTGCATGAAATGTTCCCCTGGTGTCGCCGATATTCTTGAAGAGATCTCTAGTCTTTCCCATTCTATTGTTTTCCTATTTTTCTTTGTGTTGTTCATAAGAAGGCCTTCTTATGTCTCCTTGCTAGTCTCTAGAACTCTTTGTTGCAGTTGGGTATATCTTTCCCTTTCTCCCATGCCTTTTTCTTTTCTTCTTTTCTCAGCTATTTGTAAACACTCCTCAGACAACCATTTTGCCTTCTTGCATTTTTTTTTTCCTCTTTGGGATGGTTTTAGTCATTGTCTCCTATACAGTGTTCTTCAGACACTCTATCGGTCTAATCCCTTGAATCTATTTGTCATGTCCACTGTATAATCATAAGGCATTTGATTAAAGTAATACTTGAATAGCCTAGTGGTTTTCCATACTTGCTTCACTCTAAGTCTGAATTTGGCAATAATGAGTTCATGATCTGAGCCACAGTCAGCTCCTGGTCTTGTTTTTGCTGACTGTATAGAGCTTCTCCATCTTTGGCTGCAAAGAATATAATGCTGATTTTGGTGTTGACCATCTGTTGATGTCCATGTGTAGAGTAGTTCCTTATTTTGTTGCATGAGGGTGTTTGCTATGACCACTGTGTTCTGTTGGCAAATTTCTGTTAGCCTTTGCCTGGCTTCATTTTGTAGAATCTGAAAAATCTTGTTTTAGTCTGTGGGTGCTATAGAGGTATAAAAGCTATACACATATAAATAGAATTTTAACCTTAAACTACTCCTTTCTAGTGTATCTGTGATAATTTGTTAGCTTGATCTAACAAAATAATAGTAATAGTTCATTCTGGACAAGGAAATGACAACCTACTCCAGTAAACTTACCTGGGAATCCCATGGATAGAGGCACCTGATGGGCTACAGTCCATGGGGTCACAAAGGAGTCAGACATGACTGAGAGATTAAACAATAGCTAACTTCCCTGGTGACTCAGCTGGTAAAGAATCCTCCTGCAGTGCCGGAGACCTGGGTTCAATTCCTGAGTTGGGAAGATCCCCTGGAGAAGGGAATGGCTACTCACTCCATTATTCTGACCTGGAGAATTCCATGGACTGTATAGTCCATGGGGTTGCAAAGAGTCGGACATGACTGAGCGACTCTCACTTTCACTTTCATTATGTTCTAGATACTATACTCATTGTGAGACATGGTATGATTCTCAAAATAATGATACAGCATAGATCTTCTTGTTAGTTCCACTTTGCTTAATAGCCCACCTCAGAGTCAAGAGGATAGGTAAGAGAATTTATGAGTATAAAAACCTAAGAATCATAGTTTTAGAGTAGGGCTCTTAATTGACTCTACCAGGTCACTTTATTTCCCTAAGACTTAACTCAGTGTGAATTGTCTTTCTTCATTGTTGTTTATTTACTTGTTTTATTTTTATTTTCTTGAAATTTCTGTACATGCAGGAGTGGGGCACCTTTCCTTATAAAGGCAAAAGTCATTGGTCCTGTTCTCCAAGGTTTTCTCCATTTTCCTTTCCTTATTGCCTATAATTTGCATGTTGTATGGAATTTATTATTACATCCTTCTGCTACTTGTAAGCCTCTATTCCTACTGCTACCTTGGCTAACCTCTCTGGCTGCATGTTGTGAAAACTGTTTGCCCCAATTATCTAAATCTTGGGTCACTAAGAGCACATAGTGAGAGGGTCTGATTGGTGCCTCTCCTAGAAAGCCTGTCCTTAGGGACATCCAAGGATGCTTCTAGGAAGATAGAACTACCTCAATATTTGGCAATTAAAATGGATTATCTCTTCTCTAGTTCCTCTTCCTTTACTTTCAAACCTCTCTAGGTATTTTGCTACAACTATACGTCCATGGTGTGAACTTCCTGCATTCATCCTCCTAGAAGCAGAAAGCGGAATGTGTCAGTTCCTATTGCTACTGTAACAAAGCACCATAAATGTAGAAGTTTAAACAGTTCTGGAAATCAAAAATCTGACAGAGGTATCATTGGGCTAAAATCAAGGTGTCAGCAGGGCTTCACTCCTTTCTCAAGAATGTAGGGGAAAATCTGTTTCTTGCTCTTTCCAGCTTCTAGAAGCTACCTGCATGCCTTGGCTCATCATTCTCTTCTATTTCCGAAGCCAGCAATAGATGATTTCTCAAATATCATCAGTTGGACACTAAGTTTTCTGTGTCTCTCTTCCCTTATGACTACATTGGATAGAATACATAACCCAGGATAATCTCCTAATTTTAAAGCCAGCTAATTAGCAACCTTAGTTTCATCTGCTACCTTAATCTCCCTGGACATATAATGTAACGTAGTTGCAGATTCTGGATATAAGGATTTGGCCATTTTGGGGAAGCTCTTATTCTGCCTACCATCCTGACCAACTCAGAACTTTAATTTTTTTTTTTTTTTTTTTTACTGACAGCAATGTCTGGCTCACAAAAGCAGAAACTATATGAGTACGGAATTGCAAGTTAGATGAACTTGCTCATTGATCTCAGTCAGCCCACTTCTATGATTAACATTTCTCCATGTTTCCAGACATCTCCAAATATCCTTTGGTCTTCTCTTTACCATTCTGTGTAACTCTTTTGGCACCAATACTGACATCCTGCTCTCATTCCACTCCATGTATTCCAGATGTCTCTATCACCAGCATCTTCTGTTTCATATCTGGGACATATTTGCATATTTCTTTTTCTCCAGTATGAACTGTTGGTGGATCTCTCAATTTCTCTGTGATGTGGGTATTTTGCTAATTTGCTGTGTGATTGCCCTTCTTTCCTTGCCAACCGTATCAACTTCTCAAGAATAAAGTACAGGCTATGCCTCTTCAGCTTCTTTCAGTTTTAGTGCAGAGTTTTGTTCCTATTTGCCTAATAGTTTTCTCAAACTCATGTCAGTTATAAAGATTTGCTTAAAAAAGTTCTTCAGAGTACTTTATAATTAGCTGAATAATACATAATTCTTGGTCAATTACCTCTGTTCTCATTATTTTTCCAACCTTTCTAAGTGAAGCCTTTTAATGGAAGACATACTTGATTTAAAAAATTAATTTCTCAGTATGGCACAAATTGCCAGGTTTCAAGCACTTGTTACATTGCGCCTAACCCTTTGCTAACGACTTTTTATATATCTTTCTGCATCAGCACTAGAAATTTCTGAATTAAACAGTATTCCTTCCATTGGTAATTTTTAATCAGATAAATTGAGTCACAGAGGTTTTAAGGAACTTACACAACAAGCAAGGGGCAGACTGGCTTATCTCAGCTCTCATTCACAAACCCCACAGTCTTTAGGATGAAGCTATAGGTGCTGGCCCTCTGAGTAACTCACTTCAGTTGCTCAACCAGCTGCGTCAGGAACCATGTCAAATAAAACCTATTAGAATACAAACTGCCTTTCCAATTCAATTCAAGGACTATTCGTTGAATGTATGCTACATGCCAGGTGTCATTTACCTGTGATTCTGCAGTGTTTGTGCCAACTCAGCCTTAGAGCATTGTACACTTTCTCCAGAAGAGGCTGTGTCTCAAATATAGAAACTGTTAATGTCAAGGACATTCTTAAAATTGCTATCAATGCAAAAGTATTCTGAACATGCTATATAGATGTTGATAAAAAGAAAAAAAAATAAACTTGATTTGAATAAAAGAAAATCAGCAGCAGTTGTTTTGTCAGTTCTTCTCAGAAAGCGGTTGCACTTAATGTAGAGCAAAATGTCCCAGGGATGTTTGCATAGAGAGTAAATTAATGCAGCAGAAGCTGCTTGGATCCTCGGTAACACAAGCCCAAGATGTACGAAAGGGGTAGAGGGCAAAAGGGGAAGGCAGTGATGTTGACAATTATCTTGAATGATTGTTAATTTTTTGCTGTCCCTCCAGTGTATATATACACGTGTCACTTATGTCTGGAGATCTATCTATTTCTCAGAGACAGCACTGGTCTATTCTCAGGAGAGCACTATATATTAACTGTATCCTTTGATTTCTGGTCATACCTCTTTAGAAAGATAGCAAAAGGCAGGTGGTACATACAAACTAGGGAGGGCTCCTCTGAAGCACCAAGCATAGTACTGTTGTTACAAACCTGGGAGGGCAGGTAGGGTTGTTTATCTAATTGTGACCCAGGACTTACCTTTCTGTTTAGGTTTTAAGGGACCTTGTGGGGCAGGGGGAATCAGATACAAAGACTGAGTGCATTTGTCTGTGTGCACTTTTAGGAAAATTTCAAGAATTAGTTTTCACTTGTGAGTTCTATTAATTCCAGCCTCTGCCTCGTCTCTCTTCATACCTAACAGCATCCTCCAGAAGCTATAAAAATCTCTAGAGGTCCTTGAAGTAATGAGAAAGCTGATGGGTTTTTTTTCCCTCTCCAATAATTGTACTTTGATTTCTCCATAACAGTCTTTAGTTTACTGCCAGTCTTCAAGACAACTTTCTGCAGCTTTCACCTCTGCCTCTTTCAGTCTGTGCCCTTGCCTGCAGATTCGTCCTCTGCTGGCCAAGACGCCTTTACGATTCCCCTCTAGGTGAATTTGTCCACTAGGTGGAGCTGTAACAATTTAGCTCACAGATCACAGTGTGTGACAGATTAAATTCACTGACCACTGCTCAGTACTCTGGGGAAACATCTTGCTGTGGCCCAGAATCGCAAATCAAGTGCAGAGTCAGAAAACAGAACAACAAATCCCATAACAGAAACACAATTGGAGATAACAAATTCCATGGGACAAATGCACGTTGATTCCACAAGCGAGCCCTGTATTAGGCCTCCTGAATCGCTTGCCTAATTCCTCTTTGGTTCCTGGTAGTGGGGGAAGAAACACACACACACACACACACACACACACACACACACACACAGAAAAAACAACTCTGAGCCCAGAGTCAGGAGCCTGAGTTCTGGACCCGACTCAGCCACTCACCAGCTGCAGGCTTCCTCTTTCTGAGGCTCTGTGCTCTTTCTGTAAAATGAAGGGATAAGAGCAGATGATTTTGAAGGTCTCTTCCAAGTGTAACTCTGGATCTCACTCTAAAAATCAAATTGTAACATTTGTAAAATACAAAAACAAGGGGAGATGTGAATTTAAATGTCTGCTGTTCAAGTCTTCCTTCTGAGTTAAAATCCATCTCTTTCTATATCTATATCCATACACTGCTGTGAAATAAATATTTGAATGATTTTTTTCTCACTTTTAATTTTAAAATTAGGACAAAGAAGGAGATTTCCAAATCTAAATGTGAGATGCTGATTGTGTAAATGTAAAGACAAAAGGTTGGCCTTCTTGGATGGAATTCACTCACCATCCTCCAAATAAGCCTGCCCAGCAAATGTAGTTTGTTAAGTGTCTACACCTTTATTTATATAGGTCTTTACATGTCAATATCCTTTTCTATTGTGGTAAATTAATGCCACTAGGTTTCAGCTCTGAAGCAGAGGTTGCTCCTCACTGGGAAAGGTGAATACACCCTTTGGAATGAGCGCATTTGGAATTTATATTTAACGCTGGGAGGGGGGAGGAAGGAGGGAAGGATTTCTCTAAAACTAAAATGAATACTTTTTTTTTTTTTTTTTGGTCAGAAGGTATTAGAAACTGACACTTGCTTCCTTCTGCTCCTGTCTAAAATCTTCTGTTCCTTTCCTCAGCCCACGGCAGTGAACACTGGTCATTTTAATCTATTCTTTGTAAAACATTAATTGGATACATAGAAGCACAGAAAACCTAATAGGTTTTTTTTATGATGGGAAGGGCATAGAGATCATTCAGTTAAACCCTTTTTATTGCACCAATGAGGAATTGAAGACCCAGAGGTTAAGTGGCTTACCCAAAGTTTTTCAGAGGATGAATGAAAACATTGTTTTAGAATGAAACTCAGACTGAACAGGAGGAGAGCTAAATCCATTCTTTATTTTCTCTACCAAAATAATTCCATATTTTGACCCAAGCATAGTTATGTCTGTAAGATGGGATTGACTTTTCCATGGCTGGTGTGTCAAATTAATGCTGAGCAATTTGCAGGGTGTGTCTGGTAGTATCATAAATGGACTGTAATGCCAAGCATGGAGTAGAGGACAGAGCCTCTGAAATGTCTTCTGTGGCAGCTAGTCCAGTGAAGTGACCCACCAAAAGTGCTCTACAACAAGTAAATTGACATAGACTCTCCATGAACTCTCTTTAGCCAGTCTTTTCTGAGCCCGCCTTGACCTTCTCCCTCCTCCACCCCTCAGCCCCCAGGACTATTTTCACCCTGCCTAACCCAGTTGTAGCAAGAATCCTATTAAGTCACTTTAGCAATAATTTGCAGCTATTGATATGTGATCACCTTTTAAATCAGTTTAGCTATAATCTTTACCCTTGGTGTCTCCTTTTAGTACGTTTCCATCTATGTACCCCTTTCCCTCTGTTCACTGGCCATAAATTCCAAGGTTTCTTTCCTGTATTCAAAGTTGAGCCCAATTGCAAAAACTCTACTGTACAAATCTTGAATAAAGTTTTCCTTATGATTATAGCAAGAGTCAGAATACTTGATTAAACAAAATATAATGAAATACTAGTACACGTTATTCTTTCTAGGGGATTCATCAGGCATGCAGTCCATTTAGTCCCTGAGAAGTTCTATAGTAGAGACCACTGTTTACCACTGTTTAACCTGTTGTTGCTAAGTCAGTTGGCCTTTTTCTCTTGAAGGGTTATATAGTTATACCCATGTGATTTAGTTCCCATGTGATTCATTCTGTGATCAGAAGCAACCCTCATGCCTCCTGTTATTGTCAGTAGTCTTTTGTTTTCCAAGTCAGCATCCTTCTGAATGAATCAATGGAGAACACAGACCAGAAGATGGAAGGGCTTGCTGCCAAACTTGTGAGGCAATCCCCTGCCCCCGACTGCTTATGTATTAATATTTAAGCATGCTTCATGACAGAAAATGAACTTGTAACCAGGGGTTCATGTACGTAAACTGAAGAGAGAAACTTTAACTATAGTACTTCATATGTTTATATTTAAGTTTTGCATTCCTTTCTAACATACGTATGTTTATTTTAACGTAAAATTGTTCCCTCTCAATATTTGGAGAAAATGTACAATGTATAGAATACACCATGTTGATCCAGTGATATCCTATATTCCCTGGCATGTGTTAGTTGCTCTGTCGTGTCTAACTCTTTGCAAACCCCTGAATTGTAGCCCACCAGGCTCCTGTGTCCATGGGATTCTCCAGGCAAGAATCCTGGTGTAGGTTGCCATGTCCTTCCCTGGCAAACAGACCCACATATCTTTGAGGAAATGCAGAGAAGGCCAAGGCAAAACAGATGTGGTTAGAAATCTGGGATATGGTTTCCCCACTCTGCTTCATTTCAGTTGTGTGACCTTGGTCTGTCTAATCATCTGCCTTATCTGCGGCCCCACAGCTTCAGCCAAATGGGGACAATCAGAGCTGCTTTGCCTGCCACACAACATCTTAATGACCTCAAAGGTGGTAGCATATGGGGAAATTGTATAGAATGCTCCACAAACAGAAGACTTTGTGATTATTGTGTAGGATAGATGGCAACCTGGGGTCTCATTCTTTTCCAAATTTGCTTTCAGGAGGACACTTTGCCTTGTGATATTTGGGCAGAATGATTATTAGTAGAGCATTGAGGTTAGAAAAAGTGCTTCTTTGTAATTGAATCAAATAAAACAGTGGGGACAGGGAACTGTATATCAGACCTGATCGACTAAATTGCAAGAGCTGTTTTGAGTTGTATAAAAAACACTACGTATACATCTGGTGATATTGTTCTCTCATTTTGTGAATAAAAAATTTACATCACATTGAAAGCTTCACTAGGACAGGGATGTCCTCCAGATGTATTTTCAAAAAAGGCCTTAAAGCTTGCATTAAAAAATTATAGGATTAAATGGCCTTTCCATTGAAGTTGCTAATGCTCTCACTGGTGCTCTTTCTAAGCTCTCTGAGGAACAAAAAACATTTCCCGACTGATTCACAGGAAAGTAAAACTTGTTATCTAACACCTTGTATGGGTGGGAATGGGAATGGGTGGGTATCAGATTGTCTTAACAAAATCTCATATATATGTCAAAGGACAATAGCATGTGAAGGGAGAGTGCTAACATGGAAGTCAGGACATTGGAGTATTTAATTCAATCAACCCATTTTTATTCAGCACTTTCTCTTTACTTGGATACCCTTTAGATTAATAATTGGCAACACAGAATATAGAGGCTCTGGCTTTATGGAGTTTCTATCAAATAGTAGGGGTAGGGAAGCCACGAATAACCAAGGTGAATGGAGTCCAAGGACAGAAGGATATGATTGCTTAAGTGGGTCAACTAATGGAAGAAGAATGCTTTTAATAGAATTACTTTGGATTTATCCTGAAGTGTGACACCACAAACTAGATTCCGGGCAGAAAGCAAAAGTCATTTCTGGTTATGAAATTTCCCACATTTTAAAATAATTCGAGAGCATGCTGGGGAAAGACACTAGAAAGACCACTGAAGGAAGAAATCAAGCCTAGACTCAGTTTTGCTCCCAATGAGGTTGTAATCGTTCCTAAGTCCCTAAACACTTTAGTAATTTCATCAAATTTGAACTAGATATTTTCTAAGTTCTTATCTATATCATATATTGCATTATTTGATGATTCTGTGACTACTATCATTATTCCTGATATTTCACTCATATTAAATGTTCAGATTTTTCTCCACTAGAATTCATTATGAAAAATGACTGACAAAATGTTTTGATTGACAAGATGGACTATTATGTTTGCTTTTTGGAACAATAAATGTAATGACCTGCAAATTAACAGTGAGTTGCTGAATAGTTGCCTACAGGGCCAGGAGGTCTGCACTGACCTTGCATTTCTCTGCATGGTAAACATTCGATTTTTTTTTTCTTCATCCACACAAATGACTCAGCTTGGTTGGAGAAAAATAATGGAAAACACACTATTGTCTTAGGCTTATGAATGACTTGTATACTGCTTAATATAATTTTTGTATTGATATTCTAAACTAAATTGCCAAACACCCTTAATTAAAGCTAAGGCAGGGAGGTGTGAAGTTTGATCTATTACTATAGAAAAGTGGATGATATCTGTTAAAGAAAGCTAGTTAGTGTTGTGTGGAGAGGAAGTTTGGGCCTACCTGGAGATACATATTATTGACAACTAAGAAAGACAGGCATTTAGTGTTGTGCATGAGTTTGCAATGTATAATGATTACTAGGCAGTCTACCAGCAAAGTAATCTTTAATCCATAGATCTCCAAGCATCTTAAACACATTGATTTATTAAATGTGGCCTCTGCAACAGTGATGGCTTCAAAATTAAATCACTTAACCTCTCAGTTCAATATTGCTACTGATATCTGCTGCTATATCTACACGACATTGAAACAAGAAGCCAAGGCAGCCAATTCATTACAAATAAATAAATGTCATACTTATTAATTGCATTAGGTCAAGTTAGTTAACTGGCACTGTGTCCACCAAAGAATGAACTTCCTGAATGAATTGCTCCTTCTTCAGCTCACTGATTTGGTCTGATTCAGAATCTGAGAGGGTCTTGTAATTGTCTTTTCATTTGGAAATTTTGTAACTAAGACATGTTCTTTTCTTTTTATTATCTATGTTTTATAATAATTAGAAAAATGGTATCTTATGCTTTTTGGGGTGATGATAATTAATGCTAAAAAGTTGAATTTTATAATGCATTTAGTTAAAATTCTGGACCTAATTTAAGTTCTCAGATGTCTAAATGATAAAGGAGATTATGTTCCTTAAACCTGCATTTTATTGTGCTATTTTATTGTTTTACATTTAAATGAAGTAAGCAAAAACTTTCAAACACACACCTGTTATAAGTTTTCAGAAAGTGCTACAATTTCCCAATAGATCTAAGAAACTTCTCTTATCAGGTTGTAGGGAAAATCATTACACAAAAATTTAAGGAAATATCATAGTTCTGATTTTTCGGGTCAGCAGTATTCTTTATATATATCATTGTTGTTTAGACACTAAGTTGTGTCTGACTTTTCTGTGACCCCATGGACTGTAGCCTGCCAGACTCCTC
Organism: Aepyceros melampus; assembly: GCA_006408695.1. Taxonomy (NCBI): domain Eukaryota; kingdom Metazoa; phylum Chordata; class Mammalia; order Artiodactyla; family Bovidae; genus Aepyceros; species Aepyceros melampus. The sequence continues at coordinate 44,799 of SJXQ01011028.1, read as the reverse complement.
TGTCTATGGGATTCTCCAGGCAAAATACTGGAGTGGGTTACCATTTCCTTCTCCAGGGCATCTTCCCAACCAAGGGATCAAACCTGCATCTCCGGCTTGGCAGACAGATTCTTTACCACTGATTCTTTACATATATGTACATATATACATCATTTCCATTAATGTATAAAATTAACTAATATGTATTATCAGTATAATGTATACATTCAGTTAATGTATATACATACATGTATATATGTGTAGCATATATGTAGCATATATACATACACCCATATATGTGTATATATATACAATATTTCAGTTAATATATAAAATTTTATAGAAACAAAAAAATAATGTATAGCCACATAAGCTTTGACTAGGTAGAAGGGTATCCTCTAGGAAGAATCTATTTGTAATCAAGTGAAAACAAAAATAACATACTCTGGGCTTCTGACAAGTCTCTAGGAGCCCTGTGGTGAATTTCTTTGCATTAACTTAATATTAGTGAGGGGCTTTGCTATCGCCACCACCAATGATTCCTATAACAGAAGCTATAACATATGCCCATGCATCATGAGCTGACAGCATTCAAAGACTGATTTTACTAAAACTTGCTTGCTAAGTCGCTTCAGTCGTGTCCGACTCTGTGCGACCTCAGAGACGGCAGCCCACCAGGCTCCCCCGTCCCTGGGACTCTCCAGGCCAGAACACTGGAGTGGGTTGCCATTGCCTTCTCCAATGCATGAAAGGGAAAAGTGAAAGGGAAGTCACTCAGTCGTGTCTGACTCTTTGCGACCCCATGGACTGCAGCCTACCAGGCTCTTCCATCCATAGCATTTTCCAGGGAAGAGTACCGGAGTGGGTTGCCATTGTCTTCTCCAAAACTTGCTTACTAGAACTAAAAGGGATCTTCAGATGCATGCAATTATACATCTTCCTTTTAAGATCAGGAAATGGCGGTCCATAGAAGTTATGAATTGGGGCTCTGGTTATACGCTGTTAATCAATTATTTATTATTTAAAGCCCTCACACATATGTCAATGATCAAAAGTACTTTATTGCATTTGGTAGTGATGCTGATGATCATGATGGCCTTAAGAATGATGCTAATAATGATTAATATTTACAGATACTTTACTGTAGGTGGGCTTCCCTGGTGGCCCAAAGGGTAAAGAATTTGCCTACAATGCAGGAGACCCAGGTCCTATTCCCGAGTCAGGAAGATCCCCTGGAGAAAGAAATGGCAACCCACTCCAGTATTCTTGCCTAAAGAATCCCATGGACAGAGGAGCCCTGTGGGCTACAGTCTATGAGGGTGCAAAGAGTTGAATACACCTGAGTGACAAACGCTTATCTTACTGTAGGTAGGTGAGAATAGTGGTTAAAAAATGCAAGTCCTAAAGTCAAACTACCTTAACTCAAATCCCAGGTAATGGCAATCCACTCCAGTATTCTTGCCTGGAGAATCCCATGGACTGAGAAGCCTAGTAGGTTACAGTCCACGGGGTCGCAAAGAGTCGGACACGACTGAGCGACTTCACCACCATCACCAGCTAAGCGTCAGTTGTCTTGCCTGAGATGGGGACTAGACAGAGGACAGACCTCATTTGGATCAGAGGCTTAAATACTATAATGCATGTGGAGTTTTGGCAGTGTGTTATATAGATAGAGAGAACACTCAGTAAATCATTCATGACTATGTTGTGCCAAATTTATCATGACTGAACAAAGTGGTCGTCATTATTCTCATTTTACATTTCCTCAGTTAAGGAAACTGAGTCTCAGAGATTTTTAATCATTTGACCCAGGGGACATTGCTAGTAAATGATAGTGAGACTGTAACCACAAAGAAGAAGATGGTTATAAAGATTCTTACAGTGTTAAGAAATATAATTACCAATGCCTTGGTGAAAAGAAATTCTTTGGAGTCCAGCCAGAGAACATAGTGAGGAGTGAGTAGAAAGAATGTACAGATTAGTCCAGCATTCCTGTTCTCCTCAGGTTTTGGATTCTTTACATTACAAAGTCAGTCAACAATGAGTCCGTATTAGTTTCTATAGGAAACTGTGAGAACCACGGCCTCAAGTTCTGAATCTCTGGTATATGCACAGTTATTATGGATTCAGATAAACCCAGTGCAATCTTCCTTCTTCTATAATCTAACACTCTTAGAATATATTTATATATCAATATAGAGACATGATCTATATAGAGATATAATCTCACATTTCTTAATGCTGAAACCCATCATATATAAAGAGTTATACATAATGTATATGTGTGTGTGTGTGTGTGTGTGTGTGTGTATGCTCTTTCTGTGTAGGTCTTTGAAGTCCTTTCCTTAAACTGGAAATCTGGACTCTGATTCTAGTCAAGGGTCTGGAAGCAAAGTTGGGTACTGGCATTGAGCACTGAAAGAATTAACATCCTCTTAAACATGTACTGTCTTGAATTAAAGATATTTGAGCAGATTGTGGTGTCTCTTCAGATGAGGCTGCAGGAGTGCTGTAAAGGATGTTCAGTGAGATTTAGAGCTTTTAATCATCTACATCTACCCAAATATCCCCATTCTAATCCTCTAGGTACGACCCTTTTCCAACTGAGGCCTGGCTCTCACAGGAGACCTGGTGGGTCTATGAATTAATTTATTTCCCAACCTGCAGAATCAAAAGTTGACTTCTATTTTTCAGATAGATCAACCTCATAGCTATAAAAGGAAATATTTATTTAGGAAAGTCATAAAAGCTCTGTATGATTTTCTGACCATATCGGGAGCTAAAAACTGAAAGTACTGGTCTTGACATTTTCTTCTTGAATGTTCTCCAGTGCAAGCAGAATTAGCCATGCTACTTTACAACCCTTGAGTGCCTCACAACCTACACTATTCTGTGGTAGGAGCTACTCAATCTGTTTCTTTTAAGGTTTCTACAGGTAATAATTTACATAGCTCCTTAACACTGAATGCTGTGGAGCATCACTATCTTATTTTCTGCTCTGAAATATTGTGGACACTTCCTTGAACCCTTACCATTAAAGAATAACCATCCTGCATCACCATCATTAAAGTTTCTTTTCTAGAATTACCTCTAGTTACAAATATTGTATTTGAGGCTGATCAGAACAAACCCATATAGCCCTCTAGGTATTCCCAGAGGAAGGGATGGAGTATAGCACAGGAGATTGGGTGCTTATGGGGCTGTTGGCAAGAGTGAAGAGGTAAAGATCAGGGAAACTACCAGTATCTCCTATTTGCTATGAAGTTTCATTTTTAATTTTATTCAGAATGCCAAGAAATTTTAGAAGTTAAGGAGTGATCACTATACTCTACAGCCTAAAATCAGATGATTTGCTGAAGGGTTCCTGCAAATTTTCACATTTGAATCTACCCACCTGCTTATTGCTGCTGGAGTAGCAACAGTATCGCTTCTGCCTGGCTTTCACCTTTCAGTCTAATTTGCATCACTTTCATTGCTAGAAGATAAGCTAGACACCTGCTGGCAAAGCATTTTCATATGGGTTGTGTATGGGGGTGAGTAACATATTGCATGTAGATTTTTTTTGTGTTGTTAGAGTTTATTTTGGAGGGAATATAATTAAATTATATTTATATAATTACATTAAGTTATATAATTATATCTGTTGAACATATATCTCTTCCCTCCTGGATGTCCCTTCCACACCTTATTCCACCCCTCGAGGTCATTACAGAGCCCAGAGCTGAGCTCCCTCGGCTGTACTACAGGTTCCCATTTAGCTATCTCTTCTACACATGGTAATGTATTCATGTCAAACCTAATCAGGTAGTTTTTAACTCTTAATTCGTGACCTGACAGTTCATAGAAATGCTATCTAATTACTAGTTGTTGCTCATTGTGACTCTTCTCCAGAAATATCATATATAAGTAACTACCTCTCTAACTGCTATAAGTGCATATAACTACTATGGTATAAAGATGATCAAGATATACAATAATGGATTGTTTAATCAAAGCCCTTTTCTCTTGTATTAATAGAGCCCTAACTCCCCTTAGTCTAAGAATTCTCTTTGCCTGAGATATAACTCTAATGTAATGGAATATTATTCTTTAAATTCTGAAGACATAGGAAGGAGGGTCTTTTAAAACTTGTTTTCCAAAGGTCAAGCATAGCATAACTGCTACTTTATTTATTGTGTACCTGCAAGCATGTGACCCTATGGACTGTAACCCAATAGGCGCTTCTATCCATGGAATTCTCCAGGCAAGAATACTGGAGTGGGTTGCCATGCCCTCCTCAGAGGGATCTTCCGACCCAGGGATCAACCAGAGTCTCTTAGGTCTCCTACATTTGCAGGCAGATTCTTTATCTCTAGCGCCACCTGGGAAGCCCTACTTTACACTCAGGATCACATTTAATTCTTCATAAGAATATTGTGAGGCAAATACTTCAAGTACCTCTGTTTGCAGGTAGATAAATTGTGGACTACTTGAATTGAATAGCAAAGACAAACTCACAGAGTTATTAAGCAGTACAACTGCAGAGTCTAAACTCCCAACTGCTGCACTGGTATTACTTCTCAGAGTACAGATAGGATTACATCTCCAGACTCCTACCATTAAATCTTGTTTTCTCCCAGAACCTAAAATAACTCTTTCTCCCTCCCCCTTCTCTCACCTTCTCTATCTCTATCTTTATCTCTCTCCTGAAGCATCCTTTCCTAGTCTCATCCTTATCAATGTAAACCCTTTCCACCTTTCTCTGGGAATTTCAATCATTTTTTTTTCCCTCCTTTCATCCATTTCTCACTTTTATTAAATTTTTTTGGCCATTCCTCTCCTGGCAGACCATATGATTACAACATTATTACTTATATACTTCAAAATTGTCCTAAAACACAACTGTTTACTACATAAAATGGCAATGATAAACAAATAATTAAGAACTCTCTTCATCATTTAGGGGAAATGCTGTCTTTTTAAATTTCTTTGTACGTTATAATGAAATACAACTGAGAGTTGCCAGTTAGTCATAGCTGTTCATAAGATAGGATCTAAACTTAAAAGTAACAGAATTGTTAAACTCTAATCCATAACTCAGTCTTGCCCATTAATTTAGGCTGACTTTTCCCTAATTGATATAATCAAGTCATACTTAAATCTCCCCATGGTTATGTACACAAACAGAACATGCACAGAGACAGGCACACACATATTCACATACACATACATTAACAAATGGATTTCATACAGCTGTAATTGGAATGGTTTTCTATGTTTTAATCTTTCTTCTGGCATATTGCTCCATCCATACTTTTAAAAGATAACACAACTATAATACTGATCCTTGTAACTATGCAGTGTTGATTGCATTCAGTGAACTAGCTAGAGAAAGAAAATGGTCCCAATCACTTATTGAAGTTATTGCTCAAAAGCTATATATATATATATATATTTTTTTTTTTTTTTTTTTTTTCTCTAGCTACCCCTGGAAATTCTTCCCAGAGGATGTAACACAAATTAGTCAGCTCCAAAGGGTTAACACAAGCAGCATCAAGCCACTCCTTTACCTGGCAAATTATATCACTCTTCAGCATATGTCACTTGCACAACTTTTCAACTCTTTCCTTCCTAAGATAATAGGCCCAGAAGCTGGATGCTGCTGCGCTTCGGCACCTGTCATTTTGACTTTCATGCTTTCTTTAGAAAAGAGAAGTTGGTAGAATGTGAGAAAAGTGGAACTTTGACAGGTTGTCAGAATATCTTGCAGCACAAACCAACCTGCCAGCCAGCCTGTTTTCTGGTATATTTCAAAGTCTCCTAGCAAACGAACGGCAGTTACTGACTGAAGAACTTCTTAAGTAGGAGGAGGATTTACTTTTTACAGATTGAAATTAAATAATTTTCACCTGAAATTGGTTTAAATTTTCGGTGGCTTGCTTACAGTTACATATCAAGTAAAATATAACTTGGACAAGTCAAAACTGATAAAGGCATCTTCACTGTTTCTTTTATTTGAATTGAATAGTCTTCGATTAAGGATGGACATCTGTAAATCCAAAATAGTTCATGAAATGACCTTGAGCTTGCAAACAGTGAATAGTTAGTGTCTTGTTCAAACTAAAAGGGTCTGGCATGCAGCACAAACAAGGCGGCAGGGGAAAATAGGACCGGATCTATGCCTGTAAGAATAATACCAACAAAAGGAATAAGAATGTAAGTTAGCTGTGATAAGCTATAGGAAATGGTCTGTATAACATATGTCAGTGAGGGCAAGATCTCCTATCAACTGTACGTCAGCTCTGAATGTTTCCAGTAGCATAGATTGCTTCAGAAGGAAAAACAAATAGTATAAAACAGTTGAATCAAATTATTGATGGGAACAGTATTTGATTTCTTTTATCTGAACTGCATGCCAAGAAAGGTAAAAAAAGAAGGAAGAAAGCATTATGTAACTCTCCTAGGATGCCTGGTATCATCATTTAGAGATAATTCTGAATTTCCTAACATCAATTTTTTAAAACACCCCTCCCCTCACAAGGTAGTAACTATAAATCAGCATGTAGTTCCCTCTAGTGTGACTTATATGCCTTTATATGTGTGTACCTATACATATATAAATATAAATATATTTGAAACTGCTCTTAAAAAGAAAAATTGTTTGAGTTTTATTTCATTGGGACTTCATGGCATCTTGGGGATAAATGCCAAAGTTAATATTCATCTGACTTCTGCTATAAACCTTAAACCTGTGACTATTTTTTTTAATAACACACATTGCTAAAATCATTGCATTATATGTAATATAGTCTCCGTCTATATGACATAGTACACTCCTCTAGATGCTATATCCTTCTTTTCTATTTGACACAAGATTTAAAGAATATAATAACCTGCCTCACATGTACTGGTGTCTAAGGCAATCTTCCTGAAACACAATTGTTACTGCCCAAATAAATCTGTTTTACATTGTGTGACTTACCCAACCCATTCAAACATTGTTTTTGTTCGTTTTTAAAGGAAAATTACTGGCAAAAGCTATCCTTAAATCTCCTTGATAACAAACAAATAACCAAACAGTTCACTCTAATATCACATTTACCAGGTAGAAATGGGGAACATAATCAATAAGAATGCTTTGAATTTGAGTGTGGCTGACCAGGCAAGCCAACTGTCCATGTGAAAGACCAGTGATGACACAGGAGGTGAAATAATCAATGGTTAGCTAACTAAGTTGGCAGACAGAGGATGTGTGCAAGGAAAACCAGAAATGCCATGACAGAAAAAGGCTGCTCTCCAGGGTTCTGACAAGTTTTAAGACATGTCTATTCTTATTAAAAGCATTTCTCCTGAAGCAGTTTGAGTGGACATGTTCCTTAATACCACTAAACAACTGGTTATAACAGACTCTTCTAAGCAAATGTGACTCTATCCATAAAAATCATTATCCTTAACATTTGAAAACTATATTTCTGAACATGTGGCTGTTTACTTGATGACAAAATATGATGCATTTGCCTAAGGCCTTCCAATCTTATTCATATATATTAGCCTCTTACCTGGAGGACCTTTTTTTTTTTTTTTTAAATTTTGCATGCATTCTCGCTTTTGTATTAACTCAGCCTCGTATTGTTGGTGGGCCTGCACTCTATTTTCTATCTAAGGATGATTCACTCCATCTCTTACATAGAGACCTTTACCCATTTTGGTAAATATGTATACATATATTCTGTGCTTGTTTGTCATTCTTTAATGAGGAGGATATACATCAAAAAATCTGAGGCTATAATTCAGGGGATCCAAATTCTAATCTTTTTTTTCCCCCCACAAATATTGGACCTGGCAAAATATCACTTCACTTTCTGATGGATAGTTTTCTCATCTATAAAATTGTAATACTATTACTGACTCATAGTTTGTCATGAAGTTTAAATTGAATTGCATGCATGAAATATCTTAGCATGATATTGGCTAAAAGAATTGGCTAATATGTAATAGCATGTGTAATAACAATTTAGACCTGAAAGACTTTGTTTATTCTTTGAGGTATAGCCTTAGGAAATCTTATACTTTTCTTTATTCCTCCAATTTTGAGCAAAAGCAATAAACATATAATATTGGAGCACCAGTAATTCATTATCAATTCTTTAAATATATTTATTTGTTAGTTCTCCCATTGGGTTGTTGTCACTTTGAAAATGTTTATTTAATAGGTAATAGTGAACTTACATTAAGTACTACGTATGTGATATTAATTTCATTTTCAAATACTGCAAAAAACTGTGGACGTCTCATAACTCTTATTCACCAGTATGGAAACTGAGACGATAAATATGTAAGTAATGGCCTCAGCTATTAGTAATTGAAAGAGTCAGTGTTTAGATTCTTGTGGATTTGCTTTAATAGCCTGGACCTTTAATTACTAAGTTTTCTGCTCATTTGTTTCCCCACATTTCATCTGTCTCTAACCATCCATACTGTGTCCTACTTGCTGAAATATTTTGTTTCTGTAATTTAAACAATTATTAATGCAATCTTAGATATTTATTATTTGATACATTTTGGGCATGTCTCCCTAAATAGGGGCTTCCCTGATGGCTCAGTAGTGAAGGATCTACCTTCCAATGCAGGAGACGTGGGTTCACTGGGTTGAGAAGGTCCCCAGGAGAAGGAGCTGGCAACCCACTCCAGTATTCTTGTCTGGGAAACCACATGAACAGAGGAGCCTAGTGGGATACAGTCCATGGGGTTGCGACAGACACAGCTTACCGACTAAACAACAATCCTAAATAGACTGTGTAGAAGTTCAGGGAAGAGGTCATAGTTTAAATGTTTATGTAGCTTGGGAAGTATGCCAATAGCAAAGAGTATAGGTGGTAAAAACCTTCAATCTGTCATAGGTCAGTCAGAAGCATAGGAAACAAACTGGCCTTGCAACTGGCTTCTAAACTAGGAAGATGTGTGTGTGTGTGTGTCTGTGTGAGTGTGTATCTATATGTGATCACAGAGGGCTGAAATTTTAACCTATGGAATCCAATGCTCTCTCTTGGTAAACAGTGCCAGAATTAGACTTTTTTTTTTAACTTTACAATATTAATTAGGCTTTCTTAGATACCAGCAGGATGTCCAAGAATTGATGTAGGGAAATTGTTCCCCACACCCGAGAACATCCCATAAATTCAGGTCCTAGAACACCCCAAAATGCTTAATGTATCAGCTTGCATTCTCATGTGATCCACAATTTTTAAAAAATCACATATTCTATCTGGCACTTTAAGAAAGCATAATTATTCTTCATGGTACACCTTCCATCTGTGTTCCATCATTACAAAAAGTTTACTTGTTTCAATTTATCTATTTTATTCTGTAAAGGAGCAAGGGTGAGAGATAATTTTATGCTATTTTGAACATGCAGTCCAAAAGAGGTTCTATTTTTGGAATAAACACAGTTCTTGTACAGGTGATGTGATGTGTCTAAAGAGAGACCTTTCAAAAATTTGTCTCAGATAAACTGCAGTCCTCAAATCAGTATAACCTTCTCAGATTTCTTAGATGATTTTATTTGTGTTATAATGATTATATTTGTCTCTCCACTCAAATCTGAGTCTCTTCAGAGTTAGTTCTGTATCCACATTTTTTTTCTTTTGTAAATCCCTTCAAACAATGTTTGGCCCCATAGCAGGCACCCAATAAAATCTAGTAGAATGAATGAATTATGTATTGGCCTTAAAGACTAATTCAGGTTCTGTGTGACTCCATGGCTCACTGAAGAAGATGTGAGATATTTGTGGATATTGGTCTTACTTCTTTCAAATCCCGTTGCATGAAACTCTGGTTTCACTTTTTCCTTATTATCACTCCATCTCACCTCCTTCTCCCTTCATCAGCTCTGTCAATTTTCCCTAGAAGCCAGGGGCAGAAAGAACTTATTCTATCAGAATAAATATTTCTCCAAGTCTCTTTTGCTTCACACTTTAAATTCACCTTTTGAAACTCAAAAGTTAAGAATATGAATCCTCACTTCTTTGGAATGACTGTCTGGTAATGGTATCCACTTGACTAAGTTCTTAGCAAAAAATGGCTCACTAGGTAATAAGAGATAGAGTCAGGTGGAGGTGAGGAGCTGAGGGATAAGAACACACACACACACACACACACACATACAAACAGATAGGAGGCTTCCACCATTTGTATATAATCGTATATTACTAGATATATAGCTGTTATTACTATTGAAGGGATGAAAATTTTATGTAATTTTAACAATAAAAATGTATAATATACTGTTTAAAGACTTATTTATAAAAAATCTTAAACCATTAGCTCTTATGGCCAGATAAGTGACTGAGATTTCAGTGTTAATTATCTGACTGAGACCTATCAGATTCATTGCAGAGTCTGGTCATCTGCAAAAGGAAAAAAAAAAAAAAAACATATAAAAGGTACAGTAGTCTAGTGACTGTGCCAGGGTTTCCTGCCCGTCATCTGTTCCCAGTGTCCTCTTCCACAGCTTGCAGTACCTTCAGCTGGATGATCTTCAGGGCAGAGAGACCTCAGTGGTGGAACTTCCCCCAGTATCAGAACATGACTACAGACCTCCTATAGGAAAGATCAAGCTACCTTTCACCTCCAAAATGTGTTTGTTCCAGTCTGAGAGGGCTGGAGTCCCTGTGATGGGGACATCATTAAAAAGCAGAGAGGCTACAGTCAACTTTGGAGGTACTCATAGTGAAGTCAAAACAGTTTCTTTGTTAATAAAACTCATTTCTTTCTGAGGAATCCCAAAGAGCCAGGCATAACTGGATATAGCACCAGCAAAATATTGATAAGGGAAACCATTCACCCTACCGCATTGCAGAAAGGAAGAAATTTAGGCCAAGTACACGAGGGTGGCCCCTGCTCCTCTACAGTGCTATGTAGACTTTAATGTTCACACAGAATTTGCCTTTTAAGGCATTATCTGAAAGACACACACATTCTAAATTGTGCAGCACTCAATTTATCTACCTTGGAAGGATGAATGGCCGAGTGAGTCCTGCTGAGATCTGAGCCTCTGAGCACAGGGATTGGAAATGTTTGAACCAGCTGCTCAACCCACTAAGCCAACTCTCCACCCTCCAACCCGGCAGCCTCTCTGCAGAAGAGTTCAGCTTCACCAGTAATTTCCCCTTCCACCCTTGTGATTTTCCAGAAACTAAACAGATGTCAAGGGAAAAAAGTAAACAACGTAACTTCTCACAATTTTCTGTGGATCAGAGTAAGATTAAAATGTTTATGCTCTCGCTGGAAACATGACAGAGACCATGGAAGGCAGTCCAAGAATCATTTAATGCTTCTGATTCAATTTCTAGCTGAAGGATGGAGATTCGGGATGTGCATCTCTCAATGCGTAAACTCACGTCTTGTTGTTTCTCAGAAATGTACACAAATGTATCTACTCTTCTCCATTTCAACCACCACCAGCATCATGTAAGCTGTGGGTGTCTCCAGTGAATTAACGTCCTAAACAGATTGTGTCACCTGTCTTTTTAAAGCATTGCAATGTTTATTTTGAAGAAAATACAGATTCCTTTACACAACCCCCAAAGTCCTGTATGTCCTTGCCTAAGACTCTTTTTCTTACCTGTTCTGTTGCTCCCTCCACTCCTTAAACATGGGCACCACACCTTTCTTGCATTCCTCAGATCCAGCCAGCTCATCCCCACTGCAGAATCCAGGCACTGGCTCTTCATTCTGCCTGCAAAATTCCCAAGCCAAGATTAAATGACTGGCTGTTTCTTCTCATCAATTTCAAGCTCAAATCTTACCTTCTTCAAGGAACTGACCTCACAATCCTACCTAATAGTGTCTCCTCCCCTCCCTGTTACTTTTATCACACCATCTTGTTTTTCTAGGGCTATTTATACTATCTGGGATTATTTTATTTATTTTGTTAATATAGTCTAACCAACCAAAAATTAATTTTCATATAAAAAGAGGAAACCAACCTTTCTTGCTCATCGTTATATCCTTAGTGAAAAGGACAAATCCTGGAACCTTGTAAGGTTCAAATATTCATTGGAAAGAAGGCAAAAAAAGGTGGAAGGAAGGATAAGAGCCAGTCTTTGCTGTATAGTACGTTCTGTTGCATGCAAATTACAACGTATCAAGTAATTTTTCATGACAAATTGTTTAGTAAAGAAAAGTGGACATTTGTATGCATGCATGCACAGATATGTTTTGTAAAAAATGTAGGAAATACTGAAAGAAAATGTACATCAACATTTTAATCTCAGTCTGGAGTATTTTATGTTTCTGTATTATCTTAATTTTCAAGATCATAAGTGCATATTACATATGTGGGAAAAAAGGTATCTTAAGTTTATATGCCTCTTGCTTTACACAGGACCCAATTGCAAACACAGATGCTCAACTTCTATTGGTTTCAGTAGAGCAAAGTTTGTATTAGATCGTGCAGCTATTTTGCAAAAAGGCCAAAAATGGCACAGCCCTTTCCATTTGGTCTTATATCTTGTATTTCAGCAAAACTTTCTCCAAAAGAGATAGAAAACATAACTCCTAAAAGCCTCCAGACTCATACTGTCAACTTGAAATCAAAATTAAAATTAAAATTGAGATTAAGTTTAAAATTGAGATGCAAAAGCAATATCTTCTCCACTAGCTGCAACAACAACACAAATCTGTGGAAATGGCCCTAGTAGGGGAGGCCTGGATATCCATCTCTGAACAATTCTTTGTACCTTTGCCAGGCCTGCATGCCCATTCCCAGGTGAGGTGTGGGAACAACAGCACATTACCAGAAAATGTATATTTAAAAAAAAATAATATATATATATATATAAACCATCAAACCCTTATTCACCACTAAGTTAAATTGCCTCTGCAAATTTTAAGTTACTTTCTATGAAGATATTCTCTGGGGTTGGTTTTGTTTTTGGACAAGGATCTGTAGCTGAATCCTAAGATATTATGAGTAAGAGAGTAGATACAGGAAGTTGGAATTAGAAAAATCAATTCTGGTTCTTGAAGTAGAGGTTTTCTGTGTAATTTAGAGAGGGCCTCAAAATCCTTTCATGCATGCCCTAAGTGGGATTTTATAGGGGTCCCTAAACAAAACCCTCCTTTCTCTCTTTAGATCAACTAAAAGTAAACATACTATTTAAAGAGACAAAAATCAACATATCGATTTTATTATTGGTAAACTGGAAGGCTAGTAAATTCAAGGATATGGCTGATTATGAGGTCATTTGGCCTCGGTATTTCTCCTCTAAATCAGATACACCCACCCACCACTTCATAGATTGTAATGGACAACCTAACCCCAGTGCTTCTCATATCAGAGCCTGCCTTGAGAATGAGCTTAGATTTTCATGACTAATCTCTACTCTCGAGCTACCAAAAAGATGAGTTATTTCAAGTTTGAGTTCTATATGTTTATGGCAAAAATGAAATAAAGAAGCTTAATTTAATAAGTGAAAAAGCTGGCTTAAAACTCAACATTCAAAAACCTAAGATGATGGCATCCAATTCCATCAGTTCATGACAAATACATGGGAAAAAAGTAGAAAATGTGGCAGATTTTATTTTCTTAGTCTCCAAAATCACTGTGGACAGTGACTGCAGCCACAAAATTGAAAGACATTTGCACCTTGAAAGGAAAGCTATGACAAACCTAGACAGAGTATTAAAAAGCAGAGACATCACTTTGCCAACAAAGGTCCACCTAGTCAAAGCTATGATTTTTCCAGTAGTCGTGTATATATGTGAGAGGTGGACCATAAAGAAGGCCAAGCACCAAAGAATTGATGTTTTCCAATTGTAGTGCTGGAGAAGACTCTTGAGAGTCCCTTGGACAGCAAGGAGATAAACTAGTCAATCCTAAAGGAAACCCACCCTGACTATTCATTGGAAGAACTGATGTTGAAGCTGAACCTCCAATGCTTTGGCCACCTCATTGGAAAAGACCCTGATGCTGGGAAAGATTGAAGACAATAGGAAAAGGGGGCGACAGAGGATTAGATGGTTTGATGACATCACTGACTCGATGGACATGAATTTGAGCAAGCAGTGGGAGTTGGTGATGGACAGGGAAGCCTGGCATGCTGCAGTCCATGGATCACAAAGAGTTGGACATGACTTAGTGACTGAACAAGAATTTAATGACAGTTGTCCCCAAATGGAAATAGAGGCTAGGTCAGAAGGCACTTGTCTTTTTAATGCTCAAGATTTTAATCACCAGACTAGATTCCCCTGTTTTTACCCTATTTCAGGTTATTTTTTTAAATAAAATTTTGATGTATATTTTTCATTACCTACTGCAGCCTTTCCAGAACATCTACTGAATTTTGAATCAGAAACTAAAAATGAATCTGTTTGAAATGTTCAAAGCCATATCCATTGGCAACCATTGTAGTTCCACATAATGAATTGAACACAGGAGCAGTAGCCCTAATAAGCTGATGAAATCATTGATTTCTTCTATGTGTAATGGTCACATTAAAAGCTGAGATTTTCCAGCAGATATAATATTAAGTAATTCAGTGCCTTATCAACTTAACAAAGAGCCTTTTAACTCTATGACCCTTAGTGGAAAATGTTTATCGAGACATGGCTATGAATAACAGTGTTTTCAAAACATGGGCGAAATTATTCTATACCTCTAGTCAAAACATTTCTAGCTTGCTTGCATTGTTGGCCTTTCTTCATAGAAGGGATGAGAAACAATAATGCAAAAACAGTAAGTTGATCAAATGCTTTATTACTTATCCTAGTTACCTGTCTAATTTAAGCTAGAAAGTAATATGCTTAGAACACTCTGCCTTGACCAATGGTTTCCAAACACATTCCTACTATAGGCCACTTAAGATTTTCAAAATATGGACACCAACCAAGTTTAGATAGATGGGATCAGAAAGGAAGACCAGTCATTTTAACAAGCACTCGTGATGATGATTTGGATGCGCATACTGGTTCCAAATAGGAAAAGGAGTACGTCAAGGCTGTATATTGTCACCCTGCTTATTTAACTTATATGCAGAGTATATCATGAGAAACGCTGGGCTGGAAGAAGCACAGTCTGGAATCAAGATTGCCAGAAGAAATATCAATAACCTCAGATATGCAGATGACACCACCCTTATGGCAGAAAGTGAAGAGGAACTAAAAAGCCTCTTGATGAAAGTGAAAGAGGAGAGTGAAAAAGTTGGCTTAAAGCTCAACATTCAAAAAATGAAGATCATGGCATCTGGTGCCATCACTTCATGGGAAATAGATGGGGAAACAGTGGAAACAGTGTCAGACTTTATTTCACTGCAGATGGTGACTGCAGCCATGAAATTAAAAGATGCTTACTCCTTGGAAGAAAAGTTATGACCAACCTAGATAGTATATTCAAAAGCAGAGACATTACTTTTCCGACTAAAGTCCATCTAGTCAACTAAGACTAAGGTCCGTCTAGTCAAGGCTATGGTTTTTCCTGTGGTCATGTATGGATGTGAGAGTTGGACTGTGAAGAAGGCTGAGCACAGAAGGATTGGTGCTTTTGAACTGTGGTGTTGGAGAAGACTCTTGAGAGTCCCTTGGACTGCAAGGAGATCCAACCAGTCCATTCTGAAGGAGATCAACCCTGGGATTTCTTTGGAAGGAATGATGCTCAAACTGAAGCTCCAGTACTTTGGGCACCTTATGTGAAGAGTTGACTCATTGGAAAAGACCCTGATGCTGGGAGGGATTGGGGGCAGGAGGAGAAAGGGACGACCGAGGATGAGATGGCTGGATGGCATCACGGACTCAATGGACGTGAGTCTGAGTGAACTCCGGGAGTTGGTGATGGACAGGGAGGCCTGGCGTACTGCGATTCATGGGGTCGCAAAGAGTCGGACACGACTGCGCGACTGAACTGAACTGAACTGAGTCAAGGCTATGGTTTTTCCTGTGCTCATGTATGGATGTGAGAGTTGGACTGTGAAGAAAGCTGAGTGCCGAAGAATTGATGCTTTTGAACTATGGTGTTGGAGAAGACTCTTGAGAGTCCCTTGGACTGCAAGGAGATCCAACAAGTCCATTCTGAAGGAGATCAGCCCTCGGATTTCTTTGGAAGGAATGATGCTAAAGCTGAAACTCCAGGACTTTGGCCACCTCACGTGAAGAGTTGACTCATTCGAAAAGACTCTGATGCTGGGAGAGATTGAGGGCAGGAGGAGAAGGGGACAACAGAGGATGAGATGGCTGGATGGCATCACTGACTCGATGGATGTGAATCTGAGTGAACTCCGGGAATTGGTGATGGACAGGGAGGCCTGGTGTGCTGCAATTCATGGGATTGCAAAGAGTCACACATAACTGAGCGACTGAACTGAACTGAACTGAACTATTTGGAAACCATTACAATACAAGTAGGTTCTAGTTGAGAGATCTTCTGGGCTCCTTTTTTTTTTCTTTCTTTCTTTCATATGTCTCTTTCTCCCTTTGATAGTCATCACCTCCCATCATAGTCTAATCTCATCCCTGAAGGGGAAATTGATATTCAGTGGAATAAAGAGATTCAACTGGTGTGTACCCAGTTACTTATGCCTTTGCTGCCTTCTTTATGCATCTTTTTTTGGGAAAAATTCTGGTGAACTCAGTTTCATTCATATATAAATGACTGACAAAATATAACTTTATTTAGCCAGAAGTATTTGTTATTCTGGAGATAACAATGACATTACACTTAAGATAAAAGCATAAATTTGTGGAGTTGCGAGATGAAGAAGAAGAAAAAGAGAAACCAGAGACCTACTAAGGAACAAACTCTTAAAACTCAAATTTCATATATAAGAGCTTGTAATCTTCTTTTCCTCAGACCAGCTTTATTTGCAGGATTGCAAGACTAACCAAAATAGTACTGATAGATTCTTAAAAACAATGCACCATATTAAATGCATATGCTTTAAGTCTTTTGTCCATCTATGAGTTCTTTTACCAAAATAACATCATGATGTGTGTGGTAGTTCTTATTTTATTCCACTCAAAATAAATCAAGAGAATCTTTCAGTCTTCTATCACATAATTTTAAATATCTATGGTTAAAATTACATAAAAGAGAACATAATATATTTATTTGATTTTCTGGTGTTTAACATTTATTGTTCAACAATTTGCTAGTACAGTGTTGTGTTAGACAGTCTTCTAGAAAATATTATTATGTATCCATGAGGATTTCCTTAGAATATATCTCTAAAAATAGGAAAAACAAGAGGCATGAAGGTACAAAGTATTAAATAATGATAGTTTAAAAATTATAAGTGATTGTTTCTTAGAGAACAATGAATTTTAGATAATTTGACTATTTTGGAAGATAAAGTTGTGTATCTCTGTGCGTGTGTGTGTGTGTATTGACAATTGCATTTGGAATGAAAATAAGCACGTAAAATGTTTACAAATGGCTAATATCTTAAAATTAAATAATTAATGATGGCAGATTAAACATAAAACATCACAGATTTTTATCTATCCACCTATCTCTATTTAATTTTGTAATTATCTATTTCTCAAACCAAATACTTTTGGCATAAAGTTTGTAGATCAGTGGCACGCTTCAGAAAACTCTCATTTAAAAGAAGGAATCTAAATGAACTATCACTAGGCAGTCAGCTTTTCTCTTCGTGGGAAAAAGCAATATAAATCTGGATGGGGGGATCTAAAGAGTCACAGAAAATAGCTCTTCTTAAAGGAGTCCCTTAAAAATATTCTTAATGGAATCTTCTGTTTACATTTGAGGGCAAAAGAGGGACCCCAGACAAAACTGAAGTGATAAAGAGATATAGCTCAGGAGGAAAAATAAAATACTTGAGTGAGATATCTCCTTAGAAAGAACACAAGAATTATCCATCACCTGAAAGGATGGTGATTAGAAAAGGAGACTGAATTGACTAAGAGAGAAGTTGTCATCCCATATAATGACCCAAGTAATTTAGTGCAAGTGTTTTCTCCAAAGACTATGCCTGTTGAAAATGAGGGGGGAGAAATGGTAATTGGTTAAGCACTTGGGGAGATTTATAATTCCCCCAGAGAATCTGACAATACAACTGAGACATTCAGTCACAATCAAAGCCTCTGTGTTCTGTCCTCGGACTTTCTAAAACCTGGACATGGAAATTAGACACTGAGATGTAAGGAGTGTGGTGGAGATGAAAGGAAATTGGACGGGGAATAAGGAGATTTGGTTTCAGTCTTAACTTTCCTGCTCTATCAATTGAGTGACCTTGGAAAAGTCAATTAAATTTTCAATGTGCAGAGTTCTCATTTGAATGGAAATAGTTAATGAAATTTTAATTTATAATTTAGGAATGCAATTTAGTGTTCAGTGGACACACAGTTGGTGCTCAATGTACTTTTTCCTGAATCAAAAGGATTTTTGGTGAACATTTTCATTCCATGATATATAAGGGAAGTTTTTTTTTTCTTCCCTCTTTTATGTATTCTTGAGCTCCCACATTTCCCTTTTAATGCTATATTTGCTTAATAATTTATCAGTTTTGCTGGGTGAAATGCAGAGCTGACCATGTGAAAATAAAACATACCTTCAGAGTGAGCCTGTAGGGTCTGCGAGACTCACATATGGATCTGTATTCAGGCTGAAACCCAGACACGTACAAGATTGGAGTTGGTATAGAATATTAAGGATGAAACTGGGAAGGAGAGAATCTCTACAGAGTTTGTTTGAATGCAAATAAATTGTGAAATCACTGCTTCCTGGCTACTGGGATTTGCTGCATAGGAAGTCTACAATTCTACAAAGAACCTGGTTCCCTACAGAACTCCTCTTTTTTTCTGGCTTAACCAATAGACTCTAGGAGGAAAAAGGCAGAGTAGCTGTTAGGAAAAAAAAAATTGAGGAGATTTCAGAAATAGGAGGGATCCCTTGTTCCGAAATCTTACATATGCATAATTGTTATTTTAATATTAATCAGGCCTTGGTGGCAGGATTGTGATGGCTCTGCAAACATGACTCCTTTGCACGCAGCTGGTTGTTGAGTTAATTTAGTTCTTTGAAGGGGTCCCTTGGACTCTGTTGGTATTGTTTTCTGTGTGCAGCCTCCCTACTGCATCTTGAGCTAAGTCAATCTACCTTTCTGAATTTAATGTACTCTGACATGGGTATCGGAAAGGGGGAAGCTGCACTGACACAGGAAACAAGATCCACAGGAGACTGTACTTTCATTGCTCTCCCCTGCCAGGAGGGTGTGGGAAAATCTCCCTGAAGATACTAATGAAGAGGGAAAGCACACAGGCCATCCAGGCCCGTATGTATAGAGAAGCTGAATCAAGAAACAGTTCTTTCTGGGCAAACATCTCCTGTTCTGCCTCCTCCCCACAAATCCTCACTGTGGAGTGAAACTAATTTAACAAGATATCCCCATTTCCTCTGAACAGTGGTGAAAATATTCCTACAGGACTTTGTTAAGGCAGACCCCAAAGTACTCATCAGGCCAATGAAAGGGAAAAATCCTGCTGAGGCTTTTCTCTCCACAACACCACTGCAATTAAAGAAGAAGCCAGTATCAAAGCAGACAGGTAACTTTGTAAGCACACCAGGCAGCTGTCCATGCCCAAGGCCACATTTTTAAAGGAAAGAACCATTATTTTTCCAATGATACAGGAGAGAACCTGCAGGACATATGGGTTAAATTGAAAAGGTCTTACAAGTACCTTAGGAGGTTAACAGTATCACCTGAAGCTAGGTTCCTATCTATTATGGATTCAGTGTGTGTGTGTGTGTGTGTGGTTTCTTTTTTTTTTTTTTGGAATTTGATGAGGTCCAAGGGGATGTTTGCAGAGGGGGAGTGTGATTGGCCCTCCACTTGGCAGCTGTTTGGCATCCCATGCCAAGCTTATAAGACGTTCTTTATTTTCCATGAGGTTCTGCCATTCCTAGTGTGGTATGTGCTCCATGCCAGTATGAACCAGGATGTAAATCATAACATTTTCATTTCAGTAATGGGTTGAGTGGAAATAGAGCTGTGCAGAGATGACAGAGGGGCTCAGTTCTTAATAAGAAACATAAAATAAGAATTTGATTTTCTCGGTTTCCCTTGAAAGTGAAATTTTGGCAAAAGTTTTAGATTCAGAAACAAGCCAAATCTAGCAAATTAGTGCACTGCATTATTATGGGCTAGAAAGGTAATTAAGTCCGTACTCGCTCTTGGACTCCCCCACTGCACCCCATTCCTAACTCTCCTTTGTAATGTTCCTGGTGGGAAATTTTCTTAATCCTCTTTTGTGTGTTTCATTTGTGAACTCTGATGAGGGTTCCGGATTTAAGACTCTTGTCCTTCAGATGGGTTAGTTTCTTACAAACGGAAATAAAAGAAGAAGGGAAGATCACCTACAATTCCCTCTGATCTTAGGAAGTGTTAGGACAAAAATTTTCTCTGTGGCTCACAGTTCAATTTCACACTTTGTACAAGGCTATCTTAGTGCTTTGGGGTTCAACAGATCAATTTAGACTGTGTATTTTTCTGGCTTTGTTTGCATTGTTCTTTTATCTGGCTGCAAGGCTGCTTTTCTTTCAGCAAAATGTCAAATGGTGGTGCATTTGCTCAATTAGCTTTGCAAATGTGTGTTTGACTTCCTATGGCATTTTTCTCTTCCTTTCTTTGTTGTGTATTTCTTATATTTCAAAGGGGGACATCAAATATATTCTTCTTTTGAAAAAATTAGCATTTTAATTCATAGGTGATAGTCTGCAGTTGTCTTTCTGATTGTGTTTTTAATTAAAGGACAAATATGGGTGCGTTCTTTTCCCATTTGATTCTATTATTTTGGAGGTGAGGGAAATACTCAAATTTCAGCTGCACTGAAGGTAATATTTTGACATAAATTACTTTATCACATAAAGTAGCTTAATCAATGGATTGTGTGTGGCCTACAAACAACAAAACCACTTTTTTCCCCCATCTTATTTGCATAAGCCCTTATATATTTTTTTTTTCCCCAGGATCTGAAAATATGTGCAAAGAAGCACTAAATTTTTTAGTTTGAGTATCACAGAGACTGGAAAGGTATATTTGGTCTCTTATTATAAAATCAACAAAGTAATTTTTTAAAGCTTAATAGTGATTCTGGATTCTTATTTAATGAGAGAGGGAAAAAAATAGGCTTGGGCCAGCGTAATAGAGGTAAAATAGTAAAATGTATGATAATACACACCCTCAGGCATTCTTTGTGTAACTGAGTCCTTTGATTTTTGAGTAAGTTTCACCAACCTCAAATAATAGTTCATTATCTTCATGAATATCTTAGACATCATCTTAGTTCTTGGAGGTAAAAATGCAGGTAGAAAATGTTCATCTTTGTCCCCTTTTGTCTTTCCCCAAGTAGGAAAGTGGTGGGTATAGCACATGAAATACAGCTGAAGGTCTTCAAAGAGCCAACTGACTGCTAATGCTTGGTGCCTCTTATCTGTATCAGGATTCAGTTTCTTTGAAGTTAATTCAGAGATTATATTTCATGCCTTTAAAAATTCTTTAAATAAGAATGTGTATTATACCTTTTCCTAAAACCCTCTGGAACATCAGGTTGAAATGAAGCTGAGTGCTCCACTAGTTTTCATTTCAACTATGGGGCTGCAGGAGAGTTGCAGCCATTACTTATTACAGGACAGTGGAACTATTAAAAACAGTGCCTTTTTCTTTTCTTTTTTCTCCCTCATCAGCCTCCAATTTTGCTCCACTCAGCTGAAAAAAATATACTTTTCATCATGGTGTGGAACTTAAAGTTATAAAACACACCTGACCTGCCTGGCATTCAGTGAGTAGCTAATTGACTATAATCTCCAGGTGTTACAAACAAAGGCTATGATGTGTTGCTAATAGAGGTGTTTTCCCCAGGTTCAGAAGGAAGTGCTAGACTGGAGGAAGGCAAGAGGATTGCTGCTGAAAGGAAATTTACTCAAGGTTAGTAGCATGTCTGGTAGCTTTGGTTTGAGAGGACATCAGTTTTCCTGTATAAAGCATCAAGTTTCCCAAAATGGGGAGATTGGTGTGCAGAGCAAAAATATCTCATGACCCATTGCATTGTGCATGCTGGCGTGAGAGCAAGTCTTGTTTGACCTCAGTGTGAGTAGCGAGAGAGGCTGGATGTGCCCGAAAGAAATTGAAATGGAAGAGCCTTGTGTATTTCTCCCAAGAAAGCCAATAACCTCTTGAGAAGTGTGTGTAAAACTGTTGTCCATCCTCTGAGGAGTAGGCTGACTGTATAAGAGCAGACAAATAAGACTGAAATCTGGGGTTTCAGTTACAAGTTTTTGAGGTAACTTCTTCAATTCAGTGCTAAAATTTTGTGATACGTGAAATTACCTATTTTTTCAATGTAATTTAAAAACATTAGCCATTATGGCGAAAATATTTCAAATTCCTCGTACTTAATTTAAACTTAATAGGTTTCTATTTTGAACTAAATATAAAATTGGGGGAATAATGAGGCCATGATATTTCATTGCTTGGGGCCTCTACATATCTTCAAGTCTCCTTGTGTGAGATGTTATTAATTTAAAGTGGATATAATTGTAATAAAGTTTGCCACTCAGAAGAGTTTCAACTTAAGTTCATTGTGTTAAATAAAATAATAGCCTAAGAATGAATAGATATCCATTTTTATCTTGAAGGGCAAACAATGACTAAATTAATTAAAGATTATTAATTGTCAAAAGTCACACCCAAGAGTGCATTAATTCATTAACTCAAGCCTTCTCTGCCAATTTCTTACTGTGTCTATAAGAAACATAAGATGTAATTTTGTTTGTATTTCTTCAGTTCACTTCAGTTGCTCAGTCGTGTCCAACTCTTTGTGACCCCATGAATCGCAGCATGCCAGGCCTCCCTGTCCATCACCATCTCCCAGAGTTCACTCAGACTCACGTCCACGAGTCCGTGATGCCATCCAGCCATCTCATCCTCGGTCGTCCCCTTCTCCTCCTGCCCCCAATCCTTCCCAGCATCAGAGTCTTCCAATGAGTCAACTCTTCACATGAGGTGACCAAAGTACTGGCGCTTCAGCTTTAGCATCATTCCTTCCAAAGAAATCCCAGGGTTGATCTCCTTCAGTACCTTCTATAGTAAACAGAAAAGGCAATGGCAAACCACTCCAGTACTCTTGCCTGGAAAATCCTATGGGTGGAGTAGCCTGGTGGGCTGCAGTCCATGGGGTCGTTAAGAGTTGGACATGACTGAACTTCACTTTCACTTTTCACTTTCATGCACTGGGGAAGGAAACGGCAACCCACTCCAGTGTTCTTGCCTGGAGAATCCCAGGGATGGGGGAGCCTGGTGGGCTGCCATTTTGGGGTTGCACAGGGTCAGACACACTGAAGCGACTTAGCAGCAGCAGCAGTCTATAGTAAAACAACTAGAGAAAGCTCTTAAACTAGAAAACAATGGTTATTTAATTTCAATTTATGTCCTCTTTTAATACCTAAGGTAATGAGCTACTGACTCACAAATCTAAAGTCTTTTTCTTTTTAACTCTATTATGGAAATTGAGTTTCTGCCAGCAATTAAAGGGCAGTATTGACCGCTAAAATAAATGTGGGTATTGTCAAGTCTTAGTATGTTTATTTGTGTAAATATTTGTTCGCATTTAGAAAATTTGATTACTCAATAGATTACAAATAAAACAGCAAATAGATAAATATTTGAAAATTTATTGAAATATATTTATTGAGATCTTGATATATTCTAGGTTCTGTTCCAGGTAGTAGAAATGTGACTGTTGTTGGGAAAAATTAGTGGTTCTGCTCTTCTTGAGTATATATTATGGAATGGGAGTGTAATAACAATAATATGACTATGCTGTGGAAGGAAAAGAGATGTGGAGCACAGAAGGGATTTGAGAATGCTAGAGGAGTGGGAAAGGTCCTCGCTCTCCCCTCTGTTCCCTCTCTCCCTTTTGTAGACACACACACACACACACACACACAAAATTCAGCCATAAGACAGAAAAATAAATGCCATATGATCTCTCTTATATTTGGAATTTAAAACAACAAAAAAACAAGCTTACAGATAAACAGAATAGATTGGTGGTTGCCAGAGGATGGGGGTGGGGGAGATGGGAGAAATGGATGGACAGTTTTGTTTTTTTTTTTAATTTTTAAATGAATTGAATAGTTTATAGCAATGATAAATCATACCTTGTGAGGACAGCAGAACTCTAAGCAGGTTGTGTTGTTTGGGCCCAGAAGCCAGGGGATGAGGCTTCTGGAAAGATAGCTGCTGAATGGCCATAATGTGTGTGGTTGGCCCTTCTTGTCCTTTAGTTACTGGCCTCTCTTCCAACCAGGACAACTGAGGTTTAACAGATTCCAAATATACTTTATTCACTGGTGACCTCCTAAGACAACATGGATAGAGCAGAAGAAGCTACCATTATTTCATGGACTTGAGCTGGGAGGAAGTCTGGGAATCACCTTGTCTTAACTCTCTGAAATGAGACACGGGAGGCCTAAAGGGATTACGTGATTTACCTAAAAAGTCAATGACAAATTGTGTCTGAAGTCTGACTCTCGACCTCTGCTTGCCGCCTTCCCTTCCAGAGAAAATCCTTACAATTATTAGCTCCAATTTGTAGCTGGATATTTGGGCAAATGTGTAGAAGTTTTGAAGAAAATCTAAGGGAATTTTTGGAGTCCTGTGGCAGCAGGTATACTGGAAACTGTTTTTAATCAAAATAATTGAAACTGCTAGAATCTAGAGTATGTTGTTGTCCTGATGACTGGACTTTCTATACTGATTTAAACAATTAACAATTCCAAGATTTTATTTTTTCTAATTGTAAAAACATTTGGGAATAGCCCCAGGGAATATATAGTAACTAGGAAATAGAAAAAATGAAAGAAATAATCACATATAATTTCATAAGTAAGGGGTAATGCAAAAATTTCCTGGTGGCTCAGATGGTAAATAATCTGCCGCAATGCAAGAGACCTGGGTTCAATCCCTAGGTCAGGAAGATCCCCTAGAGAAGGGAATGGCTATCCACTCCAGTATTCTTGCCTGGAGAATCTCATGGAAAGAGGAGCCTGGTGGGCTACATACAGTCCAGTGAGTTGCAAAGAGTCAGACACAAATGATTCACTTTCTTATCCATATTGTGGGATATTAACTGTGATTTTCTCTTTATGTGTCTCTCTCTTCTAATAGCTCTCTTTAAAAAAAATACTTATACTAAAACCATATAGGAATGCTATCAGAATCAGGAATAATGTCTGCAAAGTACAAGTTTCTCTAATAAATGAAGGCTGTTATGATGGTTGCCACCAAAACTACATATTCACAGTGACAAACGGAAAGGAAAGCAACATTACTGGCACCTTAGCCTGGATTACTGTTCACTCAGGACAAGCAGAGACCATTTGCCAACCTGAAGAACTTGATGGGGAGGATTGCTTCTTGCCTTGAGGCAGAGCTTTTCCATGGCCACAAAGACAAACAAACAAAACCAAGAAGAGTGAAGGAGTTTACCTAGCAAGAAATCTGGGAGAAATCAGCCCAGGGAGAGAAAGATCTAAAGCAAAGGCCCTCAAGTGAGAAGTGTGCTTGACATGTCCCAAGAAAAAGAGGCCATTGTGAGCATTGGAGAAGGAAATGGCAGTTCACTCCAGTGTTCTTGCCTGGAGAATCTCGGGGACGGGGGAGCCTGGTGGGCTTCCGTCCATGGGGTCGCACAGAGTCGGACACGACTGAAGCGACTTAGCAGCAGCAGCAGTGAGCAAATAGGATCACAACTCATGAACATATAAATGGTACTGGGGCAGATCATCAATAGTTTTGATATATGTTTGCCTTTTTAAAAAGAAATTAAATGTTTATTGTGTTATGGTTAACATGCAATATTATATTAGTTTAGGTGTATAACAGTGATTCAATATTTTTATTCAGTATGAAATGATCACTTCAATAATACCTGTTACTCTCTGTGCTTACACACTCTTCTGTCTGACTCTTTATGACCCCATGGACTGTAGCCCACCAGGCTCCTCTGTCCATGGGGAAGGATTCTCCAGGCAAGAATACTAGAGTGGGTTGCTATGCCCTCTTCCAGCGGATCTTCCCAACCCAGGGATTGAACCCAGGTCCTCTGCACTGCAGGAAGATTTACAGGCTGGGGCACCAGGGAAGCCCAAGAATACTGGAGTAGGTAGCCTATTCCTTCTCCAGGGGAGCTTCCTGACTCAGGAATTGGACCAGGGTCTCCTGCATGGCAGACAGATTCTTTACCAGCTGAGCTGCCCAGGAAGCCCCAGTTACTGTCACCATACAAAGTTGTTACAGTACTAAAGAGTGTACTCCCTCTGTGTAGCATACATTCCCCTGATATATTTGTTTTATAGTTAGAAGTTCTTCTTAATCTTCTTCACATATTTTGTCAGTCTCCTAAAACCCTACCTTCTGGCAACCACCTGTTTATTCCTTGTATCTATGAGTCCATTTCTGTTTGTTTTATATACAGATTCTACTTTGGAAGTGAAATAATCAAGTGTTTGTTTTTCTTGGTCTGACTAATTTCACTTAATACCATCTAGGTCCATCCATGATGTTTCAAATGGCAGGGTTTTCTCATCATTTATAGTTGTGTAGTGTGCATTCCATTGTGTGTATACTTATATATACACATGTATACACACATGCACACATCATCTTTATCCATTCATCTGTTTTTGGACACTTAGGTTGCTTCCACATCCTGGCTTTTGAAATAGAGCTGTTATAAATATTGGGGTGCATGTATGTTTTTTTAATTATGGTTTTGCACAGATAAATGCCCAGGAGTGGAATTCTAGTTCATATGATAAGGCTATTTTAGTATTTTGAGAGACTGCTATACTGTTCTCCGTAGTGGCTACACCAATTTACACTCCCATCAACTGTGTTCAAGTGTTCCTTTTTTTCCCCCCATAGCCTCTTCAATACCTATCGTTTCTTGTCTATTCATGTCTATTCAGCCTCTAATCTGAGGATATGGGGACTTTCTGGCAAACTTGGATTGAATAGTGAAATGTTTTTAAGTTTTAAAAGTGATAGATTGCTGGTGGATGGGTGAGGGGAGAAATGGTGAGGAGAAAAGGAGGCTTATGAAGTGTCTAGACAAGAGAAAATGCTGATTCAGAGCAAAGTGGACCTGAGATTGGGACTCTGAAGCTGTGAATTCTGCATGTATTTTGAAGTTAGAGACAATGAGATCTTCTGACAGATTGTATCATATGGGATGAGAGAGAAGGAGAAGGGAAGAGTTGTATGAACAGCTGAAAGGACAACATTTCCACCTGCTGAGCTAGGGATGGACATTAGGAGAACAGTTTTTGGTGTAAGATCAGAAGTTCAGCTTTGGTGTTGATTTGTCTTTATAGGTAGCTGATGTTGAAGTTTGGGGAGAGGTCCCAGTTGGAGCTGTGAATCTAGGGATTGGCGTGTTGATAGTGCTTAAAACAAAGAGGATGGATGAGATCACCAAAAGAATGAGGGTAGCTAGTTCCAAAGACTGGGTCCTGGAGTTCTGCAATATTAAGTGATTGGAGAGGAGAGAAACAATGAACGAATGTATAGTGACAGTACGCACATCCCAATATGGGTGGATGTGGTGGTGGTAGTCTGCAGAAGTCCTCTTCAAGGTCACCAGTGGAAAGTGAAGACATATGGGGGGAGATGATAGGGGTTTCAGGAAGGAAGGTGGACAATAGTTGTAAACAAGAGAAAGAGACTGAGCAGGCTGAGGTTATCTGATGTTTTTGTTGTTGTTGAGTCATTAAGTCATGCCCAACTCTTGGTGACTGCATGGACTGTAGCCTTTCTGGTTCCTCTGTCCATGGGATTTCCCAGGCAAGAATACTGGAATGGGCTCCTTCTCCAGAGAATCTTCCCAACCGAGAGACTGAATCCATCTTGCGTATCTCCTGCATTAGCAGGAAGATTCTTTACCACTGAGCCACTGGGAAAGCCCATCTGATGTTTGCTTCACAGCATTAAGGACTCACTTTGAGTTGTTTAGTTTGCATTTAAAGTGAAACCAATTAGTACTATGAGCTTTCCTTTCGGCTCTGTCAGCTTCATGGGTGCAGCTGTGGAGGAGGTAGAATGTTGAATTTTATTCCGATGTGATTTTGTGAAGCTTTACATTAAAGTTGAAGATCATGGAACAGAAGAGTGTATGGAGAGGAAGAATCATGCTTGACCATAGCCTGTAATCTGGGAAGATGGAAAGTGGGGAGACATAATGGGAGAGGGAATTTGAACAACTTTTAAAATGAAAGTAAAGCTCCCTGGGGTGAGACATTCAGAGGATCTTGACTACAGCCAAGACCAAATTTAAACAGAACTTACTGAGTCAGCACTTTGTGGCTTGCTGGGTGATTTCTACCTTATTTTCACTGGATCCTCAGCGCTGTTTCTCATATAAGATGACTTGGTGGCAATATATTGAATAGCTTCAAACTTGCTTAAAATATAAAAGCTTCAGCTCAATTTCACTTCTTCTATGAGTTTAACTTCTGTTACCCTCAAACTATCTGGAAAAAGACATCTTAAGACATTTGGAGATGATTCAAATATTTTGGATATTATATGATTATTGTAAATTTTTCATTTTCTTGGATGCAAAAATATCTTGGTTTAGGTCTTTAGAGATGAACACAAAAGTAATTAAAGATGAAGTAATATGCTTGAGATTTTCTTTCATGTACTCAAGTACAAAGCAAACGAAAAGGATATCTGTGTGTGCGTGCACACGCACTCGGTATAGTGGAGAGAGTGGTGATTGGAGGAGGATATGAAGCAGAAAACTGATGGTGGTTGGAGATGGGTGGTTGAAAGTGTGTATATCGATATTCTTCTAGCTACTCTCTTTATCAATGTATTTGAAACATTTCATAGTCAAAGTTTACAAAAGCAATCCCTAAGATACCTCACACGGTCATGCTAATCGTCATTAACTCATCATCTTAGAGGATGCCCTAACTTTAAAGATGACTTGCCCTAAGAGCTGAGGCTAGTCACTCAATGTGACAGAAAATTGTTCAAGTGAAGTTACATGTTTCACATCAATCATGAAAGGATAATTTTAAGGGCCACAACTTTACAAATGCGTTTTCTTCTGGTTTTATGGACAGAGGAGCCTGGTAGGCTACAGTTCATGGGGTCGCAAAGAGTCGGACATGACTGAGCGACTTCACTTTCACTTTCACTTTTCTGGGTTTATATCACTTGAAATATTTGAAGAACATCTCTGAGAGTTCATCCATTTGTGATTCTTTGTCACTCCAACATTAAGACTTTAAATATATCAATTTTTTAGGAAGTAGAAGAAATGTATTTCAGGACAAATGCTATCATTTGGTGTGTGATTGTTTAAAAAATAACAGTCATCATTTTTTATGTTCCCTTAATTCATGGTAGGTTAATATTGTTTGACCTGATGATAGTAGCCATCACTCTGCCTTGGTCCTATGACTGAAATCTTTCCTCACATGCAGTAGGTTGCAGTGAATATGTAGTCAGATCTAGGTTGTTAAGGTAAACAGTATTTTCAATTAAAGTATATATTATTTGACTTGGGAAAGAAAGAGCAGAAAACAGAAACATAAATAAGCCTTTTAGGTCAGTCCTCCATTTGTAAGCATGAATTCCACAAGCTTAAAAGTCCATTGGACTTAAGTCTGTAAAAGAAGCTTATTGATTTGGAAATTAAATATTTGCCAATAGCTTGAGTGTACTTTATGTAACAAAATGATGGAAATATATTTTGATCATTTAATTTGAAATCATCCATCAACTGCATATCACCTGTTGTATAAATTTCAGTCTACTCAAAAACAAAAAGAAAATCACACATATAAAATGAGTGCTATAGGATGTAGGCCATTTTATATAAATATAAACATACATAGTTTTACAAACAAATATTTCTCTGTTCTTTGCTGGTATGATTTTGCAGGCAAGGGAATATGGCCTATTAGTATTATATTTGATAAATAGATAAAATATGCAAGCTATATCAATAAATTATTAGAACACTAGTACCTTTTATAATCAGCAAAATATTAAATATTCTGCAACAATATCTATTAGAGTTTAGCATATGTTCATCTTTGTAGCTAAGAATATAGTGGTCAGGAACAAACACATGCTTCCTCTGATCAGGAGAGGTGCAGTGCAAAGTCTTAAGTCTAAAGATACCCACTAGAATGATAGAATGAGAATTTTGAACCCAGCATTTGTGACTCTTTCATTTGCACTCTCATTTTAGGATATATATATATATATATATATGCTTATGGAATTAGCTGCAAATCCAAGAAAGTTCTGATTCACATAGTCTCAAAGGACCTGAGTATCTACAGTCATTGAGAAAATAATTGTTGGATGCATTGAGTTATTTTTTTTTCTTCCTGCCTCTCCTCTATTTCTGTAATGGGAAGTTATCTATGTGTAATTATATCTTTAGTGAAAAGTAATTATAATTCTTATCATTGGCTTTTTAAATTAGCTTTTTTCTCTAACAAATAGTATTTTTTACATCACATCCAGCCACTTTGGGTATAG
The DNA here is from genome assembly GCA_006408695.1 of Aepyceros melampus. Taxonomy (NCBI): domain Eukaryota; kingdom Metazoa; phylum Chordata; class Mammalia; order Artiodactyla; family Bovidae; genus Aepyceros; species Aepyceros melampus. The sequence continues at coordinate 14,266 of SJXQ01011028.1, read as the reverse complement.
CAAAAATGAAATCAAAGCAATATTTCAAACTTTAAATCTGGCTAAATGGGAAAAATAAAACTGATAAACATAAAAAGTTTTGAAAGGAACATAAAGGTCATTATCCACATGTAGAAAGGCAAGAATTCTGAATTGACATTTGTTAGGAGCAAAGTAGAAATGGGAAGCAACCTATTATTTTAGAATTATCTGATTAATTCTCTCTTTTTCATCCCCTCTCTCTCTGACCCATTTCCTCTCTCTCATAATTCTCACCCCCACCAAAGACTTTGTTAATCTATCATGGCCTTTAAACCTACTATTTTATTTGTTTTTTTTAATTTGTTATTTGTTTATTAGTCTCTTTATCTGATGCTTACCATAATTGGAACAATCTCTGTAACCTCTCAGTATTTTTGTTGATATTTAAATAATACCTTTCTGTAAGTACTATTCATTAATACATGAGATAATGGAGGAAAGCTCAATTTCAGAAAACATTTGCCTTAGAAATACATTGTTCAGATTCTCCTAGTAAATAATGATTGCTTGAAACTATTGAATATCATTGAAATAAAGGCATTAACCAGAGTTGCATAAATATACCATTAGATGGTTGAACTGCTTGGAAGTTGTGGAATTACTATTTGCTGCTAACATCCTTTATACAAGAGGCATCATGAATGATCTTTTATCATAGGAAATAGCAAATTTTAATAGCATGTAGCCATTTAATCCCCTGGAGAAAGAAATGACAACCCACTCCAGTATCATTGCCTGAAAAATTCCAAGGACAGAGGAACCTAGCGAGCCACAGTCCAAAGGGTCTCAAAGAGGCACACACATGACTGAGCAACTAAGCGTACATACAGCCATTTAATAATATCTAAGAAGGAAACTGCAACTCAGCCTTGGTCATGCATTGAGTTCACAGGCTCTCATCTTCTGCAGAGATTTTATACATGACCTTTGTCTTTATATTTTGAAGTGGAAAGCAGGAATTAAATGAACTGGGGATTGACCTACTCAATGGCCAGTTTGGGGTTGTCTTGAGAAGAAATGGTGTTTAATTTTCTCTCGTGAGAAAACTGCAAAAATTCATAAATTGTACTGCTTAAGTTTGTACATCATAATGATTAAAAGTTAAGGCAGATCTAGGTATGAATTAGTTTTGCTCCTTGATTATTATATGACCTTGAGCAAAATGCATTCCTGGGATGGCATCTATATCCTAGTTGGGCAGTTTCTAGAAGATGCTTGACCACCTCTAGCTGCTCTGCTCTCTGCACTCACTTTACCCTCAAATGTGTTCACAGCTCCACCCTTTCCTCCCCTAAACCTAGCTAAGACAAAGCAGACCCTACTCTGTACTGCTTTGCAAACTTGATTTACTATCTGAGGGTGCCGGAGAGAATTAAACACAAAGACAGACTTAAATTGAGTATTAGTCATCTTTGCTTTGGCATGCACTGCCCAGGCACTGCCATGGGAAAGTTCTAGCTCTTGCCATCAAGTCCTGAGATCTGTTCCTCTTCAAGTAGAAAGTAGCATTTTTTTGTTCTTCTTTCACCTAAATTCCTGTCCCTGCCTCGAATAAAAACTATAAATCTGCAGAGGTTTAACTCAAGCCATTAAGTGATCTCTCTGGAATATTTGCTATTGGAACACATCACAGTCGTGGCTATTGGTGAAAATGATAGATTTTGTAAGTGAAGAGTTACTTGGGTGATCTTCCTAAATAAAAGTGTGAGTCCTGTAGGACATAGGCCATGTGGCACACTTACCTCTGCTCCTTGGGATCATGATCTTGAAGGTGGGAAACAGTATATATAGTACTGTGTTTTTCATGCACGCAGAATATGCAATCAATACAAATACTAAAACTCATTAGTGACTTCCTATTACCTTTGCTACAAATGTGGCCAATTGAAATGGTTTTTCTCTTCCAAAGATCTCTGCCTCTCTGGGGATTCCCAATTGTTAGTATTATAGTAGTAACAATAAGAATCTTGTTACAAAGTAGTTTTTTATGCTGCACAGTTGATGAAGTATTTACAAAAGAAAGACAGCTCTGGAAACAATGCCTCCTATGAATGTACAATGGCAGGTAGCCCTTGACTCAGACATGAGTTAAACCCCTTCTTCCTCCTACCTCCAGTCTCTGTATCAAAGCCAACTTTGGGAGAATGACTGAGGTTTGGAAGAACTAACGCACTTGGAGTAGCACTCAAGCATCAGCTATATACATTTCCGCAAGAACAGAAGGCAGCCCTCCAGCAATGCTGGCTTGCTCTGCATGCAGTGGCCCCCTACTCAAAATTGGAAACTCTTTCACCACAGCTGCCTGAATTTCTCTCTTCCATTCTTCTCTGGATAACTAGACTCCTCTTTTGGAAGTGAAACGTGGTTGGGATATCTGCCATCATAACTGAGTGTGAATTAAGGGAAAAACAGTCGATCATCTGCCTCAGCAGATGACGACTTGCGCTAGGTTGGAAAGGTAGACCATTTGGCTTGCTTTGGGGCAGGCAATGCGTGCTTGGACAGTAGGGGGGTGCAGGCAGTGGTTCTTTTATTTTCTAAACTATAGGATTGGCCTCTGGCAAAATTGCCAAGTAGGTGAGATTTGGTTGGGGGTTCCCTGTCACTGCCTCATCAGCAGTCCATCTTCAGTGCCCTCTGGTGCCACATAACCCTACTAAATTCCTCCCCTTTCTCATTCTCTTCACATCTTTACTCCCTAACTTAATGTTCAGAATCGAAATAACTCAGTGTCCTTAATAGTTCTCTTTCTAGGAAATAAATGACGTTTCACTTCTATGGTCTTGCAGACTTTTGCATTACACCAGTGTCCAAGCTGAACACAGTGTATATTTTCTCAATGTTCCTGCACTTTTTTAGTGTGTTGTAAAGTGAATTGTAAAGTGAATTGCATTCCTATTGCTGGGTCAGAGGTCATAGTACACTGGTAGAAGGATAAGAAAATCAGAGATCTTTCTTTGCTAGGCATACAGGCAGAAAGTGATGTAGTCAGGCCCTTAGACTTCTTTTTTCTTTCTGTTCTCATTCCATGGCTCATTCTTGATTTCACATTAATCTCAGGTATATTGTCCAGAAATAGGGTCACTTTAATTTTAGTTCCTTGCCAGTCTGTTCCTTCAAACAGAAATTTGCCTCACAAAATTTACAACAGGAAATTTCTTGAACTGTAAATTGTTCCAAATAAGAGATGCTGACTCTTTTAAACAACAAAGCACACACTGCACATATTCAATAAAATTAAAACAAGTAAAATCGATAGTATCAGGTTCTAAGCCAGGCTGTTGACAAGTCACAAACTTTTATTTTAAACCTCCCATTTTAATGTCATTCTTTTAAGAAAGAAAGGAAAGATGTATTAGTGAGATGTTAAAAAAAAATCTACAATCAAGGGCAAAAGCAGTGAAATGATTGAAGATTCATTCTTCAGTCTGGAGGGTTTACTGGGATTACTTAGGCTAGACAAAAATCCATGAAGGTCATAATGACAATTTCATCATTTTAGACTGATGTATGCCATTTTTAAGTTGACTTTGCAGTAAACATTAAAAGACTGGCTATTACATTAAAAGGCAATGATTTAAAATTTTATCTGCTCCACCTTTCTCTAGTTTAATAAGAATCTTTACCTCTATCATTTAGAAATTAACCAAGAGTATATTTTTATTAATATTATTTATATTAAATATAAAATTTCTAATTTGCATTCTATAGGTGAAAAGTCATTGCTTTGTAACAATTTATTTTTAGATTGTAAAATTTATTACTAAATAACTATAGATATAGAATAGTTCTATATATAGAGAGAATTTTTCTATATCTATTTCTATATATATATAGAAACATAGTTCTATAGCTAAATAATCTATAATTAGCAATAAATGGAAATAGTATCCAGCTTAAGTAACCTGCACACTCATAACAAGGAAACATTCATCACTTTTCAGAAGCTGTTTTCTTGGTAAATTATTTGACAAACCATCTGGGCAATAATGGGCCTCCCAGGTGGCACAGGGATGAAAAATCTACCTGCCAATACAGGAGATGCATTCAGTCCCTAGTTTGGGAAGATCCCCTGGAAGAAGAAATGGCAACCCATTCTAGTATTCTTGCTTGGAAAAATCCTATGGACAGAGGAGCCTGGCAGGCTACAATCCAAGGGGTCACAAAAGAGTCAGATACAACTAAGCAATTGAGCATGCACCCACATGGGCAATAATAATGAAATCCCTGACCTCTGTAGGTGCTGATGATGTAGCAGTGCTAGAACAAGAGCTTTTTGTGTCTCACTTAAACTTTGCACCAAGCTGGTTCTCTAGACAGGACCTGTTTGCTGATCACGGATATTTGGGAAGGAAGAGAGGGAAGAAAGCAGCCTCACAGACTGGTCAGGTAGGTGCAAGAAAACCTTCAAAAAAAGAATTATCTTCATTTCACCGATTTACGAAGGAGCTTGTAGAGGTCAAGAAACCTGCCCAAAGTGGCAAAACTGGTATCCAGTAGGAATGAAATTTATCTGCAAAGATGTCTGGGGCCTGATCTATGCTCTCTTTACCAAATATCCCTCCTTCCCACATTTGTGTATTTTAGCACAACCTTAGGAAATGGGCATCTTTGTATGGGATTTAACCATGAAAATATTATCATATATCAAAACCCTAACAGTGATTCATATGTTAAGCAAACTCTTTTAAGTGACTCTAAAATTATAAAATACATTGACTGGCATTACTAGTAAGTATAGTAAAAAGACCATTTGTAACATCACTAATTCTGTTTAATGCCTTCTTGTTACTAAAGTCAGGGGGAAAAACCACAGAGAACAGCTACCTAAGAGGTAGAGTTAGGAAAGCACTTTTTTCTTTTTCGTGTTTTTTCCCATTCTCAATTTGCATAAATAAATCAGTGCAGAGCCATATGGGGGGAAAATTTTGCAACCCCGCTGTTTTGAAAAAAATGTATATAAACTGAAGTGAAGTCTCTCAGTTGTGTCCAATTCTTTGTGACCCCATGAACTGTAGCCTACCAGGCTCCTCAGTCCATGGAATTTTTCAGGCAGGAGTACTGGAGTGGGTTGCCATTTCCTTCTCCAGGGGATCTTTCTGACCCAGGGATAGAAACCCAGGTCTCCCACACTGCAGGCAGATGCTTTACCATCTAAGCCACCAGGGAAGCCCATTATATGTATATAACTAAACTGTTTATGTTCCACTTTTTTCCCTTAAAAAAGGAATTCAGGATTATAAATAAGTTATTTTACAAAGTGATTGATACAGTTATTATCTGGTGTGTCTTACTGAAGAGAGAAGTACAGGGACAGAGAAACAAGCTGGGGTGCAGTCAGGGAATAAGAACTGAGGCAGGAAGAAAGGGAGGCCAGTGGGGAGGAAGGACTTACAAGAGGACAGAGGAGCCCCCCGGACAGGTGGGTAGGTGGAAGGGATATGTTCAATCTGACCCTTTGATTCTGGCTTCCTTGCCCATTGCACAGTCCCTGGGGCCCTCCTCCTATCCCAGTCTGTACTATGACTCAGCTAGATCTATGGGAGGTCTCCTGGAGAGTGGGTCCTGCTCTGTTCATTATTGCAGCTCTATTGAAAAGCTCCCTTAACCTTCAGTCTCTACTAAACTCCTCTCACCCACCTTCTGCTCTCACCCCTTAACTTTTCTGCACCTATCCCTTTGCTGGTGATATTCTTATCTTTACAATTTTTAATCCAAAGCTTCAATGTCCTATTCAAAGCCTTTCCTGTCTACCTCTCATTTCACTCAAGCCATATTGAATTCTCTCTTCCCTGTTTTCACATAACCCCCTCTATCCCTCTTCTAGGCCCTAACCCCATTGTTTTGTAATTATTGATAGATTTGTCTGCTCTACTAATAAATTCTAAGCCCCAGGTAAGGACACAGATGATACTTGTATCTTACTTTTGTTCCTCTTGAGAACCATTCTCATCACAAAATTTGTGCTCCAGAAATACTTATTGAGTATAAAGGAACTAACATTTGGGTTATGGGGAGAAAAGGCAGAGGATAGCCCTTGTCAGGGTGGCTGCTGGTCCCCAACTCTTTCCCTTGTCCCTCCCTTCCTCTCTAATGTTCCTCTATCAATCTGAGCACTCAATAACCTAATTATAAGGTTCAAGTTCAGACTTCTTAGCCATCTCTCAAGGCCTTACATGGCCCTCATTTGTATCCCTCAGACTCATCTCTAGATATTCTGTTTCTTTAACCTGTATCCTACGCTTTGTCAATCGTGAACTCTTTAGAGGTCCTAGGATGTGACTTTGCACACTGTCTAGGCCTCCTGACTGTCTGCTTTCTATTTGGAATACTCACACCATTCTCCCCTTCCATCTCTTCACCTTTCAACATCTGTTTAACCTTTAGTATTTCCATTTAGAATCCTCTACCTCTTCAAGACCATCATTCTACTTATTGATATAGCTGTCATTGGTTTGATTTTTTTTCTTCCTAACCAAGTTGAGTGATGCATTGGGCAAGACTCCACTCTTCCTAGACCTGCAACCCATCAGAGCCCCAGTATTCCAATTCAGTATTCTAGAATGGCCAGTTGAATGTTGAACCCAAGAATACTTTTCTCACTCTACTCCTTTCTTCCCAGTAGGAAGTATTGTGATATCTGGGTCTGCCATCCCTGGAGTAAAAGACCATAGAGATCACTTAGAGATGTATGCTCATCTATATTCATTCATTTAACTAATAGCCCAGGGATGCCAGCAAGAGGGTTGGTGCGTCTAGAAGACGGGGAGAAGCCAAAGGACTAAGTCATCTATTTTTAGTGAAATTGTCATTGTGAGTATGGAGAAGGCAATGGCACCCCACTCCAGTACTCTTGCCTGGAAAATCCCATGGATGGAGGAGCCTGGTAGGCTGCAGTTTATGGGGTCAGTAAGAGTCGGACACGACTGAGCGACTTCCCTTTCACTTTTCACTTTCATGCATTGGAGAAGGAAATGGCAACCCACTCCAGTGTTCTTGCCTGGAGAATCCCAGGGACGGGGGAGCCTGGTGGGCTGCTGTCTATGGGGCCCAGAATCAGACACGACTGACGCGACAGAGCAGCAGCAGAGGCTAGATGTGTTAAGGATTAGTTTTATCTTTTGAGTTTTGTTAAAAGTTCCAGCTGAGGCATGGAGTACGGAGTGGATCACCTGTATTTAATTTACCCCAGAGCTGCAACTCAGAAGATAAACTACAATGAGAAAAACAGGAAATAGACATAAATGTCATAAGCAGCCACTTCTTAGTTATAGGATATTTAATTTTACCTGTCTTTATAGATTTGCAAATTTTTCTACAGTAAGGCATTTTGGGGGGAATTCTCTGGTGGTCCAATGATTAAGACTCCATACTTTCACTACTGTGTGTATAGGTTCTATCTCTGGTTGGGGAACTAAAATTCCACAAGCCACATGGCAGAAAAAAAAAATTACGTGTTTACATTAAATAAAACAACCTCACTTAAAATATAATAAAATAAAATGAGGCTTTTTTTTTTTTACTTGTTTTATAAGTTAAAAATATAATTATTTGTTTGGACAATGCAATGTGATTTCAAGTATAAGTTTTGCACATTGAATTAGAGGCTAGATGTGTTAAGGATTAGTTTTATCTTTTGAGTTTTGTTAAAAGTTCCAGCTGAGGCATGGAGTACGGAGTGGATCACCTGTATTTAATTTACCCCAGAGCTGCAACTCAGAAGATAAACTACAATGAGAAAAACAGGAAATAGACATAAATGTCATAAGCAGCCACTTCTTAGTTATAGGATATTTAATTTTACCTGTCTTTATAGATTTGCAAATTTTTCTACAGTAAGGCATTTTGGGGGGAATTCTCTGGTGGTCCAATGATTAAGACTCCATACTTTCACTACTGTGTGTATAGGTTCTATCTCTGGTTGGGGAACTAAAATTCCACAAGCCACATGGCAGAAAAAAAAATTAAGTGTTTACATTAAATAAAACAACCTCACTTAAAATATAATAAAATAAAATGAGGCTTTTTTTTTACTTGTTTTATAAGTTAAAAATATAATTATTTGTTTGGACACTGCAATGTGATTTCAAGTATAAGTTTTGCACATTGAATAGAATTGTAATTTTTATCGTTGTTAGAGGTCAATGTACATGCTATTTAATTCAATATAGAATTCTTTTTTCTTATTCCTACCCATTGGTCATTTGCATTTTCTACTACTTTTTTTGTTTTAAATTCAGAGAAAATTTTCTTTGGAAACATGAAGAGGCTTAAAAATATATATATAAAGAATTAGATGATTAGTAGCATATAATGATAATTAGAATTCCAGACTTAAAACATTAGATTTGGCCCTCTGATAGTCCGACTGTTTCACCTCCATAACTAGAAACTCGCATAGTTGACTCAAAATGTGGGATACCATGATAGCACTAGACCATGAGCAGATGCCCCGGGGTCTTGACTGAAGTATAGATTGACTAGCACTGTAAAGAATGGCTGCTTATATGTTCTACAACCTTTCGTTACTTCCAATTATAGAATACAGCTGAATGAATAGCCTCTAATATATCTCCTATATTTTAGAAAGGTGAGACTAACTTGAACCACAGAAAGGGTGGGGAAAAAAGACCACATATCAAAGAAATGACCACCAGTGATAAACACCGTATGTTTCTCAATTTAAAGCTAGAAATTACTCATTGATGGATACAAGTGGGAATTAACAAGAGGAAAGTGCCATGGAAAACAGCCCTTATGGAGCATCTACCACTACCCTAGCCAATGGATTCTCTACTAAGTGTGTTTGTGTGTCTTCTCGTCTGAGCCACAAAAATCAGTGAGGTAGATGTCAGTATTCCACTGACAGACTAGAAAATAATTACTCATATATAAATTAATATATTTCTCTTCACCTACTATGCAATCCATTCTTTAAAGGCAGGTTATATGTCGATGTATACTTAGAACTAGTAGGAGCCAGTGTGTGATAAAATCTTAATAAATATTGTTCATTGATTAAATGGTTGAATAAGTGATGTTTTGATGGCTTGTTAGCCTTTTAAAGCTTTTTATTGTTCTCAAGAATATCTATCTTTATGTATGTTCCTTTGGAAATTAGCTTTATCTCAAAATGTAAAAAATCACATTTACATATTTTTTTAATTGAGATGAAACTTACATAACATAAAAGTAACAGTTTTGCAGTGAACAGTCCAGGGACATTTAGCACACTCATAGTATTATACAACCATCACTTTGATCTAGTTCTAAAACATTTTCAACCCCTTGAAAGGAAACTCTATTCCCATTAAGAAATTGTTCTCTTTTCTGCCTCTAGCGCCAACCTACATTCTCTCTCTCTGAGTTTACCTATTCTAGATATTAATGAAATAATATGTAATCTTTTATGTCAGACTTCTTCCACTTAGCATAATGTTTTTGAATTTCATACACATTGTATCATGCCTCAATACTTAAATCTTTATGGCTGAATACATTTTTATTGCATGTATATGCTACAATTGGTCAGTTCACCCGTTGATGGACATTTGGGCTTTTTTAACCTTCTGGCTCTTAGAAACAGTGCTGGTGTGAATGTGTCTGTGCATATATTTGTTTGGGTATCTGTTTTCAATTGTTTTGAATATATTCCTAGATGTAGAATTACTGGATTATTTGGTAAGCCTATATTCAACTTCGTAAGGAATATTGCAAGGGCTGAACCACTTTCCTTTCCTTCAGTAATGCATGAGAATTCTGATTTTTCTACATCCGTGGCAACATATACTATTTTCTTCTTTTAAAATAGCTATCCTAGAGAGTGTGGTCTTGATTTGCATTTCTCTAGTGACTAAAGATAATGAGCTATGTTTTTATGCTTCTTGGCCATTTTCTTCAGATTTTACAGGATAGGAAAGCAATTAATAAAACTCAAAATAATCTACTTTCTCTTTAATGACATTTAGAGAGATCTCAGGAACTGATACTGCTACAGATACATTGCTTAATTCAGAATCTTGGAATAATCTGGACAATTTCTTCTCCTGAATTCACAGCATCAAAACTAAAAGCAAGTCCTGTTACTTATAATTCCAAAGTGTCTTGAGTAATTACACTTCTCTGCATCTCCTCTAACCTAATCCAGGCCAGTGTAATCTATTTCTCATCTAGAGTATTGTTTCACATTCCATTATTTGTCTCATTTAATCTGTGTTTCACAAAGCAGTCAAAATTTTAATCATAAATTAGATCATTATGGTGACCTGCTTAGAACCCACCACGTTTCCTTTATTGCATTATAGGAAAACATAAAAGCTTCACATCACAGCTTATGAGAACCCACATCATCTGTAGTCCCAACCATGAATAAAGCTACTCTTTTTCATAGACATTGCCTTGCATCATGTCCAAACTTCTATCAGTTTCTAGAATACGTCTAAGAGCATTTTCAAATGCTGTTATATTGGCCTGGAAAACAACAACCAAATATCACATGGATAGATCCTTCTAATGTCTCTCAAATATTGCCTTCTCAGATAAGCTGTTTCTGGCCATGCCATCTAATGCATGTTATTCTCTATTGAAGTAAGATATTCATCACCTTAAGAGCGATCTTTCTCCTTTCAAGTTATATTTAAATATTTCCATACTTTACTTATTTATTTTTGGCCTTTATGCATAAGATTGTAAAATTCACTTACTGTGAAGATTGCTGCTTTTTTGTTAACATGGTATACCTTCTGCCTAGCACATACTTTCAGAGAAGGCAATGGCACCCCACTCCAGTATTCTTGCCTGGAAAATCCCATGGATGGAGGAGCCTGGTAGGCTGCAGTCCATGGGGTTGCTAAGAGTTGGACACAACTGAGCGACTTCACTTTCACTTTTCACTTTCATGCCTTGGAGAAGGAAATGGCAACCCACTCCAGTGTTCTTGCCAGGGATAGGGGAGCCTGGTGGGCTGCCATCTATGGGGTCACACAACGTCAGACATGACTCAAGTGACTTAGCAGAAGCAGCAACACATACTTTGCTCATTTTTTTTTTAAGAATGTGTACATATGTTTTTCATAATCACAGACAGTTAAATCAGTACCATGTAGAAATGCCCGTATTTTCTTAACAGCAAATTATTGAGAAAATAATCAATTTTAAAAAGTCATCAGTAAGCTGTAGTACTTTATTCTGAGTTTTTCCAGAAGATTACAAGCCTCCTGTTTACTTGTCAGTAACCAAATAATGCTCTTTGAAACCCATGGGTTATATCGAGGGGCAATGATTTGCCTAGTAGATAGGAGGAAAAGGTAGGCAATAGAACAAGATTTAGCAGAGAACGAAAGTACATTCTCTCTTATTGTGGTCTTTTCACAGCCTTTTTCTTGCTATTCAAGAGTCAGTACTTTCTTTCCACCTCAGTATCTGGTGAGTAGGCTCTAGATCTGTTGACATGGAAATCATACATAGTGTTGTGGAAGAAACAGGATTAAACTGTGTTAAAATAATTCAGTCCCTTTCTGGCTAATAGAGAAGAAATAGTCTGGGCTCCTTCATGGATCCCTGAAATGCCTATAATGGTAATGCTGCTCCATTACAATTATAAGGAGAAAATCAAATTTATACAAAGAGATCTCAGAGTTTCTTTATGTTGGACTGGATATTTGAATTCATTGAAATACATACTTTTTGTCTGTTATGTAGGTGAAAACATTTGAATTACATAGTTAGTTGATCATTAATATCCATTTTATAATTATTATAAACTCAGGAGTCTTATTCTACTGTTCCCTTTTATGATAATAAGCTCATGAAAGGAAGAATATAAAAATTTTATTTACTAGAGTAAACTTACTAAGTTGTCAAGTAGACTACTCAATCCATACTTCCACAAACAATAAAATGATTGCTTCCTTTACTATTTCAAGTACATTGTTTCAACTGATGATCTAAAACATTGCTCTGTGACATACAATGGGAAGACTTACATTAGAATCTGAAATTTTGAGTTCTAAATGAATATTGTAGCATAGATGTCATCAGTGCAGTACATGAAGTCCCCAAAGGGATCTATGGATTGACTGTTTCCTTACATCAATTAAATGTAAATGTAGAAGACTAAAATCTTGTTACCATAATGAATTTTTGATTAAGTTAGTTTCATCATTGATTAGTTTTTTTTTTTTTTAGGTGTATGATTATATATCTGTAAATAGAATTTTCTTATCAATCTTATACCTCTGTCATTTCTTGAATATAGTGATATCAGGCATTTTTGCTTCTTTCCTGGATATGTTCTACTGCTCTGGATAAAATAAAATACTGGCTTAGAGCTAAAAATTAACATTATAATGTGTTAACATATCCATCAATGTGTATTTTCTAGAGTGTACTGTAAATAAGGATGAGTGTTTAGTTCTATCAATGGCTTTTTTTAAGCATCTATTGAGATAATCATGATTCTTAAAATATTTTAATGATGGATATATAAACATGTACTCACATAAACTGAGGCATATTAAAAACTAAGAATCTGAGTAAAAATTAATTCTAGTAGGGCAATATCTAATCTAGCAAACAGAAAGGGGTTCTGAGGAGCTGTATTTTATTATAATATTTTTTTAAAAGCCTTTTATAAGCAGAAGAGAGGGGGAACATAGGCAACATGTCAGTTAATGAAAAGTCACTTACTTAAGAACATGGCAGGGGTGTCAGTTCAGTTCAGTTCAACTGCTTAGTCATGCCCGATTCTTTGCAACCCCATGGACTGCAGCATGCCAGGCTTCCCTGTTTATCACCAACTCCCAGAGCCTGCCCAAACTCAAGTCTATCAAGTCGGTGATGCTACCCAACCATCTTATCCTCTGTCATCCACTTCTCCTCCTGCCTTCAATCTTTCCCAGCATTAGGGTCTTTTCAAATGAGTTCTTCAAATCAGGTGACCAAAGTAGTGGAGTTTCAGCTTCAGCATTGGTCCTTCCAAAGAATATCCAGGACTGATTTCCTTTAGGATTGACTGGTTTGATCTCCTTGCAGTCGAAGGGACTCTCAGGAGTCTTCTCCAACACCACAGTTCAAAAACATCAATTGTTCTGTGCTAGCTTTCTTTATAATTCAACACTCACATCCATACATGGCTACTGGGGTCTATCAGGCTGATTACCTAATTGATGTTGATTAAGCAATTCCCAACGGACTGGTTTAAACCATTTCTGGGATAGCTGAAACCGTAGTAAAGTCTAAGTTTGGTTATATGGGGATTGACGACTTTCATTTTGAGCTTTTTTTTGTGTTTAATAACTGTATAATATCAGTATCAATGGATTTCTTAACATTGGATTAGTGATACTTTTGGAGTAAATTCTGTTTAGTGATGGCATATCATTTTCTTAACAAAGCATTAGAGTGGTTCACACTTTCATTTTGGAGAAGGAAATGCAACCCACTTCAGTACTCTTGCCTGGAGAATCCTTGGACAGAGGAGCCCTGGCAGGCTACAGTCCTTGAGGTCACAGAGTCGGACATGACTGAGCAACTCACACACACACACACACACACACACACAGCATTTGGTATGTTTACACTGATGTTTTAAAGAAACACAGCTTTCTTGTTTGTATCATCTTTATAAGGTTTCCTGTTGATGTTATATTAGCTTCATAAAATGAATTAAAGATTTTTTTTTTTTTTCATTTTCAATGTTTGGACAACAAAGCACTGAAACTCGCCAGTGTATGGAGGGTTGGTAGAATTCCTCTGAGAAAGCATCTGGACCTGGTGCTTTGTTTGCAAAGTGGTTCCTTAGTAACATGCTCTATTTCTACTATGAAAATTGGTCTGTTGAAGCTTTCTACCTCTCATGGGGTCATTTTTTAATAATAATCATTTTGCGTACAAAATTATATATTTTTCCTAGGTTTCACTTTTTTCTCTCTGCTTTATTCTTGCTTTCATTTGTTTAATTATGCATAATTATTCTCAAGATTAAAAAACATGTTTTCACTTTCAGTAATTTCCTCTATTAGTTTCTATGTGTGATTCCCACCCCCCCATCCCCATTTTTTGGATCAGATTTGCTACTGACATGTCTTGTTTTAATATATCATCATAACAGGACTTTTAAATTAGGTGACTGTTTTTCTATTCTTTTTTTTCATTAATCTTTTACCTTTACTTCCCTTCATGTGTGTTTTGGTTTATTTTGCTATTCCTTAGTTTTTCTGTGTTTATTTTTTAAGCTAGGTGTTTC